>JACAXG010000204.1:1059592-1106231 GCA_018881555.1 Amblyornis subalaris | reverse complement strand
GCTTCTACCTTCTTTATTTTTACAAGCTTTTTTTATATCATGCTTAAAGCACTGCTGTTGCAACAGCGACTTTGATTGGCTAATAGAAAATTCTGCTGAGGGTTAGGACAAAGACACATTTTTAACACTATCTCCAGCYGCACATTTTGTGGTTTTCCTGGGACTGCATTTGTTCGTCTGGTTTTTAGTTCCTCAATTTTTAAAATATCTGAAAAGCCTTGCGTTTGCATTATTGCTACATTATCACACTTTTAGGGATACACTTTAATTGTTTCATCAACAGGCCATCCTTCTTCTGGTATGAATTCTCCCATAGCTACAGAGCCACTGGGCACAACGTTGCTTGGTCTGTTCACATGGTTGTGATACCTAAACCTGTATGTGTTTCCATATATGCACTGTGCCCATCACAGTGCTCCTTCTCAGAACAGGGATAGGGATCAGGATTGCTTTGTTGCTGTACTGTGTGATATCAGTTTATGACATGATAACATCAAGGGCAATGAGGGTCATTTGGGATGTGTCTTCAGTGCTGCTTTCCTGCCATGGCCTTGGGTGCTACCTCCAGGAATTCATTAATCATACCTAGCCTCTGGGGGAAACAGGGAAGGATGGTTTTCCCCAGCTTTTTACCCCCTTTTCCTCTTTCAGGCCTGTTACATCAGCTTTTGAGAATTTTGAATTTCCTTTGGATATTAAGGAAAGCCCCTTCTTGTTGCTAAGTCTGCCAGGTCTCCTCAGTGCAGTCTACACCATGTTTAGAGTTATGAAAGAGATTTCTAGGGAGGTTATTCAGAGATTTGCCACGAGGGTGGATAGTCATGAGTGGCATGGAATGTGTGAGAAAATGGGCCAGTTTTGGGGGAAATTCTCTGCTTCAATGGTTTGGAAGTTCACCCCTGAACAACTATAGGACCCTGTTAAAGTGACAGAATATTTGCAAGGACAGTGCTTTGACAGCTCCAGAGAGGAGCAACTTGTTGCAGTGTGCTAGGCCCTGGATACTATTTGTGGGACACTGCTCATCACTAGACAGCACTCTCAGGGGGAGGAGAGGAGGAAAGCAGAGCAACTGCCACCATGGCCACTCAAATTGCAGCTGAACCAGAGGAACAACCCGTGCTGGTAGCAGTCATACCTATACAGAAAAAGAAATCCAAGACCAAATCAGTTCACTTAGTGAGGGATGAAGAGGAAGCAGGGTCCTGAGAACAGGAGGAAGAGGCAGGGCCAGAGATAATTACCCAATCCCTATCCCTGGGTGAGCTGAGAGATATGTGAAAAGATTTCAGCTGCCAGTTGAGTGAGCCCCTGGTGACCTGACTGCTCCAATGCTGAGATATCATGGCCCACAATATGAAACTAAATGGTAGTGAAGCCAAGCAACTGGGATCCCTGTCCCAGGATGTGGGCATTGACCAGGGGATTGGGAAGAAGACAGAAACTCAGCCTCTGGAGGTCACTCCTGTCAAGCGTGAGGGAAAGGTATTCTCTCAAGGATGATCTAATAGTGTGCCCAAGCAGGTGGAACACCATAGAGAAAGGTCTCCAGTGCCTGAGAGAATTAGCTGTGCTGGAGGTACTCTACAGGGATTCAAATAATGAGCAGTCCCCTGTAGATCCAGATGAGGTTCAGTGCACACAATCCATGTAGCGCCAGTGCCTACAGAGCACGCCACATTGAAATGTGATGTTGCAATTCGCTTAATTATAGAGGAGCAAAGAGAATTCTCTGTGAATTGCAGAAAGAACTTCAGGTTCGAATATTCCCCAAAACGAGATTAAAACTCAAAACAAAGTGATATGTTGATACCATAAACCCCTGATATTTTACGTTATTAACTGTAAAAGAGGCAAAGAGAAAGAAAGGGAAAAGTAGAGAAAAGTTGGGAAAAGCTAAGATTACTTTAAAAGCATAGGATAGTTTACCACCACACTTGCTTCTTTTCTGCTGAGATGGGGGGGCGAAGCAGTTTTTGCCTTTTTTTTTCTTCTCTGTCACTTGAATAGGCTTATCTGCCTTTTCTGGTCTCGGGAGTTAGCAGCTTAGCTGGAATGCAGCTGCCCACTCTCTGAAATGCAGATGCAGCACGTGGTACCTGCAGCTGACTTCCGTCCACTCGTGTTGCTCACACGAGAGGATGCAGGAGCAGAGGAGGGTTTCCACAAGTCACGCATGTGTCACAGTAGGTTGCTGTTTTCCCTGGCTGGCGGTGTCAGCTCCTGGAGGCTTCAGGGTGTTTCGCAGCTGTGAAAAGGCTTAGCAGGCGGTGGTTATGGGGGGTGGGAAGGCGAAGGCCAGAGTTTCTGTCCCTCTCTTCCTCCTCCCTAATTTTGCACAGGTTTTGCCTTCATTTTTATGGACCTCAAGGCGGGCTGCTCATGGTCCATCCCACACATGGTCTTCAGGTGTTCAAAGAGATTATGATAAGCAGATGCAATGACGAAGCAGTTTTTGAGGCATTTTTCTTATTATTGGGTCCTTACAGGTGTGTACCTCAAGGGGATTTGATTTTGGGTGAGAACAGTGTGTAATGTTGAATTGTATAATATTGGTTGCTGAATGACTGCCACTGTGCCATAACTCCTTATGGACAATGAGGATGGACTGCTCCAGATATACCAGTCATGAGCTCCTGATGCAGCTTGCAATCAGCTGACATCACACCAGTCCTTCTGGAAGACATCTAGGACAGATAGAACCCACAGTCATGGACTAAATGAACTCAACAGATATCTTGGCCAGAACAGAGTTAATTTTTTTGCAGTAGTTTTGAGGGGACAGAGCCTGGAGCCATCTGGGTGTTCCTAAGTTTTTATTCTATGCCCCTCATGTCACTGCTGGGGGGCAGAAGTAAGGGATTCTCACTTCCGAGGAGGAGGGGAGTGTTGCTTACCATCGGGAAGAAAAACATGGCATGTGGAGGGTCCCCCCACCATTTTGTTCATTGTCTTGGGGGTCACGTGGTGCCGGGTCGGCCGGTGAATGTGGGATTTTTTTGCGTGCACATCACCCTCTTTTTGTATGCTTTTGTTATTAGTATTGTGGCTGTTACTATTTGTTTTCTTATCTCATTGCTGTTTCCAGTAAATTGTTCTTATCTCAACCCATAATCTCTGCCTCATATCTCCCACCTGAGGGGAGAGGGAAGCGAGCGTGTGGTGGTGGTCATGGGGCACCAAATTAGGCGGTGCCACTCTTAAACCATGACAAAACCCTTGAAATCTACAGGGAGTCATATAAAACTGTGTAATTTATTTCTCAGTATTTCAGGGATGGCTGACCTCCTTTCTTTGGATATTAGTAGAAATAATGATAAAGAGCTTCCTGCCTTTTAATTCCATTTTCTTTCTTTTCTGTGCACGGAACAGTCAAATGTGGGATAACATACTTCTGCTGAAAGTAAACAGATGGCTGGTAATCACCACAGAACCCCTTTCTAGAAATATTTCATGCAGAATGTGTTTTTGTGTAGAAATCTAAGCATTGGATATGAAATAAGGGGTCAGCTAATTATCAGAGCAACACACTGTCTCATTATTTCAAGCTACCTTCTCAGGCAAGAGTTATCTTACTGGCTGCTTTCTAGGGGAAGATTTTTCTGGGCCATTGTGTTACTGCTTCACTGTAGAACAGTATAATTTTAAGAAATTATATGCACTGAAAATAGCAGAAATGGGATTTACACTGGTGAAAATATGATGTTCACTGACGGGGGAAAAACCCTGATACTGAGTATTTCAGCCTCCGTGCTGTAGGCACTAGCCTTTTTAGGAGACTGGTTGATGGACTCCCTTGGGAGACAGTCCTGAAGGGCAAAGGAATCTGAGAAGGTTGGACATTCTTCAAGAAGGAATTCTTAAAGGTTCAGGAGCAGGCCATCCCATGTGCTGAAAGATGAGTGGCTGGGGAAGACCACGGGCCTGTCTGAACAGAGAGCTTTGGCTGGAACTCAGGAAGAAAAGAGTTGATCACTCTTGGAAGAAGGGGCAGGCAACTTGTGAGGACTACAATGATGTCATAATGTTGTACAGGGAGAAAATTAGAAGGGCCAAAGCCTTAATCTGGCTGCTGCCATAAAAGACAATAAAAAATGTTTCTATATCAGCAGCAAAAGGAGGGACAAGGAGAATATCCTTAATTAGGTGCGGGGAAAACAGTGACAAAGGATGAGGGAAAGGCTGAGGTACTCAATGCTGCCTTTGCTTCAGTCTTTTATAACATGATCAGTTGTTCTCTGGGTACCCAGCCCCCTGAGCTGGAAGACAGAGACAGGTAGCAGAATGAAGCCCCTATAATCCAAGGGGAAATGGTCAGTGGCCTGCTATACCACTTAGACACACATAAGTCCATGGGGCTGGATGGGCTTCACCCAAGAGTACTGAGGGAGCTGACAGAAGTGTTCACCAAGCCACTTTCAATCATTTATCACCAGTCCTGGGTAGCCATCTACAAGAAGGGTTGGAAGTAGGATCTGGGGAATTACAGGCCTGTCAGCCTGACCTCAGTGCTGGGGAAGGTTATGGAACAGATCATCTTGAGTGTCATCATGTGGCACCTACAAGACAACCAGGGGATCACGCCTGGTCAGCATGAGGTTATGAAGGCTGGTCCTGCTTGACCAACCTGATCTCCTATGACAGGGCGACCTGCCTAGTGGATGAGGGAAAGGCTGTGGGTGTTGTCTGCTTGGACTTTAGTAAAGCCTTTGACACTGTCTCCCACAACATTCTCCTGGAGAAGCTGGCTGTTCATGGCTTGGCCGGTTTCACTGTTAGCTGGGTAAAAAACTGACTGTATGACTGAGCTCAGAGAGTAGCAAGGAACAGGGTTAAATCCAGCTAGGGGCTGCTCACTAGTGGTGTTCCCCAGGGCTCAGTGTTTAGGCCAGTCTTGTTTAATATCTTTATCAATGATCTGGTCGAGAGGATCGAATGCACCCTCAGTAAGTCTGCAGATGACACCAGGTTGGTGTTGATCTGCTGGAGGGTCAAAAGGCTTTACAGAGGAATTTGGACAGGTTAGATCAATGGGCTGAGGCAAATTGTGTGAAGTTCAAGAAGGCCAAGTGCCGGGTCCTTCACTTGGGTCACAAAACCCCCCTGCAGTGCTGCAGGCTTGGGGCAGAGTGGCTGGAAAGCAGCCAAGCGGAAAAGGATCTGGGGATGCTGTTTGATGGCCGGCTGAACATGAGCCCAGGTGGCCAAGAAGGCCAATGGCATCATGGCTGGTATCGGAAATAGTGTGGCCAGAAGGACCAGGGCAGTGATCATTCCCCTGTATGGGGCACTGGTGAGGCCACACCTCAAATCCTGTGTTAAATTCTGGGCCCCCTGCTACAAAAGTGGAAGTGTTCAAAAGGCATGCGGACATGGCACTTGGGGATATGGTATGTTGATGCTGGGTCAACGGTTGGATTTAAACTTGGAGGTCTTTTCCAACCTTAGTTATTCTGATTCTAAAAATGGTTACTAGAGTACATGCATTATATTATGAAACTGATTCAATGCTTCTAGCTTTATGATAACTAATAAGACAAAATGATTTGAATCGTAATATATATATATATAATATCAAGATATTTTAATATATTGAATATAACTTCAGTGTTTGTTTTGGTAATATGAAATACCTAGAATATGAATTTTCTATACTTAGCCTCCTTATCTCTTTGTAAGGCTTAAACCTCTGTCACCTTGGCATCTGCTGGGAAGATGGCTGGCTCTATATTTCCAAAGCAGAGACCAGGACTTTTTGATTATTGTGTCGTCAGAGATAAGCACAAATCTAAGGTGTTGCCTGCACTTCCAGTCTGCATTTCCTTTTCCTTTCAACTGTTCTTAAGCCCCTTTCTTAACCTTAAGTGTCTTCACCTAATTTAAACCTGTCAGTGTGAAAATCTGAATTTCAAAATAAAGCATCTGTGATGCAGTGGATAGATTTAGGTCTGCAAGCTCAGCAAACTGGATTTTCTACAGAATAGGTTATTAAGTTAATGGAGTGCTCCAATCTGAGTTGTGATACTATACACCTTTCTCATGCTCCCACGTAGTGTGCATTTGTTTTGTGAGAAGAATAGTTGTGAATGAGATGAACAATTCTTTCTATGCATGGATGGTACCAAAGTGAAGTCTTGATTGTGTAATTATAAGTGTTTTGAACTCCCAATAGGTTTTAGTGGAAACAGAAAATCTCACTACCTGCTTGGGTTGACTTCTCTATAATTCATTCCAGAAAAGGAAAATATAAATTGAATAAGTGGTGGCTAATGTGAACCTAGTCAACTGAGGGAGGTGTGGTGGAGAGCAGAAAAAAACCCCCAACAATACATAGTTGATCAGAGTTACAATGTTAAAGGAAACAAACCCATATTTTAAGTAGTTCGTTGTTTAAAATTATGTTGGATAGGTGTAGTAGCAGCAGGAATGTTGATTAGAATAAACAGTTCCCCAGTCCTGGTTTCCTGGAACAGAAATGAGTAAGCAATTCTGCCTTGATACCTTTGGCAGCTGTTTGTAGATCCAAGTGTAAAAGAATGTGAAGAAATGTTGAGGGTTTATATGAGGCAGGACAGTAATTTTGTTATTTGCCTGATTCCATCATTTGCTTCTGTGCTCAATATGCTGATTGATTGAAAGAAAGTCTATTCCTTTAGACTCGCTGGAAGATTTAATGAGCTACTGCCACATCACTTGTTGTCTTTTTGTCAGTATATAAAAACGTTGTTAGAAAAATTGCTGATTGTGAATTACCACAGGAGAAAATTTTTTTAGTAAACGTTGTAATATAAACCATATATATGCATCTTTTTAGAGTAGTGTTAAAGCTATACTTTTAATGTTAAAAGCATAAACTGGCATTACTGCTGGGAGGAATTGATCTTGTCTGTCTCCTGGTACATTTGAACTTTATCAGAGGATTGATCTAAGTTTAAAATTAACCAAACCAAAAAAGTAAAAAGGGGGCAGGCAGCATGGTAGCTGGGGACAATGGGTTTTGGTGGCTTATCCTAGTGTAAAGGTGACTGGTTTTCTGGCATTTAGCAAGCGGGAAACTGATTTGAAGAGCTGATCCAAGTGACCTAATAATTTTGTTTTCTGATGGTGGTTTTGTGCACACTCACTTTTTGACAGTATGTGCAAAGCTTAGTGCAGGAAAGAGCAGAGTTGTGATCACTAGTGAAAAAGACTTCTGTTGTAGGAGTTCTGATTTAAATGGGTTTAAGCTACTGTGAGATTGCATGCTCAAAATTTGGGTCCCTGCTCTGAATTGTCTGAAGTCCCGTTTGCTCACTGACCTTTGAGTCACTGTTAAAAAGTATCAAAAATTTGGAAATACCTGATGGGTATTCACAGTTGCTTCATGACTAACTTCTCTATGTTAGAAGGCTATGTGCCTTTTAATTGTTTTAAGGCCATGTTTTAATTTTAGCAGCAGAGAGAAATAACTTTCTTAGCCTGAGAATTTAAGACTATAGTAGTGATTTGATTGTGTCAGAGAATATCAGCCCTTCCCACTGGCATCTTACATTAATGACCATGATGTATGAGATTCTGTCAGGGTGGTCTTTCAGTGGTGAGTACTCACTGTCCCATATTTTGAATCAGTTCTTCATAAGTGTCTTATAGCTTTGAATGTAGTGCTAACCCTGCTGTTTTGGTACTGCTCTTTTGTTTTCACTAGAATACTTTTTGTTGCATTTGTTGATTAAACTTAATTTCAGTTTTGACAGAAAGCATAGACACAGCATTACGAAGTTAAGGGAATCTACTTGAAATTCAAGTTCAGTGTTAATGTTATCGTTAATATTTCTGTTAATATTTCTTAGTTTCTCTTTTTCTTTCTTCTTTTACTGTTTCATGAGTTCTTTGCTCAGAGTTTGGAGTGAGACGCAGGAGGCGCTGAGATGTTCTTCTAATTAGATTGTTTATTAATTTCTTATCTATGGCATAGCTGCACAGAGCGTGCCCCTCTAAGTTAACAAGGTGGAAAATGGCCCCAAGTTGTAACTTCCAAGGCCATTTGAAGTCCAATCTATCCAATTATGAATTGCCAACTAATATGTTTTTGCTTATAATCCAGTAACTATTCATTTATCATCCGCATTGCGGGTTTTTTGAACCAATACCAAACTATCCAGACTTGTGAAGAAGAAGGAAGAAAGAAGAAGTAAAAACCCACACCCAAAGTCCTCCATCTTGCTACTAATACATTACTAATAACTCATAAACCTAATTTTCTACATCTCTACATATTCCACCCAGTGACATAACAAATTGCTTTTTAATTACACAGTAGCAATCTTAGTGTTATCACCTGAAAAGGGAAGCCTTTCCCAAGGCCTCAGGTCAAACACTGTGTGCTTTTGAAAATCATTACCTGTCAACACTGAAAGATTGAAATTATCTGAACCCAGGGTTCCAACAGTTCAGGATTAACTTTCTATACCAGATCACTTTGAAAATGCCTTGCTGACTAGTAGTCTAAAATTGTGCATGGAGCTTCAGGAACAACATGATTTCTTTCTAGCAGCTTCTAAAATTGTTAGAGATTCTTATTGCTGTTTGTAGCCAGTAGTTTATTGTGCCCATCCTGGTACGGCATCTTACATATGCCTTGTTTGCTAAAACTTCATCTTATGTGTAATATGCTAAAGTTATTTTTTCAGACTTTTGCACTTGGGAGGCTGGGGAGACTTGCTTCCTCTTCTAAAATCTATTTCTACTTTCATGCTAGCTATTCCAGCTAATCTCTTTGTACCTAATGTCTGCCTCACTCAAAAATATTTCTGCTTGACTGTTACTGTGATTTGCAGCTCCCAGTAAGTCTTGTAGTTGAGTTTGTCAAAAAACTTTTGATCTCTCTTCTGTGCATCATTAGTAAATGGTGTTTAATGCTGTATTGATAGCTGTAGGAAGTAGTGTCCCCAAGTAAACTTTTCTAGCTGGTTCTATTCTTTTAAGAAAACCAACAAAACCAACATTTACTAGGCAGAAAGAGAATCCAGAGTGCACTGACTTCTAAAGCTGCAACCCTGTAATGCCATGGATCAGCTTCCCAGATTGTGGATTTTAGGTGGGCAAAGGAGAGAAGAGCAGTAGAAGAGGTAGGCTGAGTAAGGTGGTTTAGAGGCTGAGTTATCAGATGGGTACAGCAGGGTCTGGGACACTGTTTATGACAGAGCAAAGAGCATAGCTCCATGTGTGGGCTTAGTGAAGAGGGATGGCGATTGCTGGGTTGCAGTTGTTACCCCTTTCCTAATCTCTGTCTCTCTTCTCTTCAGACGATTGTGAAAAGAGAGCAAAGAGGGGAAAATGGCCTAGTGTCAGGCTTCATTCTTCTGTGTTCTTGTTCTGCATTGCTAGATGGGAATCCTTCCTCTGCAGGTTTAAACGGTTGTCATCCTGTATAGAATATGGGTAAACCCTTTCACCAAAATGTGGATAAAGCTATCCTGCTAATTTGATGCTTCTAAGAAGTCCTTGAAAATGTAGGTAGTAGATATTTTTATTGGGTTTGCATAGCAAGGTTTTGGTAGCCCAGGGGGGGGGGGACTACAGGGGTGGCTTCTCCAAGAAGCTGCTGGCAGCTTCTCTTATGTCTGACAGAGCCAATGCCAGCCATCTCCAAGACAGATCCACCACTGGCCAAGGCCGAACCAATTAGCGACAGTAGTAATGGCTCTGTGATAACATATTTAAGGATGGGAGAAAAAAAAATTGCACAGAAGTAATTGCATCCAAAGAAGAGAGGAGTGACAATATGTGAGAGAAACAGCACTGCAGACACCAAGGTCAGTGAAGGAGGTGCAGGAGGTGCTCCAGGTGCCAGAGCTGAGATTCCCCTGTGGCCCATGGTGCAGACCATGGTGAGGCAGGATGTCCACCTGCAGCCCATGGAGGTCCACAGGGGAGCAGAGACCCACCTGCAGCCTGTGGAGGACCCCACACTGGAGCAGGTAGATGCCCAAAAGAAGGTTGTGACCCCATGGGAAGTCTGTGCTGGAGCAGGGTCCTGACAGGACCTGTGGCCCCATGGAGAGAAAAGCCCACACTGGAGCAGGTTTGCTGGCAGGACTTGTGACCCCGTGGGAGACCCATGCTGGAGCAGCCAGTTCCTGAAAGACTGACCCTGTGAAAGGGACCCACACTGGAGCAGTTCATGTAGAACTGCAGCCCGTGGAAAGGACTCACATTGGAGAAGTTCATGAAGGACTGTCTCCCGTGGGAAGGACCTCATGCAGGAGCAGGGTAAGGACTCCTTTCCCTGAAGAGGAAGCAGCGACAGAAACAACATGTGATGAACTGTCCGTAACCTCCATTCCTCATCTCACTGCACTGTTGAGGGGGAGGGGGTAGAAAATCAGGAATAAAGTTAAGCCTGGGAAGGAGGGGGGAGTGGGGGGGAATGTGTTTTTAAGATTTGTTTTACTTCTCATTATCCTACTCTGATTTTGATTGGTAATAAATTCAACTAATTTCTCCAAGTCAGGTTCGTTTAGCCTGTGATGGTAATTGGTGAGTGATCTCTCCCCTGTCCATTTGTGGAGAGGAGGGATAAGAGCAGCTTTGGTGGACACCTGACCTCCAGCCAAGGTCAAACCACTACAATATTTTAGAGGTCCAGAAATGTCTTTTAAAACATGGATAGTGAACTAGGACAAGAACGAGTGGTGAGGGGAGGAAAAGGAAAGTCGTTAAAATAGGAACTTTCTAAACTGGATTTACCATGTCTTGGAGTTACTGTTTATTCAGTTTAGATGGTCCCCTCAAAATAAGGGGTAATTTTGATCCAAATTTGAAGTCTATAATAGGTAATTCTGATGTTTGGACAACCAGTGTATCAGTGACTTAGGATTATAACTTTTGTGCTCTGGTAAGCTTGTAGTTGTTTGGTGACTTTTTATAACCACATAATTTTGTCATTAAAATAAACATTGCTTTGTTCTCAGTCAGCAACTCTTGATCTCCTGTTCTTGTAATACCAAATAATATACATAGTCTTCCTCAAAAAAACCAACAAACTGAAAAAACCTCAGATATTGAGGTTATAAAAAAGAAAAAAATTCCACCAAAACTATGTAGAAATATGCCACATGTAAGAAATAGTTTCTAACAGTTTGCATAGACATGTGCTTTATGGATGGTTAAGTAATACAAAAATTTTCATGCTTTCTTGGCACTATGCAACATGCAAAAATAAAGCCATTCACTATATTAAGAAGCTTGTAAACCGAGGTTGGTAATCAAAATTGGAGGCAACAAATATTTGTTTTTGTTAAAATAGAAATTAATATTCTTGTGAGTGATAACAAGGAAGTTTGAGTAATTTGAATTGGATAATTTTCATGTCAGTAGTTATGCTTAAGGGAGAAACAGAAGGAATGTGTTGGAACAGGTTGGTGAAAGCATAGGAGGGTAGGGGTGGGCTGAGTCAGAGAAGGAAGAAAATGGAATATTTAAACTTTCTCCTCACAGATAAGAAGTGACAGAATTTCTTGAGAAATCAAGGTATGCAGGGAGGCTGGAATTTTAAAGCATTTAGGCAAGAGGGAAAAATTAAACAAAATTTTGAACAATGTCTAATGATTTGTCAATAGCAATCTCGTGGGATGATTGTTTAGGTAAAGTCTTTTTCTTGGCATTTGGAGCTACTTCACTAGATACAGAAAAGATAGCAAAGAATTGCAAGTCCTACTGAAATGCGAAGTCTTAGATGAACTGTGGCTTACTTGCATGTGTTAGGGAAATTTGGGAAGTAAATGATATTTAACTTTACCACAGTACTTTTTTTCTTCAACCATAATATTTTCTAATGTGACAGATTAGCAATTGGTGGCTCCTCTGCTGTTGCTGTTAAATGGTGTTTTCTCTCCTAGGGTTTGGACGTGGCAGAGGGAGAGGAGCGGGGAGGTTTTCAGCCCAAGGCATGGGGTAAGAAACATGCAGAGCACAGATATTGGCAAGGATCAAGCTCAGTGGCAATATTAATTGACAATGTTGTCACTGTATGTATGAATATTGCTGTGTATGTTTGATAAACCAATATGGATGCAAAAATTGAAAAATCTTAGATGATGACTGGAACGTTTTTGTCTTAAACCGGTGTTTCTAACTAGGCACACCTATGCGAACCTAATGTACATCTACTCAGTGTTAATATCTCAAACTTGGAGAACCATACCTCCTATCAGTAACAGCCACATAGTGCCTTGGAGGCTGAAAGTTGTGTGGTGCTTATAGTCTTAGGTCAATTTAAAACCAGATTTGTTTTAGGGTAATGTAAAACATTTATATAGAACGTGCACGTTCTATATAAAACCAGAAAGTGGCGACTCTAAACTTTCTTCTGTTTTTGAGGTTTCATGCATTAGCTGTTTGGACACACATGTACCTTAAAACAGATTCAGAAAAAGTTACTCAGCAGCCTAAAAGTTCGTTCTCAATTTTTTTGGAATAACTTGCTTTATAGAAATGTAGCCTGCACTACTTTCACTCAGTGTTTGTCTTTAATGATACTTCATGTAATGTCAGTGATGTCATGATGAATAGAAGGCTCATTCTACTTTTCTAATAATTCTTCTTGTTCATGCTTGTAGATGATAAACTGAAAAGAGGTTTTTCTTCAATGATCCTTTTTCACCTTTTAGCTTCATCTGTGTGTTTTGGCATTGGTGTCGAGTGCATTCTGAAATAGTCTTACTGATGTTCTGACTCCTGTCCTGCACAGGTCTGGTGCTCTGAAAGGACATGATACTGGTTGCTCATCAGTAAGCCACCTTCTGAGAAACTATCAGCTGAGAGAGGCTTATCATTGTGCATATAAACTAATGCTTTATAAGACTGGAGGAGTAGGTATGCTGTTAACTGCTATTTCAGGAATTGTTGGTTTGGTTCAGTTTCTCTACAGTAATTTTTTTTCAGTCTCTTCACTTTTTTTTTTCTCCTCTTCTTTTCTCCCTCTTTTATCTGTGTCTGCTCATAGAGGAAAAATTTTTGAAACCAAAACTATCAAGATAGATTATATGGAAATCAAGAAGTTAAATCTAATGCAACTTCAGATAAAAATGATGACACTTATGTTCATTGAATGACCCATGTGTTCTCTTCCATTTTTAAACTTTTAAAACTCTAGGACATTTAACCCTGCAGACTATATGGAGTCTTCTGCCACTGATGGCTTTGGGACAAAATCAGAGCTTTGGGAGACTGGTCAGAATGATGCAGATGATGGAACTGGTAAGATGCTTCAAGAAGTGGAAGGATTGAAATGAAGACCTGTAGCAAATTGCAGTTAAAATAACCATTCTGTTAGTGTTCAGTTAACTTTTGAAAATGTGAATACATTTCACGTGACACAGATATTAGTTTATTTTTATAGCTTAACTGCTACTAATGTGCAGAGCACATGCCTGACTCTCTTTTTAGAATTAAGGGAAGGCAATTTGCAACTTTTTTGGTTTAATGCTAACAAACCCTTGAGAGACAAAGGGATTTGAAGAGTTTTTGGAAGAGCCTTGTATGTGAAGAACTGTATTAAAGGAGAAGCCAATGCCCAAGCATTCTCATACCATTCAAGGAGTCACACACAACACCTGAAACTTTAACTGCTTAGAGCAGAGTCCCTTTGCAGTGGGCAGCTCCAGTGAGCCGATGGGTGCATTCGTTCTCAGGCGTGCTTCCTCCTTCAGGCTCGACCCTAGGTTTCCCACAGCAGAGTCTCAGGCATCTGATTTTATAAAAATAAATAATTTAAGAGTGGTACAGCAGCAAGTCAGTTCAACCTGAGTGCTTCTGGAGAGGGACCCCTAACAAAAAAACCCCTGAACTTTTATGCCCTCGCAGTCTATGCACCCGTTCTTCACGCACCTTGCACACACCTCTTGGTCCAATGGTGATTTTTGGTCTGGGGTCTTATAACTCCTTATTGTATTCTTTCTCCATGTCCACACAGACAGGCCACTAACTGTTCTTATCTTGTTGAGTTGCAGCTTCTGCTGATGGCTGTAGCCTTTTTATCTTCTGGTTTGTACTTCTTGTGCACTAGCTCAGTTGACAGAGCATGGGAAACTGAAAAGTCTTTGATTTAGAGTAAGCACTATGTAGCAACAACTAAAATATCAGTGTGTTATCAACATTATTCTCATACTAAATTCAAAACACAGCACTGTACCAGCTACTGAGAAGAAAATTAAGTCTATTCTAGTCGAAAGCATATCTAGGTGAAAGCGAATATTTTTTCATGTCACATTAACATATATTCTATTTACTTGAAATCCAGTGTCCAACCATACACAAGAACTGAAATTGAATGTTAAACAACAGTTAGTAGCATTGGGACAATGAACTTTCCTCTTGCTGATTATTTCTATCAAAGTTAGATTTTGAGCTGTATCTGATTTGCAAAAAGAGAGCTCTTTCACTGGATTTTCCAAGGGTTTGGTCACCCATCCCATAGAAGTCTGTCATGTACCTCCCCTTTAGTCTTGTTAACTTTATACCACAGTGGGTCATCCATTGACTTTATACTTAGCCATGCAGTTGTGGTCCTCTGGGTTAACAGCACCAAGAGTAGTGAGATGTCCCACTTCATGTCTTAGGTGTATAGGTTCTTTCCAATGCAGATATTTGTTAGCTGGTTGGTTATTTATGGCTCATTTGACATGAGAACGGTATATCCAATTTTCTTTTCCTAAAACTTTAACAGCAAAATTAGAACACAATAAGGCAGTATATGGCCTCTCCCATTTGGCTTCTAATTTGGATTTTTGTGAAAATACCTTAACACTTCCATCTCCAGGTTGTATATAAGGTACCTGTATTTCAGGTGGTGTGGACTGACACAATTGAACATACTTCCTTTTTTCCTCAAACCCCTTTTGCATATATGTAACATACTCTGCCTGGTACTTTAGAACTTTTGACAAAATGAAAATGTCAATGACCAGCTGGAGTGCATGGGGCTCCGCCTGGGAATGGATGAAGAGCCAAACGAGAGTTTATGGGTCAGGATTAAAGGGAGAGGAGGGACAGGTGGCATTATAGTGGGGGTCTGCTACAGGCCACCCAACCAGGAAGACCAGGCCGATGAGGCCCTCTACAGACAGGTGGAAGTGGCCTCAAGTTCACAAGCCCTGGTCCTCACGGGAGGGAGCAACTTCAACCACCCCAATATCTGCTGGAAGAACAATATCACAGCAGGGCACAAGCAATCCAAGAGTTTACAGGAATACGTTGATGACAACTTCCTTCTCCATGTGATAAAGGAGCCAACAAGGAGAGGTGCTATGTTGGACCTTGTTCTTGCCAACAGGAAGGGGCTGGTGGGGAATGTGAAGCTCAAGGGCAGCCTGGGCTGCAGTGACCATGAAATGGTGGAGTTCAAGATCCTTAGGGCGGTGAGGAGGATGCACAACAAGCTCACTGCCCTGGACTTCAGGAGAGCAGACTTTGGTCTCTTCAGGGATCTGCTTGGTAGAGTCTCATGGGATAAAGCCCTGGAAGGAAGAGAGGCTCAAGAGAACTGGTCGATAATCAAGGATTGCCTCCTCCAAGCTCAGGAGCAATGCATCCCAATGAAGAGGGAATCAAGCAAAAATGCCAAGAGGCCTATGTGGATCAACAAGGAGCTCTTGGACAAACAAACTCAAACACAAAAGGGAAAGCTGCAGAGGGTGGAAGCAGGGACATGTAGCCTGGGAGGAATACAGAGATTGTCCAAGCAGCCAGAAATCAGGTTAGGAAAGCTAAAGCTCCAATAGAACTAAACCTGGCCAGGGATGCCAAGGGCAACAAGAAAAGCTTCTGTGGGTAAGTTGGTGATAAAAGGAAGACTAAGGAAAATGTAGGCCTTCTCCCAAAGGACAGGGTAGACCTGGTTATCCAGGACATGGAGAAGGCTGAGGTACTCAACAACTTTTTTGCCTCAGTCTTCACCAGCAAGTGTTCCAGCCACACCACCCTAGTTGCAGAAGGCTAAGGCAGGGAATGGGAAAATGAGGAACTGCCTGCTAGAGGAGAAGATCAGGTTTGAGACCATTTAAGGAACCTGGAGGTGCACAAGTTCATGTGCACTGGAAAAGGGGCAATATAACCCCCATTTTTAAAAAGGGAAATAAGGAAGACCCAGGAACCTACAGGCCAGTCAGTCTCACCTCAGTGCCTGGCAAGATCATGGACCAGATCCTCCTAGAAACTATGCTAAGGCATAAGGAAAATAAGGAGGTGATTGGTGACAGCCAACATGGCTTCACTAAGGGTGAATCGTGCCTGACAAATTTGGTGGCCTTCTATGACAGGGTTTACAAATGTGGTGGATGAGAGAAAAGCGACTGACATCATCTACCTGGACTTGTGCAAAGCATTTGACACTGTCCCGCATGACATCCTAGTCTCTAAACTGGAGAGACATGGATTTGATGGGTGCACCACATGGTGGATAAGGAATTGGCTGGACAGTCACACTCAAAGAGTTGCAGTCAAGGGCTCAGTGTCCAAGTGGAGACCAGTGACGAGTGGTGTTCCTCAGGGGTTGGTATTGGGACTGGTGCTGTTTAACATCTTTGTCAGTGACATGAACAGGGGAATTGAGTGCACCCTCAGCAAGTTTCCTGATGAGACCAAGCTGTGTGGTGCAGTCGACATGCTGGAAGGAAGGGATGCCATCCAGAGGGACCTTGACAGGTGGGCCTGTGCAAACATCATGAAGTTCAACAAGTCCAAGTGCAAGGTCCTGCACCTGGGTTGGGGAAATCCCAAGCACAAATACAAGCTGGGCAAAGAATGGATTGAGAGCAGCCCTGGGGAGAAGGACTTGGGGGTATTGGTAGATGAAAAAATGAATAGTTGTTATAGTCCCAGTTTGGATTATTTGCTGTCCAGGGGTTTTTGTTACCTCTTGCCTGTTGAGCCAATTCAGCATCCTTATTATTTATTTTATCTCTTATCAGGTTGAAATAATTCCCTCAGCAACACCTCGGTATCTCCCTAGCTTGGATTGTATCCAGTGCATATACTGGAAGATAGTTGAGTGCATTTCTCAGCATCCTTCCTTAGTCTCGGCATTTTACTTCCCACACAGAGCCAAGTCACCAGGATTCCAAGGTGGTTTAGTAAATATTTGCAATACAGGTGGGGCTCCAACCGCAGCCCTCTGTTGCATGGCAGCAGGATTAGGCAAGACACTAGAAAGCATAGGATAGAGTCCAGCAGCCAGCAGAGCAATTATCTGAGGCTAGTCTGGGCCAGTAGGCTCAGCTACTGTAAGCATTAACTTTGGTGATGCCTCTTTCATCCCACATCTGACTTGGGTGTTTTCTCTCCCATGTCCAACCATCCCAAACGTACCATCCATTTGTCCTGGGAACCTATCCTGTAGTCGATGTTGCAGAAAGGTAAGTCTGTGCTGGTTAAAGGTCCTTTCTGGTGGCCACCGTTCTGCCAGGGTTCCATCTCTAGTTATAAATGTCCAGTGTTCTTGATATAAAATATCTGTGTACTTATTTTTGATAATTTGCTGTACCAAAATTCTTTTCCAGTTTTATAGTACCTTGGTCTAGGGCACCCTCTTTTCTGTGTCGGGTATATTTCCCATCACTTATTTATCCTTGTGCGCTTTGCTCTGATCAGGCCAAGCACCAACCCTGTCTCCTTGGGCTGTTTACACTGATCAGGCCACACACCCCTCTCTGTTTCCAATAAGTCTACTAATGGAATTTTAATACACACTCACTCTTGGGCACACTTCCTCCTTTTTCAGGCTCAACCCTAGGTTTCCCACAGCAGTGTCTCAGGTATTGCTGAGGTCTGCTGCCTCCCCGGGGCCCGAGTACGGGATATTACCAAGAGACTATCTGGGCTGATTCGGCCCTCTGATTATTACCCACTGCTGGTACTCCAGGCTAGCAGTGATGATATTGAAAAAAGGAGCATCACGGCAATTAAAAGGGACTTTAGGGCACTGGGTCAAGTGGTTGATAGGGCAGGAACACAGGTAATATTCTGCTCAGTCTTTTTGGTGGCAGAAAAAGATGATGAAAGGAATAGGAAAGCCCACGTTATCAACAAATGGCTCAAGGGTTGGTGTCAACAGCAGAATTTTGGGTTCTTTGATCATGGGGAAACTTTTTCAGCACCTGTTCTGCTGGATCCGGATGGGCTCCATCTCTCTCTTAAGGGCAGAAGGTTCTTATCTCATGAACTGGCTGAACTCATTGAAAGGGCTTTAAACTAGGTTTGAAGGGGGAAGGGGATGCAGCTGGGCTCTCTGGAAGCAGGCCTAAGGATGGTAAGCCTGAGTTAGGGGTCCAATCAGTAGCCCAGCTGAAGTGCATGTATACTAATGCACGTAGCATGGGTAACAAACAGGAAGAGCTGGAAGCCATGGTGCAGCAACAAAGTTATGATGTAGTCGCCATCACAGAAATGTGGTGGGATGACTCACACAGCTGGGGTGCTGCACTGGATGGCTACAAGCTCTTCAGAAGAGACAGAAGAGAGAGAAGAGGAGGAGGGGTGGCCCTTTGTATTAGGAAGGCTTTTGACGTCATGAGTATTGAAACTAATGACAATGAAGCCGAATGCCTATGGGTAAGAATTAAGGGGAAGGCCAACAAGGCTGACATCCTACTGGGAGTCTGTTATCGTCCACCAAACCAGGATGAAGAGGTGGATAACTTATTCTATAAGCAGCTGGGGAATGTTTCAGGATCACCAGCCCTTGTTCTGGTRGGTGACTTTAACCTACCAGATATCTGCTGGGAACTTAATACAGCAGAAAAAAGGCGGTCCAGGAAGTTCTTGGAGTGTATGGAGGATAACTTTCTATCGCAGCTAGTGAGTGAGCCCACCAGGGGAGGGACTATGTTGGACCTGTTGTTTGCAAACAGAGATGGGTTGGTGGGGGATGTGGTAGTTGGAGGCCACTTAGGGCATAGTGATCATAAAATTATAGAGTTCTCGATATTTGGTGAAATGAGGAAGAACATCAATAAGACTCTTACATTGGACTTCCGAAGGGCAGACTTTGGCCTTATTAGGAGATTTATTCAGAGAGTTCCCTGGGAGGCAGCCCTTAAGAACAAAGGGGTCCAAGAAAGATGGGCGTGTTTCAAAAAAGAGATCTTGAAGGCACAGGAACAGACTGTCCCTGTGTACCAAAAGATGAGTCGACGAGGCAAACGTCCAGCCTGGATGAGCAATGAGGTTTTGAAGGAACTTAGGAATAAAAAGAGGATGTATCATCTTTGGAAGGAGGGTCAGGTCTCTCAGGAAGTATTTAAGGGTGTTGCTAGGGCATGTAGGAAAAAAATTAGAGAGGCCAAAGCTCAGTTTGAACTTAGTTTAGCAACCCTTGTAAAGGATAATAAAAAATGTTTTTACAAATATATTAACAGCAAAAGGAAGGGTAAGACCGACCTTTGTTCTCTACTGGATGCGGGAGGGAATTTAGTAACTGCAGATGAGGAGAAGGCGGAAGTGCTTAACGCCTTCTTTGCCTCGRTCTTTATTGGAAAGACGGTTTGTCCTCAGGACACCTGTCCTCCTGTATTGGTAGATGTAGTCAGGGAACAGAATGATCCCCCTGTTATCCAGGAGGAGGCAGTCTGGGAACTGCTGAGCTGCTTGGATATTCATAAATCTATGGGACCAGATGGGATCCATCCCAGGGTGATGAGGGAGCTGGCAGATGAGCTTGCRAAGCCGCTCTCCATCATTTACAAACAGTCCTGGCTCACTGGTGAGGTTCCAGATGACTGGAAGCTGGCCAATGTGACRCCCATTCACAAAAAGGGTAAGAAGGAGGATCCTGGTAATTACAGGCCAGTTAGCTTTACCTCGGTACCCGGTAAGGTTATGGAACAGTTTATACTGAGTGTCATCACGCAGCACTTACAGGATGGCCGGGGGATCAGACCCAGCCAGCATGGGTTTAGGAGGGGTAGGTCGTGCTTGACCAACCTGATCTCCTTTTACGACCAGGTGACCCGCCTGGTGGATGCAGGAAAGGCTGTGGATGTTGTCTATTTGGACTTCAGCAAGGCCTTTGACACTGTTTCCCACAGCATACTCCTGGAAAAGCTGGCAGCCCGTGGCTTGGACAGGAGCACTCTTTGCTGGGTTAAGAACTGGCTGGATGGCCGAGCCCAGAGAGTGGTGGTGAACGGTGCTGCATCCAGCTGGCGGCCAGTCACTAGTGGTGTTCCTCAGGGGTCTGTGCTGGGGCCAGTTTTGTTTAATATTTTTATTGATGACATGGACGAGGGTGTCGAGTCTTTAGTTAGTAAATTTGAAGATGACACTAAGCTGGGAGCGTGTGTCGATCTGTTGGAAGGTAGAAGGGCACTGCAGAGAGACCTGGAACGATTGGATGGATGGGCAGAGTCCAATAAGATGAAGTTCAATAAGTCCAAGTGCCGAGTCCTGCATTTTGGCCRCAATAACCCCCTGCAACGCTACAAGCTGGGGATGGAGTKGCTGGACAGTGCCCAGGCAGAAACAGACCTGGGGGTACTGGTTGACAGCCAACTGAACATGAGCCAGCAGTGTGCCTTGGTGGCCAAGAAGGCCAATGGCATCCTGGCCTGTATTAGGAACAGTGTGTCCAGCAGGACTAGGGAAGTAATTCTTCCCCTATACTCGGCACTGGTGAGGCCGCACCTGGAGTACTGTGTCCAGTTCTGGGCCTCTCAGTTTAGGAAGGACGTTGAGACGCTTGAACGTGTCCAGAGGAGGGCAACGAGGCTGGTGAGGGGCTTGGAACACAAGCCCTATGAGGAACGACTGAGGGAGCTCGGGTTATTTAGCCTGGAGAAGAGAAGACTCAGAGGTGACCTTATCACTCTCTACAGCTTCCTGAAAGGTGGCTGTAGTCAGGCGGGGGTTGGTCTCTTTCTCCAAGCAGCAACTGACAGAACGAGAGGACACAGTCTTAAGATGTGCCAGGGGAAATATAGGCTAGATATTAGGAAAAAGTTTTTCACAGAAAGAGTGGTAAAGTACTGGAATTGTTTGCCCAGGGAGGTTGTGGAGTCACCATCCCTGGATGTGTTTAAAAAAAGATTGGATGTGGCACTCAGTGCCATGGTTTAGTCGAGGAATTAGGGCATGGGTTGGACTTGATGATCTTAAAGGTCTCTTCCAACCAAGTGATTCTGTGATTCTGTGAATAAAAATAAGTAGTTTAATAGAGTGGTATAGCAGTAGGTCAGCTTGAGCTGGGTGCCTCTGAAGAGGCACCCAGAACAAAGAAATCCCTGGGCTTCTATACCTTCAAAACACAGCACTGCACCAGCTACTAGGAAAATTACTAAGTGAACTCTATTCCAGCCAAAAGCTTATCTATGGTGAAAATACAGCTTGCAGCCTAAGACTTCAGCAAATGTGGCTACTCATGCTAAGCAAGTAAGCAAGCAGCATACTAAATCACACAATATTATGACTCTTAAATGACTTGTTCTTATTTAAAACTTACTTATTAAGCTAAACAGCTCATATCTCTCAAAAGTCCTACTAAAAGTGATTGGTCCATAAGCATTGAGCAGTAGGGTATGAATATTTAAGTAGAAAAAGAAAAACCATTTACAATAATGAATTCACTCAGTGACACTGGGATGGCTCTGGCAGCCCCACCTGTATAATATAAGAATGTGAGCCTCTAGGATGGAGGACAATTCTAAGATCTGCTACCTTTGAAGAGAAAAATTATTAAAGCATGAGTAGGCAATTGAATGAAAACCAAAAGAGCAATTGGCCTGTCTGAAGATAAAAGCAGCTGTGTGTTTCTGTATGAAGTTTCAAGTGTGAAGTACACACTCCTGGCTAAAGGCATGAGACAGATGTATTTTGGAAAGGAACTGCTTAACAGTGATCTCATGGCAATTCAGAAATGAAGAGTGTGACCTGCTTGTCTGTGATTGGTAAAGAGGATACCTTTCTGCTTCCTGTATTCTGTTACAGGAGATAAAGGAAACCCTGCATCAGGATGGGGAAATTTATGTATGTTATTGTCCACACTTGGGAACCATTGAGTGATATGAGAATTTTTTTAACCCCAGCAAAGCGTAACTTTTCTGATCTCTTCATTGCTGAAGCTTACTCAGATGATTTTTCATCAACCCATATCAAGTGTGGAAGAAGACTGGAGGCCAGAGCGTGCTCGATTGGGCTCTGCTGTGAGCTGTGAGCCTTTTGAGATGCAGCTTTCTAAACTTCATACAAGCCAGTTTCCATTTAAACAGATAAGACAATAACAGGCTCGGAGTTTAGGAGGGCCTATGAGGCAGCTGTTTTGTCACTCTGAGTACCTTCTAGTCCAGTGTGGGAGAATGGCCTTGAGTATATTAATGGCTGCTGAAAGGGAACACTGGCCAAATTATGGCATCTTTCCCAGGCATTACTTTTGAAATTACTTGGTGCTATAGTGCAAACAGAAACACATATTTTGCTTTCATTCATGTTAAGTTTTCAAGTAAGTTTAACAGATAAGTTAGAAGAACGCCTAATGACTTGTAAATTCCACCTAGGAATACTGATACTGTTGTTTGCTATATGGTAGCAGAAGGCAAAGTATGTTGTCACTAGTATTGCAGAAGCAATAAGGTTAGCTAAAGAAAGAAGATAGAGAAGAAAGGCATGAGGAGACTGGACCAGAGGTAGAAAATTCACTGGTTAGTTATTAATGAATGCAACTGTAAGGCTTATACATGGCTTTGACTTGTATTTCACTTCCCAAGGGAGCTCGAATAATTTGTGACCCTCTCTTAACTCAGGGTAGCCTTCATGTGCTTCCCCTATGGCAACCTCTGTTCTTTCTTGTAGGCATCTCTTCAGTCTTCAGTAATAGAAGAATTATGCCTAGGAATAAGAGTATCTTGGTGTTGGTAAACAGATCCCAGTAAGAGTATGAATGTGTCTACATGAGGGATGTGCTGCTGAGAAAACTGATTGGTGGGAATTCAGTGATGTGTTTGGATGCCAAGTGCATTGTTGCTGTTAGGCTGTGCGTGTGTCACTGAGAACCGCACTGAACTTCAGTAACACAATTTGAGGCATGTATGGAAAGTTGGGGAGCATGGTACGGAGAAGGTGTGAGAAGGCATTTGGGAATTTTCCCTGTCCTTGTCAGATTAATGGTTCTTAGGGGTATGAACAAGTGAGTGTCAGTGTGGGGAGTTCCTGCAAAATCATTTGGTTGGTGGAAATTTAAAGTAAACTAGTTAAGCATGAATGTTCTTTTTGGGTGCCAAGTACCTTTTTGCTGCTAATCTTAATTTACTTTCAGGCAAAGGGAAAAGGTACCATAACTGACAAAACAAAAATGTCTCTTGTAACATCCCACCCTTAAGGGGAAGGGAGCACCCAAGATTCATAAATGTTCATGGTTTAAAGGAACAACAAAAGTCAGAAGGACTGCAAAAGCTTAGAGAATTTTATTAGTAAATTACACATTTGGCTTGGAAATTGGTGTGTTAGTCCCTGATCTCCTATATAAGCACACGGCAGTGGGTTTTGGATAAAGGGATAGGGTGAAAGGGAAGAGAGAGAGATATGGATTAAAGAGGGGGGAGAAATAAATAAATAAATCACCAGTCACCCTGGGCCTTGTGGGGGTGCCTTTTTATAGATAAGTTTTCCCCACCCTGGAGATAAATTTCTTGTTTCTATGCAAATCAGTTCTCATGCACAGTCTGTTCTTCTAGACCTTTCTGGAAATGGATCAGAGGGCTTCCAGGGGTCTTTGGTGGTCTTGATTCCCCCTCCTCCAGTCCATGCCCACTTCTCAGTCTCATTCCCGTGCCTGCGCTGGATTGTGTTGTGCTTATCTCCAGGAGCCAGAACAAGAATGTTTGTCCAAAAAAAGTGCTGCTCTACCTCCGTATGGCCCCTTCTCCAGCCACATCCTATTCTTTCTCACAGTGTGTTATTACCAACAATCCTTTTGGCTGTTATTACCAACAATCCTTGGTTGGTTCCACAGACGTCTGGCTATTGGTGTTTGAGGAACACACATTAGCCCCTTCCAGGCTTCTACATCTCTATATGACTATAGGGAGAGTATTTTGTTTTAGTGTTTCTTCTTTAGACAAGCTGTAGGAATGTCAGAAATAAGTCCCTGACCCAAAAAGACTTCTTGAAAAAGAGTAGGCTTTAAAATGGAATAATTTAGTTTTGTCTAAGTGGGAAACACTTTCAACCTTGTGATGGAAAGCATCCTAAGGGTTATTAGAGGATGCTGCAGCTGAGGTAGTAGTTTTAAAATAGAAGAGAGTGCTGGGAAGGAAGATGGAAACAGGTAGGGGGAAGGAGTGGCAGACAAGATGTGGGACTGGAAGCAGGTGGTACAAATCTGAGCTGTTGATTTGGCTTATTAATCACAAGTATTAGTTTTCAATTTTTTTCCCCTTTAACTTACAGTGCTGTTATGCTAGTTACAAACCAACAGACTCAGTAATAAATATGTTACCAATGTTGAGTTACTAAAGATGTGAATGAGGGCGATGTTTATGTATGGAAGCCCATATAGCCTGCAGTGGGCTTGCAAAGGATTTCAGATAAGTGTATACAGAGAGGAAGGGCAGGATGGAAATCCCTGTCTTTATTCCTTATTACTCAGTCCTATTTCTTCTTTAATCTTTAAAAAAAAAATAAAATTAGCACATACTGGCTACATGGAGAATTAGTATCTTACATCTGCAGTTACATTAAAGAGGTAACTGGGCAACTACCTGGGGAAACAAAACAAATTTTGCATATCAAAATGTTTTCTGAAGACATCATGCAAATATAAACTCTGCGGAGTTTTGAGTATTTACTAAATATTTCCTCTTTAAGCCAGTGGTGGGAAATGATCAACATCAACATTTTCAATTAAAAATAAATACACTATTTGTTTCCAAAATATACTTGCCCCCATACCTGCTCTGAAAGCACTCTAGCACCTCTTGTCCTGAATTGTTGCAGGTGCCAGAGGAATTGCAGTAGCCTGAATGAAAGGTGTTTTTAGGTGCACCATTGTGTGATCCTATAGAAAAGCTTGCTGGTTCTGTGGAGGTAAAGTTTAGTGTTGTTGGCTGAAATAAAAAAGGAGAGTAAAGGGCAAAACTTTAATGGTTCATAATGTTTAAGTGTGATTGTATTTCAAATAATTCAGCATTGGGCTTTCTACATCCTAATTTTTATAGAAGTAATGAACAACTGAAAGGTAAAGAGAAGGGACAGGTGGGAGGAAACAAAACAACCAGTCCTCATTCAAAAGGGAATAAACTTGAACAGCATGATTGATATTTTCTTACAGGCATGCTGAACGTTCAGTCTCTTAGCCTTTTTTGTAATGTACAAGTCCATGGGAGATCCTTAACCTCAAATCACAACAGTTCTTATAAATAAATTATGTTGGAGGTGGTCACTTCTCAAAGTAGGTTTATAAAAAATGGTAATCTGGTAATTTAATGATACTTCTACTTTGATAGTTTTATAAATTTAACAAAAACTTCATTTGTTATTATCTTGGTTATGAGCAGCCTTAAATAACTCTGAAACTGAAAAACAACATGAAAGAAAAAACTTATAGTCTAACTGTCAAGGGGGAAGAAGGGAATTGTGTAGCTTAGAAGTTACAAGGAAGTTGGGTTTTTTAGGACTGCTGCAAAAGTCAAGGAACATTTGAGGAAACTTTCAGGTCGTTCTACAATGTGAATGTAATCCAGAAGGAAAGGATTATTACATAAGTTTGGGATAGACCAAAATAAAATTATTTGGGGGCTAATATCTATGACTGATTATTTAAAAAAAGATAAGCGAATAGTGTGACAGGAAGTGAGGAATTGGAGAGAAATAGCTGAAGAGTTACCAAAAATATGTAGTATACTTTTTATTGGCTTTATAACTTTTTAAAACTAGACTTGACAAGGATCCTTGAAAACACAAAGCATAATTTCAGTGCAAAACAGTGAATTCTTAAATTGCGATGCTTTGCAAGGCTTGGGGGAAAGATTGGGAAGAGGATATATGGAGTTGCAATAATGCCAAAGGGGATTTTGGACTAAAAGGAAATTGCATTTGTGGCAAGATCAGACTTGGAATCCCATCAATAGGAGGAAGGCACTAGCAAACTGGATTTAGTGCAGAGAAGATCAGTGAAATAACTGAAACTGGAAGGATTGTGTTGGGAAGGTAGAGTGTTAATAAACAATGGTAATAAACTTAGCAGCTTGAGTAAACTAATTAAAGGGTGATGGGTTGTGTTCAGTATTTAAAAAGAATAAACTCACAGAACCATAGTCATAAGTAGGAGCAACAGGTAAATGTTTAAATTGAATATCAGGAAAATGTCCCGAGTATTATTCTAAATAGGTTCAGTTTCCCAAAGGTGGTGGGGAAGCAATGGATCCCCTACCCTCTCACCACCAGGCAGAAGGAGGGGACCTTAGCAATGGAGGGGAGTGGAAACAGGGTTCTGCTCCGGGTGGCAGGCAAATCCCCTCCCGACCTACTCCACCTCCCCAGGTGCCCTTATACAATAGGTGTGAGGCCCTGGAATATGAGGACCAGGGAAATGAGGACCAGGAAAATGAGAATGTGGATGAAGGTGGTTCTGGGATGGAGGGGTCACCTAGGGCAAGGCAGTCTACCCCCTGCATCATGACCTTCTCAATTAAGAAAAAAAGAAAGGTAGTAGTCATTGATGACTCCCTTTTGAGAGGAATGGAGGGCCCAATATGCCAACTGGGCCCAACCCATAGGGAAGTGTGCTGTCCCCCTGGGGCCTGGGTAAGGGACATCACCAAGAAACTTCCCAGCCTGGTATGGCCCACTGACTAACCGACTACTGGTTTTCCAGGTGGGTACCAACAAAGTCCCAACAAGAAGTCTGTGGAAAATCAAGAGGGACGTCAGGGCCTTGGGACAACTGGTCGAGGGATCTGGAGCACAAGTAGTGTTCTCTTCTGTCCTGCCAGTTGCAGGGAATGATGGGGCAAGAAATAGGAAAATCATGCGGATGAACATGTGGCTTTGAGACTGGTATTACTAGCAGAATTTTGGAGGTTTTGATCATGGGTCAGTTTATACAACACCAAGCCTGCTGGCAACAGATGGGGTCCACCTGCCTCAAAGGGGGAAAAGGCTCTTAGCTCAGGAGTTAGCAGGGCTCATTGAGAGAGCTTTAAACTAGATTGGAAGGGAGATGGGACAGGGCCAGGCTTGACAGATAAAGTGTGGGAAGGGGAGAACTATAGTGACCAACCAAGTAGCAAAAGGAGACTTAAGAGGGGATGCCTCGAGCAAGCACAAGCAGCCAAAGATGTAACCACAGGACAAGACTATGGGGCATCCCCTTGCACCYCCACTGGGATAYTGACACACTCAAATACCTCCTTAAAGTGCCTGTACAGCAACACACGCAGTATGGGGAACAAACAGGAGGAACTAGACATCTGTGTGCAGTCACAGGGCTTTCATCTCATTGCGATTATGGAGATGTGGTGGGATAGCTCGCATGACTAGAATGTTGTCATGAAGGGCCACACCCTGTTTAGGAGACACAGACCAGAAAGGTGCTGTGGCGGAGTTGCCCTCTATATGAGGCTACACTTGGAATGCATCGAGCTCTGTCTTGGGGTGGATGTCGAGCGAGTCGAGAGCTTATAGGTTAAAAAAAAAGGCAGGCTAGTAAGGGTGACACTGTTGTGACTGTGTGCTACAGGCTGCCTGAGCAGGAGGAAGGAGTGAATGAGGCCTCCTACAGGCAGCTTGAAGCAGCCTCAAGGTCACAGGCCCTGGTTCTTGTGGGGGACTTTAACTACCCTGACATTTGCTGGAGAAGCAACACAGTGAAGCACAAACAGTCCAGGAGGATCTTGGAAAGCATTGATGACAACTTTCTGTCACAGGTAGTGGAGGATCCCACAAGGAATGGTGTGCTGCTCGACCTTATACTAACAAACAGGGAAGGCCTTGTTGGAGATGTGAAGGTTGGGGGCAGCCTTGGCTGCAGGGACCACGAGATTGTGGAGTTCAGTATCGGGCAAGGAGGAAGCAGGGCAGCACATAAGATCGCAACCATGGACTTCAGCAGAGCTGACCTTAGCCTCCTCAGGGATCTTCTTGGAAGAATCCCATGGAAAGGGACACTGCAGGGAAGGGAGGTCCAAGAATGCTGGTCAATATTCAAGCGCCACTTCCTCCAGGCTCAAGAACAATGCATCATGATCAGCAAGAAGTCAGGCAAAGGAGGCAAGAGACCTGTGTGGATGAATAAAGAACTGTCATTACTCAAGCATAAGCAGGAAACACACAGGAGATGGAAGCAGGGTCAGGCCACTTGGAATGAATATAGAGAGGTTGTCAGAATAAGTAGAAATGAGACGAGGAATGCCAAGGATATTAAGGACAACAAGAAGGGCTCCTTCAAATATAATACCAGAAGGAAAACTAAGGACACTGTGGGCCCATTACTAAATCCAGGGAGGACCCCGGTGACAGAGGATGCAAAGAAGGTGGAGTTACTGAATGCCGCCTTTGCGTTGTTCTAAACTGACAAGACCAGCCCTCAGGAATCTCTGACCCGGGAGACCAGGGTAAAGGAATGGTGGGAGGAAGACTTTCCCTTGGTCAAGGAGGATTGGGTCAGAGAACACTCGGGCAAACTTGTCATCCACAAGTCCATGGGCGCTAACGGGATGTATCCACGAGTGCTGAGAGAGCTGGCAGACACCATAGTGAGGCCACTCACGATCATCTTTGAAAGGTCGTGGAGATCAGGAGAGGTGCCTGAAGACTGGAAGAAAGCGAATGTCACCCCGGTCTTCAAAAAGGGCAAGGAGGACCGGGGGAATTACCGGCCAGTCAGATCCACCTCAATCCCTGGAAAGGTGATGGAGCGCCTCATTCTGGAGGCCATCTCTACCCACATGGAGGACAAGACGATGATCTGGAGCAGTCAGCATGGATTCACTAAAAGTAAATCATGCTTGACCAGCCTGATTGCCTTCTACGGTGAAACAGCTACCAGGATGGATCAGGTTTTTGCATCTGTAGGATCATTTCTTGTAGTTTTCCTGTTGCTAGATGCTGTGGGCTGTGTGCTGTGCTCCAGTGTTTGCCAAATAAACTCTGCCACAAGTTACAGGATGAAGCGTTTTGCAGCTACAGTGGAAGCTTATTGACTCTTTTGCTGCCATTAAATGATTTATATATGTTTTAAAAGAAAATTGCTCTCTCAGGGGAAGGTATTGGGCTTTTTTTGCCCTGAGGAGAGAGTTAAGATGTTGGAAAGGAGCCTCCAGAGGCATAGCTTAGGTCTTGAATTTGAGTATGTTGACAGTAGGGTTATGGATGGTAGAGGAGGTGTTGTGGTCATGTTTTGTTCAAGCTCTGTATGAATCTGTGCATGACACTGGGAGATCCCATGGGAGGGTTGAGTAACCTCTTACTGTCATAGGAGGAAGTTCTTCCCATGTTTGTGATTAATCACTGGTTGCAGACATGCGTTCATGCAAATTATGTTTGGTACCATAGTGGCTAGGAAATACCTGAAATCAGAAATTAAATGGGAAAATAAACCCACTTCCCAAAATTGTAAATCTGCAAAACAATGTTCTAGAGCTTGCCATGTTTCCAACCACTATCTATTTGCTTTGTGTTCCACTGTCAGGGTTTGACTCTGGCCGGATGCCAGGCACCCACGAAAGCCTCTCGCTCACTCCTCTCTGCACCTGGACAGAGGAGAGAAAATGTAACAAAGGGTTCATGACTTGAGATAAGGACTGAGAGAAAACACTCATCAATTACCATCAAGGGCAAAACAGGCTCGACTTAGAGATATTAAGTGAATTTATTTCTAACAAAATCACAGCAGGATAGTGAGAAGTAAAATAAGCCCTTAAAAACACCTTTTCCCCCCCCAACCCCTCCCTCCTTCCCACCAACAGCGCAGGGAGACAGTGAGTGTGGGTTTTGGTCAGTTTATCACCTGTGGTTTCTCTCGCTGCTCAGGGAGAGGAGTCGTTCCCCTGCATGCACCGTGGGGTCCCTCCCACAGGAGACTGTTCTCTGCGAACTTCTCCAACGTGGCTCCAATCTCACGAGCAGCAATCCTCCCAAAACTGCTGCAACGTGAATCCATCCCACAGGCAACAGTCCTCCCAAAACTGCCGCAACGTGGGTCACTCTTCCATGGGGTGCAGTCCCCAAAGGACAGGCTGCTCCAGCCTGGAAGCAGGGCCCCTCTCTCCATGGGTCTCCCACAGGATCACAGCCTCCTCTAGGCATCCACCCACTCCTGCGTGGGCTTCTCCCCACGAGCTGCGGGTGGATTTCTGCATCCCCTGTGGACCTCCATGGGCTGCAGGGGGACAGCCTGATTCACCATGGTCCTCAACATGGCTTGCAGAGGAATTTCGGCTCCAGCGCCTGGAGCACCTCCTTCCCCTCCTTCTTCACTGACCTTGGTGTCTGCATGTTGTTCCGCTCACATAGTCTCACCTCCTCCTCTTCTCTGGCTGGAAAATTACAACTGTGCCCCAATCCTTGTTTTGATTTCTTCTTAAATATGTTATCACAGAGGCGTTACCACCATCTCTAATTGGCCCAGCCTTGGCCAGCGGCACATCCATCCTCAGAGCCATCAGGGATTGGCTCTGCTGGACATAGAGGAAGCTTCTAGCAGCTTCTCACAGAAGCCACCTCTGTGGGCCCCCCCTGCTACCAAAAACCAGGCCATGCAAAACCAACACATCCACGAATAATGAAAACAGGATTGCTTATAAAGCAGAATGGTTGAAATATGACATTGTGGTTTTAGCTTGTAACTGCTTTCTTTCCTTCCTCTAATTCCAATAGGAGCATGGAAAAACTCAATAGAAGAATGGACTGCAGAAGACTGGAATGAAGATGTAAGTGTGCCTTGTTAGGTAGACTGATTGATTATTTACACACTTCAGAGTTTTTGTGTTGTCTTCAAAAACTAAATGTTTGAAGTAATACTTTCTATGCATGCAGTGATATTTCTTATTGTGTTTTTTTGCTGCAATTCCTGTTTAAAATATATATATTTAGATAATCTTATTTTTGGAATAAAATTGAATCAAGAAATATTAATTTATTTTTCTGGGTGGACAATACATAGATAATAAAATTTTAAGTTTTATCCCAAATTAAGTACTTGTGAATTATAATTCTCCACTGCTCAATGCTGGTGGGTGTTAACCGCATACTTCCCCCTACTATTATGTAAGGATTTAAAGCCGTATTATCACAAGACTTTTGTGCAATTAAGTGCTGAAGTTTGCTATCAACTTTATACTCATTTGATGCTTTTTGTTTGAAATCTGCATAATTGTTCCGCTTAGTCCACTTCATGTTCATAATCTTAAAAAAGGAGCTAGTAATATGCTGAAGTTGGCACTTAATTGCTTCATTCCTGTTTCATCACGATGTGTTGTGTAAAGTACTTACAAGAATTTCGGTTCTCATTCTTTAACAGGCAAGAGATTTCTTCATATCTGCAAAATATTGGGCATTTGTGGTCATCATGCATGAAAATCACATTTATGGTTTTAAGTTTTCAGTTATTGTATTACAGCTTAAGCTGTTCAGAAAACAAACTAGATAGCAAGAAATATGGAAAGGAAAACAGCTTTTAAGGAGTCTTTCATCTTTTATATGAACATCTATTATTTCAAGTTTATTTTCAGAAGAGTAAGAGGTTGTCTTGGAAGTCATCCCTTTTGCCTCCTCCTCTAGGGTGGCATGTCACTGTTATCCCCAGAAATGTGTGACTATGTCATATAACAGATATGAAAACTCCATCCTTACCTAATGAGAGGGACATGCCTTCCGAGAAAATGAAAAGAAATTCTAAAATTCATAGGTTTTCTGTATCAGTTACTGTCATCAAAAACTGGCAGCTTTTTTAAACCTGTCCTATTTCTGCAGTATATGCTAGAAGTAAACTAAAGGCTAAGGACACTGAACATTTATGGCCTTGGTCTTACCGCTGTTTGCTGGTACAATACAGCATTTATAATACAGGAGGGGTGTTGAGCAATGCTGATTAGGTAATTAACTATTAAACCCAAGTAATTTGTACATGAATCTTGAAAGAACAGCAAATTAATTCTCTAGCCTGTTGTTAATTTTTATTAATTTTGGTGTGCTGGAAAAATCCCTGTAACCTAGGAGAAAGTTGCTTATGTGCTGATGTTCAGAAAGAGTGAATGAAATAGTGAGCTGCAGGCAAAGCAGCCCAAAACATCCCTGGGGAAAAAATAAAGTAAAATTGATTCATTTGATTTTTAAAAAAAATAGAAGCGTAAGAATGCACCTTGTGCCATTCAGTGTAGTTTTATGAAAATAGGTCCACTTCAAATAAACCTGATATTGGTCTTTAAGTAAATTTCGAGTTAACTGCAAAGATAGAGTATGTCCTTGTAAGAGATTTGATCTACATCTTTTTTTCTAAATATAATTACATGCTATCATGAAACACATTAAGTGGATTGAAATCTGCCATGAAAATTTTAGCCAATAAATAAATATTGAACATGGGCATTTCTAGGAGGGCTATAAAGGAATCCAGTCCCAGGCCAGATGCCATCTAGTGTCTTTATCAATGATTTGGAAGTAATAAGATCACTGCTGAATAAAATTTGTGAGAAATAAAAAAAATATTGGAATGGCAATTAAAAGTAAGCCAGTCATACAGAAATCTGAACCTCTGCTAGACTTGACCCGTTCAAATGAAAAATACTTTAATATAGCCAAGTGCCCATTTGTTTTATAGGAATAAAGGCACACCTCCAGAATAAAGGGCTGGTGTCTGGATAGCAGCAACTGAAAAATTTTTAGCATTGTAGCGGATGATGAAAAAAGAACAGCTCAGCATGATCTCCTAAAGGGCTGTTGCTGTGGCAAAATAACTCTATTGTAGTCTTTTTGCCTGTAGGCACTCTTCCCTGTCTCTTAGTCATTCTTGATTTATATTTCTATATGTGGACTCTCCTGAAGTTGAGTCTGAAATACTGCATCCAATTATTCATTGCTTTTACAAAACAAAAAATGTAGAAAATAGCTGAAAATATTTACTGATAGTATTGATGTTTGAGAGTGAGATTTTTAGTTTACTGAATCTGAAAAGATTACTTTATTAGCATATCATGGGTTCTTGTTTTAGTCCAATAGAAAAAGGCATAATATGAACCTGTGGCTGGAAAATGGAGCCATGCATTTAAATGTATTATAAACAATTCTAGAAGCATGACTAATGATTGAAACAACCAAGGAAGCTGATGTATTTGCTGTCTGCAGGTAAAGACCAGGTGTTTTTTTAAAGAATATTTTTGTTTAAATGTGGTATTCTCTAGTCAAGTACAAGCTACGTGCAGGTGAGTGAAACTTCATGTTGTTTGACCTGAGAATTATTTGATTTCTGTGATCTAATAGTCCTGTCTGGTATTTATCTTTAGTAGTGAGTATTGAGCAAGTATAGTATGTTGTCAGCGTGCTATTAAATAGAGGAAACTACTTGCAGTGAAAATCAGAGGTGGTATGGACAATGAAGGACCAGATATATTGAGGTACTGTAGATGGCTCTGGGTTTTCCTCTTAAAATTGTGATCATATTCTCCTGGCTAAATAAAATTAAATTTAACTACAGAAACTATCAGAAGGGGAGAAATAGAATACATACAAATTGCTGGAAAGTGGATGAAGGCAAACATTTTCTGTATAATATTGGTAGTTCTAGTTTTTATTTGAAACAATGACAACACTTTGTAAAAAAAAGTATTTTAGTGGGAGTGTTTCCTTTACCAGGAAGCAGCACAAGAACTTGTTTTAATTTCTTTAACTTCCGTACATCATATCAAAACACTAATAAGGTTTTGTTATTTCTGATTTGTTGCTGTTGAGTTTTTATGAGTATGCCAGAGTTTATTTTCTTGCGATCCTCACTTATCAACTGGCCATAGGAACTGGTAGCTTAGTTGTTAAATATATTGTCTGTTTGGTGATTGGAGAATGATTTTTATCATAGAAACAGGAGCTGAAAAGCACATACATTTCACTGCAGATGGAGGAAATACCCTTGTGAGCCTGCTGCTTGCAAATGGTTCACAACTGTTCATTCAGTTCTGGGAAAATGCCAGAGCCTTAATGAAAGATTTGTGAGTGTAGTGTACAGTGAGCATAAATAACTTTTTTAGGAGCTGATATTACTTCTAAGAAATACTAAATACATCTGTGTAATAAAGCTTTTCAGCTGCTGCTGCACAAAGTATGTGTTCTGACAAATGCCATAATCCCAGCAGACTTTTGAATTGGGTGTTTGATTGGAGCTTGTGGCAGTGAGTTTACTGCAGGGTGTAGTGTAAACTTCAATGTAGCTGAGCTGGTAGCTGCAGACTTCTGTTTGCATGCTGATTCACTTGCAGAGAACATACACTCTCTCCCACATCAAGCATGCTTTTGCATTGTTACAAACATCCTCAGTCTCCTTATTTTGCTTAATTTTGGGGATTCACCAGTGTTCTGTCCTTGCTTGGTCTTATCCTGGGTGATGTGACTGTAAGAAGCTGCTGATATTACGAAGAATTTAATATTTAACCAAGGGGTTGCAGACCATAAAGTGCTGCTTGTGCCATTAGCTGACCTTCTTGTGTCATATAATACAGGAGTCTCATAACACCACAGAAAGTACAGTACACGTTGTTCTAAAATAACATGTATGGTGGGGAAAGGACTGAGCAATAGAGAAACAGCCTTTTAAATTGGAAATATGCTTGAGCTGAATCTTCTTTGTTTTGGTCAGTACACAGAGTTGTGGGCTGGCAGCATTATGCACAGGACAGAGTTGTGTTCCAGAAAGATGGAATTAAAATATGTTGTATTAGCAGGAAGGGAAGGAAATGGAGTAATTGTGGTGGTACTCATTTTTTCATGACCCAGTGTAGTGCTCAGAGAGCACATGAAACATTTGAACTTTGCCTCTGAGTAGTAAGTGTTTTGCTCCCAGACCTTCTGCATCCTGCTTAAATCAAATGTTTCATAGGAGAATCCCAATCAGATGATCATGTACAGGGACATATGTGCTTTCAGTAGAGCTGCCTGTGGGATGACAGATGAAATTGCCTCATGTCTGTGATGTCCTTTAAACTGGGCTGCTAGCAATTAAAAATGCATAATTTCCTGGAAGAGCTACATTCAAATGTCATGTTCTAAAGGGATTCTTTGTGCATGTTTGAATAGGTCAGTTATTCTTTAGTCTAAATACAGAGCTACACCAAAGTAGTTAAGGGTGATTTTGTGCAAATTTAATTTAAAATATAACCATTATACAGTCATATCTCTGCCTTGTTAAACCAAACCTGTACTGGCTTAAGACTTATTCTGGTTTGCAAGTATTCCTGTCAATAGAAATGAATTAGCCATAGGATGTTGTAGTTGTTTAACTACTATTTTTCTAACAAGAAAAGCTATTAAAAAAAACCCAAACAGGAAACAACCAACCCCCCTACTAACCAAAATCACTCCCTTTCCCTCCTAAAATGCCAACCAACCAGCTCCCCCTCCTCAGCTACCTGTGCAAGTATCTATCTTTATTGTAACAGCATGGTGAAAGCAGTACAGTTTTCTGCTGTGGATGGTTTGACTTGTTATACTAGTATAAGCAACCACACAGTTCTCCCTTTATTGTTTTCAAACTCATGCTTGCAGAGCAATCTGTTTAAGATGGTTTTGCCACCCTTAGCAGAAGTGCCAAGAAGGAACCATGAATGCTAGTTCACTGTACATACCTGAGTGCAAACCTGCCTCCATTGGTGATGTGAGCTGAAATGTAAAACAGAGATACATGAAATGAGTGGGAACGGTGCAATGTGTTAGACTTCTGCAACAAGATTTATCAGAGCTGCTCTATGGAGCCCTAAATTATGTCTGCACACTGATGATATACCAGCTGTCACGTTAATTACTTTCTACTGGTATAGTTTTCAGTTAAACTATTTCCCAAACTGATGTAGTTACATTAGTATACCATTCAGTGTTCAGTAGATCAAATTTCCTAACACTTTATTTAAATTGGTACTTGATTCTGTGGAGAGGACTTTGCTGGAGTTTGACTACATGTTTTTGTCTTTTTAAGCAGAGCTGCAGCATAACTGGTTGTAATGATAGTTTGATTTTACTTTTATCTTAAAAGTGCATGACCAAGATGGAATTTCTGAAGATGTCACAGCACTGAAGTGTGAGCATGTGTATGATTAAAATAACTCTCCCCCACACACACTTTTTCAGCTTTCTGAAACAAAAGTCTTCACTGCTTCCTCTGTTCCAGCTGAGAATCATGTGACTCCTAGGCAAAGGTAAGCTCTTCTTCCACAGTTTCTCTATACCTTAAAAACTTTCTGCTTGGTGAAGCAATGCTAGCTTGCACATATAAAATGTTGACTAAAACACAGAGCAGCCTTGGCCAGAGATTGGTCAAGCTAGTTTCAAAATTGTGAAAGTCTTGCTTTTGTGGGTTCCTGTGTTACCTATTATTGACTACAAAAGTGGAGCCAAACTTACCAAATCCATGAACATAAAACTGACAAGACCCTGTCTTCTGCACAAAGACTGCTTACTGGCAGGAACAAAAGTAGCTGGTAAGAAAACTGTGCTGCTGCTGTTGAAAAGGAAGCTCTGGCTTTGCTGTCCAGAAAATGAAAACCCTGCCCCTGTAGATGCAGAAAGTGTTCAGAATGTAGTGCTTTGACAAATATGTTGACAGAAAAGTTTGTGTTGCTTACCAGGAAAATCACCTTCTTGCCATCACAATTACTTGCCTTAACTGATGATACAGAGTTAAGATAGAGAACAGAAAATATGGCAGTTGCTGCCTTGGCTTGCCTTTGTCTTCACCAAATGCCTGGCCAATTATGTGGAATCAGTTGCCTGCATTAGCCTCAGAGAGCAGGTTAAGGTTGTGTGATGAAGACTTCTGTAGTTGGATAGCATGAGATCTGAAAACTAGATGGCCTAACAGTCCCAAACATCCTGATACAGCTGTACTGCTATACTTCAGGCTGCAGCAAAATTTTCATTATAATATGGGTATGACCTGGAGGAGGCATGGTGTCAGTTGGCTTACAGTTTATATTCCATTCCTTTCCTTCTTAAAGGTGATATGGCAGGGGGCTTGGACTAGATGATCTCCACAGGTTCCTTTCAACCCTAACTATTCTGTGATTCTGTGATATGCTCACATGTTCATTGTTTTAATGCAAATATTCTTCCAGTGGATGTCCTTCAATTTATGTTAGAAAATATTTTAGTTCATCAACTCAAATTCTGGTGTTTTGTGGTTTTTTGTTTTGATTGTTTGGTTGTTTTTTTACTTGCCATAAGAAAGGCTTGGACATTAAAAAATCCATGCTAATCAAAGTGCTGGAAGCAGCTCTTCAGCCCAAGCCTGTAGTATATTAGGATAAACTTAAGTCAGAATTTTTTGAGTAGATTTATTGTCTGAATGCTTTGCTTTTCCTTGGATAAACCTGTGTTAAACATGTGTAGGTGTTAGTAAGCCATGTTAAATGTAAGAAAATTTACATTTCTCATCCTGCTCAGGTATGTGTGGTAGAGTAATTTTGGATATGTGCCTACTGTCTGAGAAACTTAGCTTTTATTTCTGCTGCTCTTGTGGCTTCCATACCATCACATATTCACTCAATTGCTGCATGTGACTTCATTCTTTACTGTCTGTGTAACCACCCCATACAGAGGTAGGACTTTGATCCCTTGCTCTTTTTAAAGGAATAGCGTGATATACAGAGAATGTGGATTATCAATATATATAATGGGTTTGCAGGCAGGATCAGCTTAAACACAATGTATCTTTTACGACTTGTCTCCAGTTACTTGGTTATATTAATCATATAGGTTATTTATGTGATACATGATATTATAAATTTGATAATGTTTGAAATGAGAGGAAAAACAATTTATATTCTAGCTGTAGTGGTAGGTTTCAGCTAGCAGAATTTTATTTTCTGGTAAAAACATCTATTCTACCTCTTTTGTATGGCAGGCAAGCAATATTTGAAAAGACTGTTAATCATTAATAATTCTGTTGCTGGTATGGCAGCTTTAGTATTATTAGTGCTTTCTTCAGTTTCAGCACGGTCTAATCATCGTGTTTATTCCAGCCAAACTTTGCTTTGTCTTATAGCATTGATTTGGTAACACTGCTTCAAAAGCCTGAAAAGCCTGTGACCTTTACCCAAGAGACAGAAGGCAACTCATTTGAGGCTCCCCAGCAACAGACCTTTGGCCAAGCCCTAGTCTTCACAAATTCTCAGCACAGCACCCAGATGGCATCAGGAACTGGCAGCTCCAGTGCTGTAAACTCTTATTCTCCTCAAAGTCTGGTAAAAATATCTTATGCTTTCTAAATATTCTTCATGAGTAAATATTTCAGGTTAAATAACTTTTCCAGTACTGGTCATTTAATGAGATGGTTCAGTATTTATAAAATTCAGGTTGCAAATGTTGAAGGAATTCTTAATTCCATTTCTTCCATTCACACACACACACACAAAATAAAGTTTACTTTTTTTTCTGGTTCTGTTAAGTAGTTGTTTCTTGGTTCACATGAAGTACTTGTATTAATTTTTGAGTAGAGAGCGGATGCATTTACTGCATGCTGATTTAGGATGAAATCACTTGTTTATAGTGAAGAGTTCTATGCAAGAAAACCTTGATGTGTTATTTGCAAACACATATCTGACTGCTTTTTGTGGAAACCTGATTATTTCTGAGTCAATTGTGAGGGCTTGAAATTGGGCACTTGAACTGATTTTCAGAGAATAAATGCAACTATTAGTAAATACATACTATTTTAAGATGCATGGATTAAAGTAAATCAGTATTGTTGCAATCAGTGATGAAGTTGTATCAGTGATAACCAGAGAGGGTCTGGCCATATGTTCCAACTGCTGATTTTTTTATTGGTCATAAACTAAAACACAAGAAGTGATGCCTCAACACAAGGAAGAACTTTACATTGAGGGTGACAGAGCACTGAAACAGCTGCCCAGGGAGGGCATGGAGTCTCCCTCTCTGGAGATGTTCAAAACCTACCTGGATGTGCTTCTGTGTCACCTGATTTGGGTGACCCTGCCTTGGCAGGGGGTTGGACTGGATGATCTCCAGAGGTCCCTTCCAACCCTAATAATTCTATGATTCTGTGATTTATTAGTAATCTAGGACTGTAGAGGTTTTGGTTGCTGCCAAATAGCAGCTGTAGGCATTGACCCTATGGTTATGGTTATGTTCAAATTATTTATTAAATACTCAACTCCACTCTTTCCCTTTTATTTTTTTTTTTGTCTCTTGGTAGTCTGCAGTTCTTTGCTCTGGCTTTGGAGAGCGTGGGTCCCCTAAATTGATGAACTCTACTGGATCCCAAATCTCGGACCAATTGAAATCTCCAGGTTTGGGTCAGTTTACCTCTCAACAAAACAATAATAGTTCTACTACCACTACCACATCATCCTGGGATCTAAAACCACCCATTACCCAGTCCTCAGTCCTTAGTCAGTTTGGTAAGTGCTTTGACATAGCTTGCTCCCTCTATTAGCCTATAAGATTTCTTAATGCCAATAACAATTTAAAATGGCCTTAAATGAAAAGCTTTTTTAAAAAAATGTAATCCTAATAATATAATTGGTTACAGCATTGTTACACTTAGTTGCTGTTAATAAACATTATATCACAAACTAGGTTTTGATAGACTTAAGTCTATCTATAAATGTCACTGAATCTTTAGAGATTGTTGAGCCTTCATATAATGACATCTTTGATTTAATGTGCTTGAATATTTACGTGGAATTTTGATGTGACTTTGTGTCATGGTTTAACCCCAGCCAGCAACCAAGCCCCACACAGCCACTTGCTCTCTCCCCCACCAGCGGGATCAGGGAGAGAATCAGAAGGGTAAAAGTGTGAAATCTCGTGGGTTGAGATAAAAACAGTTTAACAGGGAAAGCAAAAGCTGTGCACTCAAGCAAAGCAAACCAAGGAATTTGTTCACTGCTTCCCATGGGCAGTCAAGTGTTCAGCCATCCCCAGGAAAGCAGGGCTCCATCACGTATAAGGGTGACTTGTGAAGACAAACTCCATCACTCCAAACGTCCTCCCCTTTCTCCTTTTCCCATCTTATATACTGAGCATGATGTCATATGATCTGGAATATCCCTTTGGTCAGTTGGGGTCACCTGTCCTGGCTGTATATCCTCCCAACCTCCCACACACCCCCAGCCCCCGAGGAGCAGAAAAGGCCTTGACTCTGTGTAAGCTCAGCAATAACAAGAACATCTCTATATTATCAACCCTGTGTTCAGCACAAACCCAAAACACAGCCCCATACCAGCCACTGGGAGGAAATTTAACTCTACCCCAGCCAAAACCAGCACACTTTGTTTCTCAACAAATCCTGGAAAATACCTATTTTCAGTGTGCCTATGCTGCCTCTAGGTTGTACCCTATTTTGTCTTTTTCCCCAACTTTTTCTCTTCTAATCATTGCATGAATTTCTTCATAATGTGCATCACATCTCAGCATTCTTCCCCTAGTGTGAAGTCTATGTGTGCTGAAAATGATGCAGGTTACCTATTTTGTCTATTCATAATTTTATGGATTTTTCATTTTAGTAAAATTAGTAGAAACATTGAAAATGACACAAACTTGGTTTTTACAGTGTAGTTCCTAGCAGTATTCTCACTGTGAAGAGTGATAGCTCTTGTATCTCTCATGTGTATGAGTGTGTTTCCAGATAGAGAAGCAGCCGATTTGGTAGCGGTCATAATCTTTGACATGCAGAATTTCTGAAAACATCTTTATGCACATTTTAAGTTGCTTTCTAATTCACTTCAATGGGATAAAAAAACCTTCACACTGCAAATGCTGTGGATCTCTTACGGTTTTTGACCAGTGCTCTGAGATACTTTCAGTGTCTGAAAATATGAAAGGGGAAGTCTTGGGAAAAAACCTGTCAGCATCCAATGTCTCGACTTTCAGCCATATTGAGATGGTAGATGACTTCCTATTTGTGTTGAAAATCTTTTCCTTTGTAGGGGCAGGGGCATCCTAACTCATAATACCACTGAGTTGCAATTCTAGACCCCTTGGAAGTAATCACATTTTATTGGCACAGTTAATTGCAGAAAAACTTGCAGTGTTTGACTAAAATAATCCATAACAGTTTTTGAGGCCTAATGTGTGATAATGTTATGTGACTGTATAAATAGGTTTGGTTTTATATTTTTTAAGAAAGCCAAGGCAAACAGCTCTGGCACAGGTGCGTTTTGCAGCGGAGCAGGGGATCTATTGGGAGGGTGTTGGTGATGGTGTCCTGAGCTGGGGAAACCCCAGGAGAGCACCGAGACCTGTCAGGAGCCAGCATCTTGCATGAGAGTGACTGACGAGGCATGGGCAGGGCCAGGAGTAATGGTGGCCACCCCTTGTGGCACTTAAACCAGGGTGTGGTGCAGCAGGTTGTGCAGGAGGCCCTGCCAGCTCAATCAGGGAGCAATGGTATCCACCTGGCCGACAGCCACAGCCAGCCTCTCTAAGCTCTGCACCTACCATGACTGAAACAGCTGCCTAGACAGAGGTCTGGTGGGAACATGCCGCCACCCAGGTGTCAGGCTGCAGTTTGCCCTGCTCTTATGCCAGTATTGGACAGCAGTAGTGAGCACATCTGTGGGAGGTGTGCCCAAGTAGAGGAATTCCTCTGCTAGTGACAGAACTCTGGGAGGAGGTGAGTAGGTTGAGGAGTATCAGGGAGTGCAAGAGAGAGACTACTGGAACCAAACCCTACCTTTCCTGGGACAGGCCCACCAGTCAGACAAGGCACATGACAGGGAAGATTCCCTATCTTCTTTCTGCTTGGCTTAACGTGGTTGTTACAAATGGGAGAAAGAGCTTTCAGGGCTCTGCCTTTGCTCAGATTCCTGGCAGTAGCTCTTTTGAGATGGCCCGCACCTCAAAACCCACTCTTGCTCACAAGTTCTTTAATCATGACTGATTAGGTCTATTGTAACATGAATTATTTATTGAATAGACACAAGAAAAACACAGACATGGGACTTTAACAGATTACTTACTACACAGGATAAACAAGAGGAATACTACTAGTGGGTTAGAATATGAACACTGTGCCACCATGAGTAATATGCTAAGCCAAGCGACTGCTTTCACAAGAAAGACAGACATGGGACTTTAACAGATCACTTACTACACAGGATAAACAAGAGAATACTACTAGTAGGTTAGAATATGAACACTGTGCCACTGTGAATAATATGGTAGGCCACACAAACTACTTACTACACAGGTTAAACAAGAGAAATACTACTAGTAAGTTACAATATAAACAGTGCATGATACAGGTACCAATATTACCGCTAGCGAAGAAATAGTATAGTTCAGAAACCAAATATGACTTACCGGACCAAATTACTATGGTGTGGTGTGCCGAGGCTTCTTTCACCCAACTTCTAGAAGAGAAGAAGTACTCGAGCCTGGTGTCCCGGAGCTTGAGGAGTCTGCCCTCATACACACCTTAGAGGTGTATAGGTTTTCCAATTTGTGAGAGTTACGGTACATCTTTTATACTTGTAAAGTTTTAGTGTCTGTCAGTCACAAATTCCAGCATAATCTCCCTTCACAGCAGCTGTTTATTGTCATGTCAGCTTTGGCGCCTGAGTGTCTCACAAGACTATGGAAAAAGGGGAGATTCCCTAATTTATGCAAACAACAGATAACCTTCTTGACAGCAAGAAGGAAGGTGGAGGGGGGGGTGAGCTGCCTTGCCACAGTGGTGACTTAAAGGGTAGGGGGTAATGATGACAAGTTCCTGCCCAGCGCAGCAGGCACGTCTCATCTGTGACTACCCCACCTCCCCAGGTGCCTTGGCATAATAGGTACAAGGCTCTGCAAGTGGGACTGAACAATGACGAGGACAATAGTACATCTAGCATGGAGATGTTGCCGAGGTTAGGTCAGCCTATGCCCTGTGTCAAAACTGCTTCCATAAAGAAAAAAAAAGACAGGTCATTGTCATAGGAGACTCCCTTCTGAAGGAAACAGAAGGCCTCACATGCAGACCAGACCCACTTCTTTAAGAAGTCTGCTGCCTCCCTGGGGCCCAGATAAAAGATGTGGTGAGAAAGCTTTCTATGCTGGTACGACACTCAGATTATTGATTTTTCAGGTAGGCAGTGATGAAGTTGCAACAAGAAGTCCGAGGGTAATCAAGAGAGACTTCAGGGTCTTGGGGTTACTGGTTAAGGGATCAGGAGCACAAGAAGTGTTCTCCTCTGTCCTTCCAGTTGCAGGGAGTGATGAGGGAAGAAACAGGAAGAGCCAGCAGATCAATACCTGGCTCTGAGCCTGGTGTCACTAGCAGAATTTTGTTTCGTTGTGATCATGGGTCGGTTTACATAAACCAGGCCTGCTGGCAACAGACGGGGTCCACCTATCTCAAAAAGGGAAAAGGATCTTTACACAGGAGTTAGCAGGGCTCGTTGAGAGAGCTTTAAACTAGATTGGAAGGGGGAAGGGATAAAGCCAGGCTTGCTAGAGAAGCCTTCGGGCAGCACACCAGTGTTTGAGGGACGCTGTGCCAGTGAGATCCTTTGGTCTGCTATCTCAGTGGAGGTAGGGGATGGAGATCCATGAGGCAGCAAAGACACAAGGGTTATTGATGTGTTAGAAATCCCAGAAGTGCCTGAGAATGGTCACACAGGAATTGGGGCTTGTCCCCCCCAAAAAGGCAGCAGGATCAATAGCCCAAATGAAGTGCATCTACACCAACGCACACAGCATGGGCAACAGGAGGAGCTGGAAGCCACAGTGCAGCAGGAAAATTATGACATAGCTGCCATCATGGAAATATGGTGGGATGATTCACACAACTGGAAAGCCGCAATGGATGGCTATAAACTCTTCAAAAGGGACAGGCAAGGAAGGAGAGGTGGTGAGGTAGCCCTGTATGTTGGGGAGTGTCTTGATTGTCTGGAGCTTAATGATGGTGACAATACAGTTGAGTGGTAATGGGGAGGAATCCGAGGGAAGGCCAACAGGCAGATAGCCTGGATTGAGTCTGTTATAGACCACCTAACCAGGATGAAGAGGCAGTCGAAATATTTTATAAGCAGCTGGTAGAAGTCTCACGATCACTAGTCCTTGTTCTTGTCCAGACATCAACTTACCAGATGTGTGCTGGAAATACAACACAGCAGAGAGGAAAGAGTCTAGGAGGTTCCTGGAGTGTGTGGAAGAGAACTTCCTGACACAGCTGGTGAGCCAACCAGGGCAAGTTCCCCGCTGGACCTGCTGTTTGTGAACAGAGAAGGACTGGTGGGTGATGTGGTGGTCAGAGGCTGTCTTGGGCAGAGCGATCACAAAATGATAGAGTTTTGGGTTCTTGGAGAAGTGAGGATGAGGGTCAGCAGAACTACCTTGGGCTTCCAGAGGGTGGACTATGGCCTGTTTAGGAGACTGGTTGATGGAGTCCCTTGGGAGGCAGCCCTGAAGGGCAAAGGAGTCCAGGAAGGTTGGACATTCTTCAAGAAGGAAATTCTAAAGGTACAAGGATGAGCTGACAGAGAAGACCAGCCTGCTTGAACAGAGACCTTTGGCTGGAACTTGGGGGAAAAAAAGAGAGTCTATCACCCTTGGAAGAAGGGGCAGGCAACTTGTGAGGACTACAAGGATGTTGGGAAAAAATTAGAAGGGCCAAAGCCCAGCTAGAACTTAATCTGGCTACTGCCATAAAAGACAATAAAAAATGTTTCCATAAATATATCAGCAGCAAAAGGAGGGACAAGGAGAATATCCTTAATTGGGTGTGGGGGGAAACAGTGACAAAGGATGACGGAAAGGTTGAGGTACTCAATGCTGCCTTTGTTTCAGTCTTTTATAGCAAGACCGGTTGTCCTCTGGGTACCCAGCCCCTTGAGCTGGAAGATGGAGATGGGTAGCAGAAGCCCCTACAATCCAAGGGGAAATGGTCAGTGGCCTGCTATACCACTCAGACACACACAAGTCCATGGGGCTGGATGGGCTTCACCCAAGGGTACTGAGGGAGCTGACAGAAGTGTTCACCAAACCACTTTCAATCATTTATCACCAGTCCTGGGTAACCAGGGAGGTCCCTGAAGACTGGAGTTTAGCAAATGTGATGCCTATCCACAGGAAGGGTTAGAAGTAGGATCTGGGGAACTACAGGCCTGTCAGCCTGACCTTGGTGCTGGGGAAGGTCATTGAGCAGATCATCTTGAGTGCCATCATGTGGCACCTACAGAACAACCAGGGGATCAGGCCCAGCCAGCATGGGTTTAGGAAAGACAGGTCCTGCTTGACCAACCTGATCTCCTATGACAGGGTGACCTGCCTAGTGGATGAGAGAAAGGCTATGGGTGTTGTCTGCCTGGACTTTAGTAAAGCCTTTGACACTGTCTCCCACAACATTCTCCTGGAGAAACTGGCTACTCATAGCTTGAACGGGTATACTGTTGGCTGGGTCCATACATTTGCAGAGAACATCAAGCTGAGTGGTAACGTTGATCTGCTGGAGGGTAGGAAGGTTCTGCAGGTTGGATCAGTGGGCTGAGGCCAATTGTATGAAGTTCAACAAGGCCAAGTGCCAGGTCCTGCACTTTGGCCACAACAACCACCTGCACAACTACAGGCTGGGGACAGAGTGGCTGGAAAGCAGCCAGGCAGAAAGGGACCTGGGAGTGCTGGTCGACAGCCGCTGAACATGAGCCAGTGTGTGCCCAGGTGGCCAAGAAGGCCAATGGCATCCTGGCCTGTATCAGCAATAGTGTGGCCAGAAGGACCAGGGCAGTGATCATTCCCCTGTACTGGGCACTGGTGAGGCCACACCTCAGGTGCTGTGTTGAATTTCTGGCCCCTCACTACAAGAAAGACATTGAGGTGGTGGAGTGTGTCCAGAGAAGGGAAATAAAGCTGGTGAAGGGTCTGGAGCACAAGTCCTATGAGGAGCAGCTGAGGGAGCTGGGGGTGTTTAGCCTGGAGAAAAGGAGGTTCAGGGGAGACCTTACTACTCTCCATAACTAACTGAAAGGAGGTTGTAGCGACATGTGGATCAGTCTCTTCTCCCAGGTAACATGTGACAAGATGAAAGGAAATGGCCTCAAGTTGCGCCAGGGGAGGTTTAGATTGGATATTAGGGAAAATTACTTCATGGACAGGGTTGTCAAGCTGCCCAGGGAAGTGGTGGAGTCACCATTCCTGGAGGTATTTTAAAAACTGTGTAGATGTGGTGCACATGGTTTAGTGTTGGATTTGGCAGTGCTGGGTTAGCGGTAGGACTTGATCTTAGAGGTCTTTTCCAACCTAAACATTTCAATGATTCTAAATAATGCTTGCCCACAGCTGTTTATTTAAAGTAGAGAATATCAAGTGTTAGCATTATTATTACAGTGGTAATGTTCAATATGAAACTTGTGTGATGTCTGAAAGAGACTTGCACACTCTATAAAATCATAGCTGTTCAGTGTCTCAGGTCACCCAGATTGTTTCATAAAGGGTAGAAGCATGAAGAGCAGAGTTCAATGCTTTAATTTTGAAATTT
>JACAXG010000204.1:1021035-1057961 GCA_018881555.1 Amblyornis subalaris | reverse complement strand
TTCTTGAAGGGGGTCAAGTTTGTGCCAAAAACATCAAGGCACAATTGCCATGTAATGGGAGGGGGAAATATGATGACATGTAAGGTGAACATGTGCCCAGGTGGCCAAGAAGACCAATGGCATCCTGGCCTGTATCAGCAATAGAGTGGCCAGCAGGACCAGGGAAGTGATTCTTCCCCTGTACTTGGCACTGGTGAGCTCACACCTTGACTCCTGTGTCCAGTTCTGGGCCCCTCAATTCAGGAAGGACATTGAGGTGCTGGAGTGAGTCCAGAGAAGGGCAACAGAGCTGGTGAAGTGTCTGGAGTGCGTGTCCTATGAAGAGTGGCTGAGGGAGCTGGGGTTGTTTAGCCTGGAGAAAAGGAGGCTCAGGGGGGACCTTCTCACTCTACAACTCCCTAACAGGAGGGTGGAACCAGGTGGGAGTCAGGCTCTGCTCACAGAGAACAAGGGACAGGACAAGAGGACACAGTCTTAAGCTGTGCCAGGGGAGGTTCAGGTTGGACATTAGGAGGAATTTCTTCCTAGAAAGAGTGATTAGACATTGGAACAGGCTGCCTAGGGAGGTGGTGGAGTCACCATCCTTGCAGGTGTTTAAGGAAAGACTGGACATGGCACTTAGTGCCAAGGTCTGGTTGACATGGTGGTGTTCGATCATAGGTTGAACTCAACGATCTCAAAGGTCTTTTTCAACCTAATTGATTCTGTGATTCTGTTAAGTGTTTTCTGTGGATGTCATCTTAAAGAAGAAATTTATTTTTTAATCTCCCTGGATGGATCAGTGTGAAGCTGGAGACTACATGAATGTATATAACCTTATAATTAAGCTACCCTTTATAGAATTGTTATTTTGTGTTTAATTTTCCTGATTTTCAAATTTGTTTGAGGGTTTGTTCCCCACAACACAATTTTTTTCTGCTTTTTGGTCCAGGAGAGATGACCTTTGTACCATATATGTGTATTAGTAGATTGGCATGAGATTACAAATCTGATGCTTCTATGGGATGAGAAAAGAAGCCAGTCTTTCAGTATGCAGAACCTCTTACTGAAATGCTAAAATGGCCAATGATAAATGCCAACGTACTAGTAACCCATTTTTTCTTCCTTATTTGTTCAAAAATTGGCTTCAGTAAGAAGTTTCCTGAAGTTAATTCAGAAATATTATTAAAAATGAACTTTCACATTAATTTCTAGTTCTGTAAACTAAAAAAAAAAAAGCTGTTTAGAAAGTAAAACAATCTTGCATGCTTTAAAGTATTTTTCCTCTTTGCATAGTTCTGTTAGACTGCTACTTTAATGACAGAATTCTATTGTTAAGAGACTGGGTGTTTCTCATCATATACCAGACTTTATGGATCTACTTGTTTAAAAAAAAGAGTTTATGTTCATTAATATATCCTTTGAGAAGGTGAAAATAACATGACCAAAAAGTGCTTGTGTGTAAACTCTTGTTTTGGTTGGGCTGGCAGGAGGAAGATGAATGGTGCTTAGTGCAGCTGATGGTTTTAAAGCAGTGATTACTGGGAACCAAAGCAAAATTATATATTTTTTCTCATTATTAGATTTTCTAGTATAAATAATGTAGATTTGACTGCATGTTTAAGGTAGTTCTAGATAACTATATAGGAGCTGATATTTTCACAAAGGTATTTGAGATGTTGTTTGCCATGTTGATAAATAATTTTTTTTTTTCCAGTGATCCTTTGAATACCTCCCTGCCAATATCCAATACAGTACAAGACTCCACCTACACAACCTCTGCCATCAGCTCTTCCAGTCTGACCTGCTCATCCCAGAGCACTAGCCCAGTAACAACTTCTTCCTATGACCAGACTTCTGTGCATAGCAGGATAGCGTACCAAAGCTCCATGGCTCCATCTGAACCAACCTCTGTTGCAGTTACGGTGAGTCCATTGCAGAAACAGGACTTTGAAAAGGGGAAATATTCTTACCTGTGTTAGGTTTGTATTACCCCGATATGTTAGTGTTTTAACAAAGCCAAGCGATATTTTTGATTCCCAAACCCACTCTCTTACTTGTGCTTTTCGTAGTGTGTAGCCATTTTTGGCCATACTGTATTTGGGATTTAAGAGCCTCTGATTTTGTGAGTTTTAACATCTTAAATTGTCTTTTGACCTTTTTTTTAGTAACAGTTAAAACTCTACTGGAGCTTCCTTCTCTGAAGCTTAGCTTTTAAAAAAGGAACTATCTCTGTATGTAGATATTAGTCATGGTATTTTGCCATAACTTGACAATTTCTATACAAAGGTATATTATGTATTAAATTTATATGGCACCTAGCAAATGGATCCCAAAGTTTTTTTGGCCCCTCCAGCATTATTTTTCTGTTATATTTAAACATCAGTGGGAATTAGTTTTGTGTGTTATTTTAATAAGCATAGGGAAAGGTCTAATATAGGACAGAGAATCTCATGGGAGATTCAAACACACCTGCTCACTTTGTATATGGAATGTAGGTTTATTTTAAGAGAACTGAGTTTATTAAATGTTTTAGGAACTTGTGAGAGTTTGTAAGTTTATTTACTTCTGGCCTTTGTTATGTGTTGGCTCAGTCACACTTGTCTTCTGCACTAGCTCGTATGTACTGGTGAGGATCAAGCGTAGACTATCCACTTCTGTACTCCAGCGTTATCCAAAAAACAACTGGTGCTTCTCAAGTCTTATCTTTCAATGGAAAAAAATTGGCGTCTCTGTGTAACTTGGATAGTTAAAATTGTGAGTTACATTAGATCAAAAGCACAACCATTTCCTATATGTTAATGCAATTTTTTCTTTCATATCGGTGTGAACCTGAAGTTTGTGTTATATACAGTACATGGGATGGTCTCCTGCTGATGGGTGTATTATGGGCAGTGTATGGGATTCTGTATGTTCAGGACACCTCGCACTTGAGACAACTTTATTATGTGGTTTTTTTAAAGGCAGTAGAAGTTTAATTTTCTGCCTTGTCTTTCAATTTAGTATGAATATAGAATTTTGCATGAAGCATGTTCTGTGTGTGATTTATTCTGAAAATTTAATGTTCCTGTATGATAATTTATTCATCCATTTCTCCTTTGTTTACAGAATGAGCACAGCAGTGTTAGAACACAGGCAACTCTTGACAGTAAGTTTACAAAACTTGGTTGTGCACAGGGCTATCTGATCTTTCCTTACTACTTGCTGTGTGCACAACTGTAGCAGTGATGTCTGGTTTAAGGTTTTATATTGTTCTCACTGACTATTTTTTTACTGACTCTATTTCCTATTTGCATAGTATATACTACTTGCTGCTTGACTAAAACTGAAGTATGAAAGCAGCTCTATTAAATCTACAAACCTAAGCAGTCTTAGAATCAAAGAAGCTGATTTGCTGCTGCTTTTTCTTTTGAATTTATCTGCCAAAATTAGTATAAAATTTAAAAAAATTAAAAATTAAAAATTAATATAAAATTTATTAGTTATTCTTCCAATTCTCAGTTGGGAAGCTGCGAGTAGCATTTAGCTGTAATGACGCAGTCACATTCTCTGAATGCACCTCTCACTGGATGTAGTGCTACTTGTGCCCTATTAGAAGCCCGTGGGGAATAAGGATGACTAACGTGCTCCCTCTGCCAGGTACCTTGCTGCCTTGCAGTGGAGTAAGAATAACACAGTACTGGCTCTGATACAGGCATTACTGTTATCTTCATCTTGGCCAGGTTCTAATGTGGTATTTTCCTTGTAGCACCCCTACATCTCTCTTCCTGGAGTTAAAATAATTAAATTAAATTATAGTATTTAATCTTCTGACCTTTATGTGCTGCTTTGTGGAAGTTTTCAAGGGCAGCAGTGTGAATTAACATCTTTTGGAGTTCCAACATTTCAATTTTAAGTCTATCTTCCTCTTAAGCATCTCTTCAGGTAGGTCACTAATAGGGGAGCCTTTCTTTTAATACTTCTGAGTAGAAAGAAGTTGGGCATTCAAACCTATAAACAATGTTTTGCTAGTGCTAAGTTCAATTTAAATGAGCAGGAGGAGTGTATATGCCCAAAGAGTTACCACTTGAAAGATTGTTATGTATAAAAACAACTTTTCAAGTGGAAAAGTTTATTACTCTTGTGTACAGAATTAATTTATGAAATTCACTACAGAACTTGTTTTTTTGCTATGGAAAACAAAGATCTGAGAATTCCTAATATTTTTGTAATTATTCTGTAACAGCTTTATTAGTCCCTTTTTCTGAGCCAGTTCCCCTTTGAGAACACTTTTTTTCTGTATCTCAAGCACATAAACTGGAATCAGTCTTCTTCCATGTATCTATTTCATGCATCCAAATTATTTTGTAATTCTCTCTTTTTAACATTTGAAAGTACTGACATATTTTCCCTTCTGCATGTGCTGATAATATTCTTAGTTCATGGAATGGTTTGGGTTGGAAGGGATTTTAAAGATCATCTAGTTCCAACCCCCTGCCATGGGCAGGGACACCTTCCACTAGACCAGGTTGCTCCAAGCCCCATCCAATCTGGCCTTGAACACTTCCACTGGTCTCCACTTGGACATTGAGCCCTTGACTGCAACTCTTTGAGTGTGACTGTCCAGCCAATTCCTTATCCACCGTGTGGTGCATCCATCAAATCCGTGTCTCCAGTTTAGAGACAAGGATGTTGTGTGGGACAGTGTCAAATGCTTTGCACGAGTCCAGGTAGATGATGTCTGTTGTATGTGCCCTTGTACTCCAGCGATCCAAGTCTCAAACACCAAAGCTGCTGCATAGGTTGCAATGAAGAAGCAGAGGTGTAGGTAAAAGCAGATTTGTACAGCACAAATGACTTCTGTTTGTGAAACCAAATGCAAGGAATTTTAAAGTGAGGGTTGACTTGTGAGCAAAAGTTAGTAATCCAGATAGTGGGAGGTGAAGTGCAGAAGACTAGTTTGCTACACATGTAGCATTGAAAATTATAAATCTATTGTTGGTGAAGAGCTTAAAGGGAAAAAATGATAGTTATGTTGCTGTTCGAATTTTCATTAATAGCCTGATTCTTGATACTGTTACCGGTTCTTAATGGTCAGGTTTTTGTAAACCAAGGGGAGAACACTGTTGTGTTCCTGGATCCAGGCTGGGATGTCAAGTATGCTGGAATTTGTCTTTGAACGTCTCTTTTTAACTCGTCGCAGCTACTTCATCAGTTCCTGCACTTAAGACAGAGCCTTCTCCCTCACTACCTTCTGCTGGTTCTCTGCCCAGTATGGTATCCACCACTGCTTCACTTCTGCCTTCAGCATCGCAGCACACAGCAACTTTGCCCAGCTTGCCTCAGTCCAGTGATCTGGCCAGCAGCTCACTCTCACAGTTAAGCAGGTACAGTAGGAGTTGTGATAAACTGAAAGGGGTTCAATTGTCAGGAAAGGACAGACGTAAGGGTGATTGTATATGGGATTTGTTATAAACGAATGCGTAGGCCAAAATTTTAGTAACGCAATATTGAATATTTATTAGTAAAACAAAGGCAAACACAGTGCTGGGCACTTGGCAAATCTTGCCAGAGGCGCCATTCCATTCATTTTACTGTGAGCTTAAGTACCCTTAGACTGTTGCATATTCATGAGGCCCAAAAGGTAATTTACACTTTACTCAATTCTCCCCCTTCCTGATTCCTGCCCACCCCTCCACCAGCGTGATGCCTGTCCGGATATGGTGTGGTCTTGTGTTATTTCAGGAGTTCGAGTATCTGTCTTTTCTTGCTTGATTTGTGGTCAACACTTCCTCTGGGAGATTTGATGCGATAACAGAGTCTTTCCTGAAATTCTGGTGGGAAAACAAACTCCAGGATGTACACAGTTTATCTTTTGTTGTCTTGAATTGTCTTGTTAGCTTAAAGATATTTATTACCATGTTTTGTTAGCTTAAGGATATTTATTACCATGTATCTATTATAACTATTTCAAAGTTACCATTCACTCTAGTCTTGTTTCTACTTAACTATATTTTATTATTTCTACATGCTATATTTTACTATTTCTACATAGCACATTATCATTGGTAAATGTTAAATTCATATATGCGAAAGCCAACATTATCATTCACTTATTCATTACAGGATTGTCAGGCGCCAGGGTCTTCTTTTCTGACATTAACTAGAATTAGGAGAGAGATTCAGAAGAGGCCAGAATGTTTCCGGTTGCAAAGTATGAGCTCTGGGCTGCCTCTTAATGATAGAGCAGCTGCTGCCCTCAAGTTTTCATGGTTGTCTTGGTTTAAGACAAGTTAAGAGGTGGACACTCTGAAATGAGTTACCTCCCCTTTAGTTTTAACCAATCCATTTCCACCAGTAAGGAGAGACAAATACGAGTAGATATAAGTGAAAAAATAACAGTTTACTAAAAAACCAAAACAGCAACAGGCAAAAATAATAACAGTAATAGTCACTAGTTACAAAGTTGCTGAAATCTCACAGACTCTCCGGGAACAAGGAGAAACAAAAAAAATGGCAGAGTAACCCCTCCCCCAAGATGGTGTCCTCCACAGATGACTGCGTGTGGGGAGACAAAGGGAAAATGGCAGATAAACCCTTCCCCCAAGATGGCGCCCTCTGCAGACAACCGCGTGTGGGGAGACAAAGATGGCAGCAGCCCTCCCCCCTCTTTTCTCTCTAGTGGTGGCAGCTCCGTTGGTGAAGGCAGCTGGCACACTCTGGCAGCTGGAACTTGGTCAAGGGCTAGAACTCGTGGAGGGACTTTGCCTTCCTCTCAGCAGAAGACGGCAAGGCAATCGGCTGGGGCGACTCGGAGTCTGCGCCTTCCTATTTCAACTGGATGCTGCTGGCAGGCTGGGGCAATTGTATGGAGCAGGGCTGTTCCGTTCTTCTCATCGTGATGCCACAGCTGTAAATAGGCACTCACGGAATTTGCCTTGAGCCAGTCCAGGACCGTGAAACACAGCCTCTCAGAAAAAAACTACCTGAAGCAACCCTCTAGGAAAAAAACAAAAACAAAAGAAACCCCAAGGGGACCCTCCACCCACACTGCCTCAGCTTTATCTCCCTGCAAGAACGAAAGGGAAAAAAGCCAGAGCCATGAGGCAAGAGGCAAGAGAGAGCTCTGCCTGAGTGCCTCAACCTTAAAAAACCCAGGCACCCCCCAGCCCTTGCCTCATGGTTCTGTTTTCCTGCCGCAGGGTCTTAAAGAGACAAGTAATCATTTATGGCACAGATAGATATGGGATACAATAACATTTTGGGTTACCCAGGACAGTGGTATATAAACAGCTTTGTGTTTCAAGTGGCTTTTGCTTCAATCATGTCAGCTAAATTGATTCCCCCAGTTTGCTTTTCCTACTTTTTCTGCAGTGCCTGCTGTTTGTTTAGTGTCGTATGTTTGAAATAATTCCCTTACAATTTACTTCCTGGCTAATTTTGAAATATCGTATTTTCATTTATATTTGTATTTCTTAAAATTAGAAAATGGAAATAATTCCACAGGGAAAGTGTGTGTCTTTTTCTAAGACATTTCCTTAAGACACTTCGAAATGTCAGATTAGTGTTCCTGGAAGTGCATTTTGCACAGCTTAGCTCATTTGCACTGTCTGTCTGATTTTTTAGTGCCTGTTACTTGATCTTTGTCCTTGGACAGGTGACATACTGAGGCTGTACTGGTTGAATTATGTTTTAATACTCACCTTTGTACTGTGTTTGTTAATATAAGAAACTAATTTTATGGGCTATCACAGGGTTTTTTCTGTTTCACATCTAGGACATAGTCTCAATACACTAGTGTTTTCTGTTGAATAAAATGGTAAATATGTCAAACAACAAGAATTAATCCATTCATATTGAAAACATCTCCCCGCATTTGTTTGTTGAAAAGCTGTGTACATTGGTAGAAATTTTAGTTGGAGGATTGATGCTGTTGGTCAGATACAAAGCACCATGAAAGATGATTCTTGAATTCCAAGCATGTCTGGCTTGGTTGTGCTTGTGGCTCTTGTCTATGCTACCATAGTTCAGATGGTGAATTAAGGCTTTTAGAAGAGCTGGGGAGAGTGGGCAAGGGAATGGTTTAAAAATGTATGTAGGAGTGAACTGTTTCTTTCCTTGCTGCTTGAAGTGGTGTCATTGTAATTCTTGCAGGCAGAGAACAGTTTTAAAGAGTCAAAGTAAAATTAATCTATGAAACTGCCAAGATTTATTTTGATCCCACACCTCAAAGAGCTGCCAGAAGCGTTTGCCCTTAAATTAGGGCATATAATTTAGCCTGCAACTTTGCTATGAAAACTACTGTATTTTCTTGTGACTATTTCCATAGAGAACACTAAAATATTTGTTATGGTTAGGATCTCTCTTGCTTCTGATTTCACATGATGAGGGTTTTTTTGAGCACTAAACCATACATGGTTTTTATGGCTTTGCTTTGTCAGTGTTCAATTTGTTTATTGTGCTGTAAGTTATGTTCTTGACCTCGAATGTAAAGTATAACTTTTGTCACTGTAAATGTTTAAAAAGCAGTTTCAGTCACTTTTCAGGGAGATATTTAAAGATCTTTGGATTACATATGTATGTCAGTGCTACTGTTAGTGCCAAAAGCTCACAGGCCTGGTCAGTTAGGGAAAAAAGTTGGTGCTAAAGCAGAGTTGTTTTCTAAAACAAAGCTATTGCAAATGTTTTTCATCAGAGGATCCTTTATTTTCATATTTTACAGTGTATGTATAAAACTGAACTGATAGTTCTGATTTGTCTTTTCAAAGAGGAAATGGCTTTTGGTAGGGTGTAGTGGTATGAATTGGCCTTGATTAAATTGCCAGATTCTGTAGTAGTATGGCCAACTTTTGGGCTTTCACAGATGCTCTTCATTTGTTGGGGTTTTTTTTTGAGCCCTGTCTTTTGAGAGTTTGTTGGGGCTTTTGGTAGTTATGGGGCAAATACCCTGCAGTTCTAATTGGTTGAACTAATGTTATGCAGGTTATGTGAAAAATACTATAGTGAGTCAAACCAAAGCACTATCTCACCTAATTAATACTTGTGCCCTATGGCAAGCAGCAGCAGTTGCTCATGGAAAGAATGAGAAACAGGCCATGTGTTTGTGTGAACTTTCTTCTGGTTTTGGACTTTATATGTCTTGGAGTCATTACTACATAATTCCTGAAGCAGCTGTTGTTTTTCTAAAAATATAGTAATTTGATAAATACAAATGAATGGTGTTTTAGATGTTTCTTGTTAGTAATAGTTGTTTCTGTACTTCATTTTTTTCATTAAACAGTAGTAGGAGATTAGTTAAAGGGAAAATGTAGGGGAGTGTGTATATATACACACACTTCTAGAGACAATTTTTTCTTTAATATCCTACTGTGTGTGTATGTGTATACACATACCTACAATTTTTATTCTTTAACTAATATTCTACTACCTACTCCATGTTTGTATATATGTATGTGTGTATATACATAGATAAATATTAAAAAATGTTTTAGGAAAAAATAATTTTATTAACTCTTTGCAATTTCTTTCTAGCTCCCTTTCCAGTCATCAGAGCAGCCTCTCCCCTGCCTCAGTGTTGTCTTCAAGCACATCACATGTGGTAAGTCCTATTTGCATTTCCACAGATATTTGGCATATAGTCAGTTTATCTGATGATTAAGACCCTCTCTTAGTTCAGTGTGTCCCAGTATGCTAAGAACTGAAACAAGAGCTTTATCTCAGGGAAGGAGGACTGCCAGCTCTCTAGTGGTAAAAACATCTTTACCACTTGTGATTTGTACTAGATCAGGAATAGCTATTACAGAGACTTGCCAGTCACACAACTGTAGAGGAAATTTTTGTGCCAGCAAGGGGAGATGGAATACAGAAAGAATTTCTTATAACAAATGTGTTCAAAAAACAAATAAAACTTTGGATGTGGCTGTCTGAAACTGCTCTAAAATGTGAACTGTTAGCAGTCTCCACTGGAGAGGTTAGCTGGCAAAGTGCAGGTGATGGAATAGTACATGTCATGACAAATGCCTCAGGACAGATGATTTTAGAGTTTACCATGTGACGTTGTTATCACCTGTGTATTTAATGCATTAGAGATAACAAGGCAAATGGTAGTGGACAGTGCTCTAGATGAGGTTGCACAAATGAAAGTCAGAGAGACACTGCTTTGTTCTGTCTGTACAATCCCAGTTGGGGTGTGCAGATAGGTTACTGCTTTGCTTTATGTTTGAATTTTGGTTTGTAATGCTCCATCCCTGCTGTACATGTAACTTAAAAATCACACTTATCCAAATGTCCCTCTTTTTTGTTGTCAGAGTTCTTTTTGGCTTCTGTGTGTTGATGACGCTGTTTTGCAGGTGTGATCAGCTTACAGCTAAGGCACTGTATTGTGCTGGATTCAAACCAGGAACTCCTTTATCCTCATGTGTTCCTGTAATACATTTTGTCTGCGTTTCAGTTTACCACGTTGACTCTGTTGTGGGGCACTGCAGTTTTAATCTTTTAAATTCCACAAATGTGTTGAGGAAATCACAATAGCAGTGTCCTGTATTTTGAAAACAAATACTGTCTTTTGGAAGAATATAGTTTATTTAACATAACAAATGCTAGCTTAAAGGAGTATACAAGCGAAAAGGGCAAGAAATAATGCAACGGAGTGACATTTGAGTTACTGTGGTATAATTTTGTGATAATATAGAGGTTTGAATTTAACTCTTATGTAATAATTTTCTTTGAATACTTAAAAATCACAAGCATGCAACTTAATTGCTTGCCTGATACATAGATAATGCATTATTTTTTACATGTGCTGCTGTTACTTAAAAGATTGTTGGGTTTGATTTTTAGTTTTGTTCCCTCCCCCCCAGCATCTTTCACTGTGCCTCATTTGCTCTGTGATCCTCATTCTTTTTGTCTCCTTTCTAGCACACTAGTGTTGAGAACACAACTTCGCTCCAGCCTTCAACAACCTTTTCAACTGCTTCAACCTCAGGCACTAGCACCACCTCTTCAGTTGTCAGCATGGCAAGCAGTATGAACACTACAGCCAGCTTTGGCCTGAGCATTACCAGTGTATCTGCTACCACACGGGCAGCTCCCTTAGTGTCTTCAGGTTGGCAATATTGACAGATCACATGGATAGACAGAGGATTTCAGTCAGCAGGGCTGTCAGTTGAGCATCTTGCCAGCCATAGCTACGCTAAGAAATCCACACACTTGACTAGCATTTTCAACATGCTTTATTTGCTGAGTTATAAAATAAAGTTGCCTGGGTTTGTGTATTTGAGATATGTTAGGATGTTATGTGGCATTTGTGTAGCATATTCCATCCCCAAAGAGCTTTATAAATAGAAATCAGAGCAATTCTGACTTTGAAAGTTTTGGACTAGGAGATTCACCGTTTGTATTCCAGGTTATAATCAGCTCTTGGCTGCGAGTTCACATTAGCTTTAATTTCAGTCTTCTCTGTGACTTGAATTCATTTGGCAGTATCAAAATATACTGCAGTGTCCTCATTATCATATGCCATATCCCTATTACCACATCTAGAGAAAGGAAAAAAGTGTCTGATGTCTGGGTCATTCCACAGAAAATAGCACTCCACAAAAAGGAACCAGAGAGGAAAGACTGGGAGGCTTCTTGCACTGAAGTGAAAGCAATGCTAAATTCTTTCTTCTCTAATCAGCCTGAACTGCTAAAAGGAAATCCTATGGAGGGAAGTGAATGATTTAAATATTAAGATTAGACTTGCAGAAGAATTTCTCATTTCCATAGCTTGTAAATAAAGTGTCTGATGACTGGTCAAAGTGCATTTTTTTTTACTTTTCTGCTTCCTAGCTCTGCTTCATGTAGGCAATTGAAACTGTTTCAATTTCCTCTTTGCTATTCCCAGGTGCGGTAAGTCACCCACAAAAAGTATGCTGGCAACATTTAGTGCTTTCCAGACTATTGCTGGTGATAAGGGGAATGTGTTGACAGAGCAGAAAATGAAAGGATATAATTTGCTCTTAGACTGAAAACAATGCCTGAATTTTGCCTTCAGGAGAGGACCGAGGAAAGGAGAAGTTCCTGTAATTCTTGTAATTTTCTTGGACAGAGTAAATAAGAAAATTAGACTGTTCTCTGATAGGACTCTCTTCAGTCTTAAGTAGCCTGTGCTTTCCCTTCCTTGAGGCATGGTTAAACTCTCCAGGCTATTTTGAGCATTTTCATCAACCAGCACAAAATTCTTCTGCATAGTTCTGCTCTTTACAAACTAAGTGCAGCTGCCAGGACTTGTGAGCTATCTTGTCTCGATGCTGAAGCCTTTTCTTTTCTAAAGGCTTGTTAAAGTGTCTGTATTTTGATTCTACAGGCAAAGCTCCCCCAAACCTGCCCCAAGGTGTACCACCCTTGTTGCATAACCAGTATATTGTGGGACCTGGAGGACTTCTGCCTGCCTACCCAGTAAGCAGTTTCATTGTTTCTGTCTTTGATTTCTTAGCCCTTGGCGCAAGTGGGCCCTCCAGACCTGCTACTGTCTATGCCAAGGCATTTCTGGTGGCACGTCGCACTTGGAATTCTTGTTGCAAATGCTAAAGAGCATCTGAAATATATTCAGGAGGGGCATACTGTTGATTGTAGACTGCAGAACTGTTGGTACAGACCTGATCTGGCTGCTGTTGAAGCTAAACATGCTTCCAGTGTTTGCTATGGTTTTCAGTATTACCAAGTTTTAGACCCTTTGAATAAATTTAGGCTGCTTTAGGTTTGTATTATTGGAATGGATTTGCTGTAGTAATGACTGAAATGTGCCATGTGTCCTGTCTGTCATGCTTTGAAAGACTGCACATAGCTTTTTGATGTCTGACCAGCTTTTTGATGTCTGACCAGCATCAATGTATTTTTGGTTATCTGTTTTTTGAATCAGAAACTTTATTCTAATAATTTTTCTATATCACACCAAATGCGAGGGGATACCATAAGTTGCTTTGTGGTCTAGTCATCAAATCTTAAATCCTGCTATTTTCAGAAGTAATGATTACAGCAAGGAAGGCTGTTGCTCTTACTCCCAATTCTGAATGCCCTGTAGATTTTTCCCAATTTGATGAATCTGCAAAAACCGTATTGAACATGGGACAGTAATACTCTCCTCAGAGGACTACTGTCACGAGGAAACAACATCAAAGTGAAAAGCCATTTTAAGCTTTGCTCTACTAGCCTTAAAATGCTACAGTGCACCATGATAGCACAATGTGACATATAGCTGTACACCTTTAAAATAGACTGCGCCTAGGTCAAACTGTTTAAACAGAGCCCCAAATTGATCAGCATCAGAGAAAAGTGTTATAATGATGTTTTATTTTTATCTGTCTTTAAGCAGATTTATGGTTATGATGATCTCCAGATGCTTCAATCCAGGCTGCCAATAGTAAGTAAATGGCTTGGTTTATTTAATTTTAAACAAGTTATCTTCAGTGTTGATCATTTGTGCAATGCAAATTAGTTCATTTGATGGTGATTAAGAGCTTATTTTTATGTTCTATATGCTGTTTTTTTAATTATCCACAGTTTTCTAGGTGGTATAAATTGATACATCGAAACTGTCAATTTGCAAATAGAAGCAAATGTGCTCTGTGCTTTTGAGTGGAGAAATTTTTAATTGTTGTAGGAAGAGTATGACATCTTGTCAAATCTAGTTGTAGTCTGTGTGTCAATGTTTTCTTTTACCAAGAGGTAGGGTTCAACAGCAAGTACACAAATTGGCAGCCAGTAGGTGCATCTGACAGGTTTTGGAGGTGCTCATAGGTGGAGATCTTTGTGTGTGCATCATGGCAACAAATGCAGGTGAGCTGCAGGAGGGAGAGTATATGAAGTTTTCTTTACCTGGATCCAGAACGTAAATGGTGTGAGTGAAGCTGAGAGTTAGATTCACAAAGAGCCTCAGCCTAGATTGCGGAAATGTAAATAATTTTGTTTTCAGAAAACCAGAATAAGGATCTTGAAGAGAATGTTTGGTAGTATTGTTACTGAGAAAAGTCACAGGATTAAGTGATGCAGTGTATCTATAGATGCAGAAATGGAGCAACAAGCAGTGATCTGAAAAGAAGTATCACTGGATGAATGTCATAAAGGTCCAAGTCAGAACCAGGTCTTTCATGTGGAGTCTGGGGAGAGCCACAGTCAGATAGTCAAAGGTGAGTACAGGGATGTCCTAGAAAAAACCCTGTCCAGCTGCACAGTCTGAACACCTGTCTCAAACTCAGGCAACTTTATTTTATAACCCAGCAAATAAAGCATGCTGAAAATACTAGTCAAGAGTGTGGATTTCTTAGTGCAGTTATGGCTGGTCTTAGGAGGAGTGGCTGAAGGAGCTGGGGTTGTTTAGCCTGGAGAAAAGGAAGCTCAGGAAAGACTTTATTGCTTTCTACAACTACCTGAAAGGAGGTTGTAGTGAGGTATCGCTTTTCCTGCCCTTGCCTGGATTCAGCTGGGCTCGCGATCTCCTGGGTTCTCAGTGCACAGAAGCAGTTTGACCACTCTCTCACAACAGGCAGCTTCTTTAAGGTAGCAGCGAGGGCAAGAGGACGAAAGAATTGGACTTCTGTAACTTTTATTCCAAGTTTTATTTGTCTCTGCCGACGAGGCAGGGCGAACAAAGCTTGAAGGGGAGTTAACAGGAAAGACCCCTACCTGCTCTCTCTCTGCTGCTTTAAGGGGTAGGGATAACAGAGTGTAACCAATGAGCTTAGAGATACATGAGAGAAAACCAATGGAGCATCTTCAGAAGAAGAACACATTCAAACTGACTAATGACAATACAGTTAGAGAGAATTTCAAACCAAGCCGACCTGTTACAAAGCTTAAGACTGTGAGGAGGAGAAAGCATAAAGTAAATGCATGTAGCTATGCTGCTGATTCCTCCTTTGCTCCGCCTTCAGGGACAGAGTCCTGCAAGGGAAAGTTCACCCATTCTGAGCCCCCCTCACAGGGCCCAGACTGCACAATAGCTACAGTGAGGTGGGTGTTGGTCTCTTCTTCCATGTAACAAGCCATAGGACAAGAGGAAATGGCCTCAAGTTGCACCAGTGGAGGTTTAGACTGGATATTAGGAAAAATTTCTTCACGGAAAGGGTTGTCAAGCATTGGAACAGGCTGCCCAGGGGATACAGCTGCCCCAGCTCCTGTGTTTGAAGCTCCTGAGGATAACAAAGAAAGGCTTTTCCTTCAAGTATATATATTGCTCCTCCTCCTGGCTGTGGTCCCATGTGTGTGTGCCTGTAGCAGGAGTCTTGTGCTTTCTCTACTTTTTTGCCTGAAATGGCTGGAGAGCAAAGAAGAAAATGCCCCCCATGAGGCTGTTAGTAAGCAAAGGGTCTTGCGTTTGGGATGGCCTTGAGCCCCTGTGCCCCTAGAGGAGGGGTATCCAAGAGTCCTCTGGAGGTGGAGCTGAACCAGCTAATCTAGTTAGAGCTCTAGTAGGAGAAGGAGGTGGTGGTTTCACTTGCTGAAGTTTTAAGGTCCCCTCCAACAGCAGGGATCACATTCTGCTTCTATGAGAGCTGTTGTCATATGTTTTATCAAAGCTTTTGGAGCAGGGAAAATGTCTTTGTGGTGATGGGCTCAGAGCCATGGTCTCATCAGGCACTGTTGTGTTGGGGAGTGCTGTGCTTTGGGTGCTGGCAAGTGCATGATGTTTTGGCATACCTAAGTGCCATCCCTGCAGGAGGTACACTGATGTTGGAGGTCCATGGCTGGACCTTGTCTGTGTTGCCCTAGAATAGCTCATGCTGCAAGGTGTTTTCGAGAAACACAATGAGACAGTTGTCATGAAAAGTGCCTGAAGTGGCAAGAGTAGCTGAATTCAGCCTAGTCAGTGATCTCTGCCGTGGCTCTCCTTCATGTAATCATAGAATAGATTGAGTTGAAAGGGATCTTTAAAGGTCATCTAGTCCAATCCCCCAGCAATGAGCAGGGACATCTTCAACTAGATTAGGTTGCTCAGAGCCCCATCCAACCTGGCCTTGAATGTTTCCAGGGATGGGGCATCTACCACCTCTCTGGGCAACTTGTGCCAGTGTTTTACCATCCTCAAAGTCTTCCGTATATATAGTTTGAATCTACCCTCTTTTAGTTTAAAACCATTACCTCTTGTCCTATTGCAACAGGCCTTATTAAAAAGTCTGTCCCCATCTGTCTTATAAGACCCCTTTAAGTATTGAGAGGCCACAATAAGGTCTCCCCTCGAGCCTTCTCTTCTCCAGGCTGAACAACTTTCTCCAACAGGTCCATGCCTTCCTTTTACTGAGGACTCCAGTGCTAATCATTAGTCGGTCTAAACAGGGATGGAAGGTGGAAAATGTTGAGGAGATGATTCTGATGATGATGGCTAAACCCTGGCAGAGGTTTTCCAAAGAAGTTGAGGAAAGTTCATTCTTGGGGAGATGCCAAAACAAAGAGTGAAAAGGGCTGTGGAGAATGGGAACTGCAGAGCTCTGGAGCAGGTGTTGAGTGGAGGTCACTTCCCCCCACCCCAAAGGCTTGTTCCTGTGCTTCTGAGACAAGAGGCACTGACATGCTTTTTTTTGCTACAGGTCTTTATTTTCTGTCAAATAAATAAATGAATAAATAGTTAAAAACCCTTGTCAAATTAAATAGAATAGATGAGTAGTCAGTGGAGACTCAAGGTCCATGGCTGTTCTTGTGGTGGATCTTGCCACTGATCAGGGGAGGTGGGAGGACAGGGGTGGGGATGGGGCAATAGTCCAGAAGTGGTGGTGGTGGTGGTATGGGTGAGGCTTTGCATGTTGGTCAGGGTAGTTGGGTTAATCACACATGATGTGGATATGGTTGTGGAGATGGAAGCAGGTGTGAGCTAGGCAGACATGGTCCCAGGCACAGGGTCTGTGGTGGTGGGGGCAGAGAAAGTTCTGGATGCACCCAAAATATTTGTTGATGCTGAGCAGCAGGTTGTGGGGCCCTTGGCCTTCAAAGAGTATGCCATTGGCTGGCACATACTGCTCGAGCTGCTGGATGTGGTGCAGAAAGCTATGCCATATCTTGGTGTCCCAGTGGTGGTGGGTGGGGGTGTTTGGGCTGCTGAGGGTGGTGAAGAGCTTCTTGAAAGATGCAGTGTGGTGGCAGCAGCTGCTGTAGGTGTGGAGGAGGGTTTTGGGGAAGAGGAAGGGTGCCTGCTGGTGGTGGCAGAGCTGTGGCATGCTGGGAGCCATGGCCTGGAGGAGCTGGAGGCTTTCTGAGGGGAAGGTGGTGTTGCAGAGACAAGGATGGTGGTAAGACCTGGCAGGAGCACCAGGGTACCATGCCACAGGCAGGGCTGTGGGGTTGTGAGCACAGCCATGTTGGGGCTGTGGATGCTGGGTGTGTGAGCCTGGTCAGGCTTGGTGGTGATGTGGATGGGTGCTATGCTTGAGGTGCTACCAGGTGAGCGGCTTTATGTGGTGTCATGGCTTTCCTCACTTTCTGAGTGCAGCAAGTTTCCTACTGTGGTTTTCAGTTTTGGCTGGTGGCCATGGTGGTCTTGGGGAAGTGCATTGGTGGGGTGGCTGTTCTTGGGGAGGGCAATGGCGTGTTGGGGGGAGGTTGGCTGTAGTGGTTCAGTGGAGGATGTGAAAGTGTTGGGATAGCAACACGTGGGGCAGTTTTGCTGCTGATTTTTTTTTTTGTGGTTTCTCCTTTCCCTCCTGAGCAAGTTCTGTTGCCTTTTGTGTTCCACTGAATTTCCCTTCCTGCACGAGTCTCTTTTCCTTATGTAATGTGCCAGTGTTGGTTGTGATTTTTTTTAGTCTTGGTATATTTGTCATCTTTGTTTTTGTGTCAATACATAATTTCTTTTTACATTTTGGATGATTTGTAAAATAATGTATTTCCTGGGAATCTCAGGAGCTCTCCAAGTCCAGACATCATTTGAGGAGGTGGCTTTGGGTCTAAGCACTTGAGCACTGTCAGGACTTAACGAATGCAGTTAACTTGTCTCAAAATACTGTCAAAGAGGAAAGTTCCCATAAGATAAGCCACCACAACAGGCACAGATGGCAAACAGGAAGGCATTAGTTCCAGGCCTAAATGGAGGTTTGGAATTAGCAAACCGGACAAAATTCCACTGGACTGTGGTAATTTGTGATAAGTGCAGACAGCAACAACAGGAAGATGCCAAGCCTGGTGAGGCAGATCTGGGTAACCTATCCAGACAAAAATTCCCACCATGGCAGACTATGGGAAAGGAAGCAGCTGCTTACACACATGCCATCCCAAGTTGTGGGAATGGCACACACTCCTCCTGGATACCCAGGACTTGGACAGTATAAAAGTGGTACCTCCAGAAGAACACCTCGGGACCCCCACCACAAGAAGACCAGGAGGGCCTGTGGGACACCACAGGAACTCACGTGGTGGTGACTATCTTTCTACTTAATCTGTCTGTCTCTGTCTCTCTTTCTCTTCCTCCACCCCCTCTCTTCCTATTTCTATCTCTCTACCTCACATTTACTGTTAAATAAAATCCATACTATTGAGTTTGGCATATGGTCTTGTTTGCACCTTAATTTGGGCAGATGCATCTTTTAATAATCAGATCCTAACAACATTATTTTGGTGTCAGAAGTGGGATCATAACATTATTTTGGTGTATCATAACAAGCACTGAATGTTTATTGATGAAGCTTCTACAATCTCATTGCTTCCCTTTTCTCTGAACCTCATCGTGATGGGAGCTAAGTATTTTCTAAGCTGTTGTTTATTGAATGAAAGAGATGCAGCCAGAAATACTTTTGTATAGGGTGATTTTTACTCTTTTTGCCAGTTGAGGAATTTTTCATGACTGCTGTCTCATTGTGCTGCACAGAGGAAAAGGTTTTTTACAAACAATTCTAATTTTCCAATTTCAAGTGTTTGCATGGTGAAATGCTTGTGTCTTATGTTATGCCCTCATACTACTGGAACTTTTCAGTTTMTCTCTCTCTCTCTCTCACTGTGAGTGCATAATTTCTTTCCATTTTTTAAAATTCTGTTTCAATGGTCTATTTTGCTTTGGAAATCCCAAGTGCAATCTGGTGCTGAGGGTAGGTGGTGAGGGTGACTTTGTCTAGTGATGCTTTTAGATACATCTCCAGGAATGGACATTCTACAACCTCCCTGATCCCTCTTCTGGTGTTGTATCACCTTAATGCTAAAGATAATAGTTTGTTTATTCTTTCATGTTTGAACTCCCTGTATTCCAGCTTGTGTCATTACCTCTCCTCTCTCTTTTTATGTCTGAGGAGGGTTTGCTTTCTTCAGCCACTTCAGTGAAGACAAAGCCAATGAGGCTGCCCCTGCCTGGTGTCACAGGGTAATTCTGGTTAGACAAATATCAGGAGGACTGTAGTACAACCTGGGAGTTGCATCTTGAGGAGTCCTGCTGTGTACCTGAATATATTTGGTCCCACTTGTTTTCTTACTCTCCAGCTGCATGGAAAGTGCCCATTTGTGTTTGCGCAGAGCAGTATCCTTGCAGTGATGTGGTGATGGAGGTGGTTTGAGCATGGAGAACAACCTTTTTGTTCTGTGTGGGAGGAGGTCAAAGCTGCTGAACTTTTCTGTTGCCTTGCTCAGGCTTACCTGTGTGTTGTGGTTTAACCCCAAGTGTCAACTAAATACCACACAGCCCCTTGCTCACTTCCAACCCACCCTGGTGGGATGGGGAGGAGAATCGGGGGGAAAAAAAAACAAACCCAAAACTCGGGAGTTGAGATAAGAACAGTTTAATAAATGGAACTAAATAAATATAATTCTAATAATAGTAATAAAAAAAGGGGAGAGAGAAAGAGAAAACCCAAGAGAAACAAGTGATATACAATACAATTGCTCACCACCCGCTGACTGATGCCCAGCCTGTCCCCAAACTGCGATCAGCCCCCCTTCTGAGTAACTCCCCCAGTTTATATACTGGGCATGACATTCTGTGGTATGGAATATCCCTTTGGTCAGTTCAGGTCACCTGTCCTGGCCATGCTCCCTCACAGCTTTTTGTGCACCCGCCCACTGGCAGAGCATGAGACACTGAAAAGCCCTTGACTCAGGGTAAACACTGCTAAGCAACAACCAAAACATCAGTGTGTTATCAACATTATTCTCATACTGAATCCAAAACACAGCACTGTACCAGCTACCAAGAAAAAATTAACTGTATCCCAGATGAAACCAGGACATACCATTTACATCATGCCAGGTCCCACACTTCCCAATACCCCATCACCTTTCCTATTTTTTGATAGATATACACACAGATATCATTCCCTTAGTCTATGGAACATCCCTATTGTCTTGGTTTAAAAGACAGGTGTCTGCCAATGAAGGTGGGAACCTTCCTGAAATGGAAAAGATGACCCCCTCCCTCCAAATTATTATAACCTTGAAATTACAGGGCTTTCAGGCAAAGATATGGGAAAAGGAATAACAGTTTTTTACTAGGAGATATATATATAACAAGACAGACAAACAGCAACCACAACAAAACCAGAAACCCAATAACAGCCTTTTCTCACCCGATAAGCAATTTACCTTTTGGTGTAGTTATGACAACAACCGGCAGGGGGCGCTGGCGGGCCCCAGCAAGGCGACAGCTGCAGTGATTCTCACAGCTGGCACAGGGCGCTGGCAGGCCCCAGTGAGGCAGGGCAGGTGCGATGGTTTCCCCACGACTGCAGGGGGCGCTCTGGCATGAGCTCGGCATCCTCTCACATGGCAATCGTGGCTCAGGCAAGAGGGAAGAGAGATGGCTCCCCTTGCAAAACTCACAGGGAGCAGCCAGTCTCAGCACCATTCCAGGTGGAGAGCAGGACTGCAGCAGCAACCTCAGAGCAGAAGCAGCGGTGGGAACAGGAACAGCAGGGATGGGCAGATCTGATCAGGCAGCAAGTTGCAACATAGCACTGTACCCGAGCTGTGGCAGGAACAGAGGAGACAGCAGTTCTGGGGTGGCGAGCCAAAGTGTAGCAGTAATCCGGAGTGGTGGCAGGGACAGCAGCGGCGAGCTATAATGTAGCAGTAACCCCAGAGCAGCCGAACGCTCTCTGCAACACGCCCGACCGTTCTCACCGACCACCAAGCCAAAAAGGGCAGAGCCCAGTCCCCGTACCCCCAGCCAAGTGTCGGTTAGCCCCTGACATCTCACAGTATAATGCTGCAACTCCCGAGAGCAACCTCCCAGCCAGAGAGCAACCCCCCAGCCAAAACTACCACTCTGTTCTGGCTGAGCGATTATCCTGGTATGTGGGAGTGCCTGACCATGTTCTTTGGTTTCTTAATTACCACCATTTGTTTCCTAGACAAGCCCCTCCCCTCACAGAGTATTTTCAGATGGGACAAAAATTCCCTGAAAAACCCAAACCCACAACACCTATAAAAGTCCATTGAGTTCATTTAGTCCATGACTTGGGGGTCCATCTGTCCTAACAGTCTTTCAGACAGGAAAGATGGTGGATGGCGTTGGATTGTTGCATGTTGAAGCCAGTTCTGATTCCATCACCGCTGCACTTGTTCAGTTTTATGAAAGTTCATTCTTCATTAATGCGCTGATTGGAGGGAAGTCAGGTTCATATTTCCAGAATGGATGTGGCAAAGATGGATGTCACAAGGTACCCAGTGTGGTAATGCATATAGCTGCCAGAGAGGTGATAATACATAGTGTTATATAGTTTTAACACCATACAGTTTAATTCATTGGCAATTCTCACCACAAATCAAATCCCCTTGAGGCACACACAGACTTCCCCATCCTCTTGCATTACCCACCAAGTACACCCAGGTTCCTGAGCGAAAGCAATCCCACTGATGGGTTTGCCTTTGGCTGAGGTAGGGATAAACCTGACTGTTTTCCCCAGCATATTTTTAATGTGCGCTACAGGAACTTTATCCCCTTCTACAATATGTAAAAGTTTTGATTGGGCAGGGCCAGCCCGATTGGCAGATCCTCTGGTGTTGACTAACCAGGTGGTCTTTGCTAAATGTGTATCCCAATGTTTGAAGATTCCACCACCCATTGTTCTCAGTGTAGTCTTCAACAGTCCATTACATCGTTCAATCTTTCCAGAGGCTGGTGCATGATGGGGAATGTGATACACCCATTCAATGCCATGTGCTTTGGCCCAAGCGTCTATGAGGTTGTTTTGGAAATGAGTTCCATTGTCTGATTCAGTTCTTTCTGGAGTACCGTGTTGTCATAAGAAGTGCTTTCCAAGGCCCAGGATAGTGTTCCGGGCAGTGCCATGGGGCACAGGGTATGTTTCCAGCCATCCTGTGGTTGCTTCCACCATCGTAAGCACATGGTGCTTGCCTTGGTGGGCTTGTGGGAGCATGATTAAGTCAATCTGCCAGGCCACCACATATTTATATTTCAGCCATCGTCCTCCATAGCAAAGAGGCTTTAACTGCTTGGCCTGCTTAATTGCAGCACATTTCACATTCCTGGATAACCTGTGCGATAGTGTCCATGGTGAAGTCCACCCCTCGATCACGAGCCCATCTGTACGTTGCAGCTCTTCCTTGATAGCCTGAAGTGTCATGGGCCCACCAAGGCAGAAATAATTCGCCCTTATGTTGTTGATATTACTGTTTCTTCTTTTGTTATATTGGGAGTTCTTTGCTCAGAGTTTGGAATGAAATGCAGGAGGTGCTGAGATGTTTTTCTAATCAGGTTGTTTATTAAGTTCCTATCTATAGCACAGTAGCACAGAGCGTTCTCCAAGTTAGGAAGGTGGAAAATGGCTTCGAACCGTGAGTTCTAAGGTTATTTAAAGTTTAATTTACCCAATTATAGATTGCTAACTAACATGTTTTTACTTATAATCTAGTCACTGTTCATTTAGCATCCGCAATGCGGGCTTTTTGCACCAATGGTTAAACTACTTAGACTTGTGAAGAAGAAGGAAGAAAGAAGTATAAACTCACACCCAAAATCTTCCATTTTGTTACAAACTTATAAACTTAGTTTTCTACATTTCTATATATTTCACCCAGTGATATAACAAGTTGCTTTTTAATTACACAGTAGTAATTCTAGTGTTATCATTAGATAAGGGGAGTCTTTCCCAAGGCCTCAGATCAAATACCGTGTGCTTTTGAAAATCATCACTTGTTAATACTGAANTGGCCTGCTTAATTGCAGCACATTTCACATTCCTGGATAACCTGTGCGATAGTGTCCATGGTGAAGTCCACCCCTCGATCACGAGCCCATCTGTATGTTGCATCTCTTCCTTGATAGCCTGAGATGTCATGGGCCCACCAAGGCAGAAATAATTCGCCCTTATGTTGCCAATCCAAATCCACCCGAGCCACTTCAATCCTAGCAGCCTGATCCACCTGCTGGTTGTTCTGACGTTCTTCAGTGGCCCCACTCTTGGGTACATGAGCATCTACGTGATGTACCTTCACTACCAGGTTCTCCACCCGGGCAGCAATATCTTGCCACAATTCAGGAGTCCAGATGGGTTTACCCCTGTGCTGCCAGTTTTTCTGCTTCCATTGCTGCAACCACCCCTACAGGGCATTTGCCACCATCCATGAATCAGTATAGAGACAAAGTATTGGCCATTTCTCTCATTCAGCAATGTCTGAGGCCAGCTGGATGGCTTTCACCTCTGCAAACTGATGGCAGGATCCATCAATAAACAAGGCATATTGCTTCTCACTTTCTGGTAATTTATTATATAGTGGGGCCTCTTCAGCACGTGTCACCTCCTCCTCTGGTGACATTCTGAAACCTTTGCCTTCTGGCCGGTTTGTGATCATTTCCAAGATTCTTGGATGACTGGGGTTCCCTATTGGAGCTCATTGTGTGATCAGTGCGACCCACTTACTCCATGTAGCATCTGTTTCATGATGTGTAAAGGAGACCCCCGCTTTTGAACATCCAGCCTGACACTGGCAGTCGGGGTGCCAGGAGGAGCTGTGCTTCAGTGCCAATCACCTGCACCTTTGGAGCAGCTCAAAACCCTTCATAAGCTGCCACTATCTCCTTTTCAGTTGGAGTATAGCAGGCTTCAGATCCTCTGCATCCCCAACTCCAAAACCCGGGATCAACCTTGAGTCTCCCCTGGTGCTTTCTGCCAGAGGCTCCAGGAAGGGCCATTCTCCCCAGCTGAGGTGTAGAGCACATTTTTACATCTTGCCCTGTCCTGACTGGCCTGAGGGGCTACAGCATGAATTATCTCCTGTTTGATTTGCTCAAAGGCTTGTCGTTGCTCAGGGCCCCATTGGAAAACATTCTTCTTCTGGGTCACTTGGTAGAGAGAGCTTATTATATTTTGGAATGTACATTCTCCTGCCTATTGTTTCTTTCTTGTGAGTTGGTGGAAACATTGCTGGTATTTTGTTGATCACATCCACTGGTATCTGGCAACACCCATCTTGCCATTTTATTCCTAAAACCTGGATCTCCTGGTCAGGTCCCTTGACCTTACTTTGCTGTATTGCCCCACACAATGATATCATCAATGTATTACAGGTGTTCCAGAGCTTCACCCTGTTTCAGTGCAGTCTGGATCAGTCCATGGCAGATAGTAGGGCTGTGTGACCCCTGGGGCAGTCAATTCCAGGTGTACTGGATGCCCCTCCAAGTTTAAGCAAACTGTGACCTATGCTCTGCTGCCAGAGGGATAAAGAAAAATGCATTAGCGATATCAGTTGTGGCACCACTTGGCTGCCTTTGACTCCAGTTCCTATTGAAGTTCCAACATGTCTGGTATGGCAACACTCAGTGATGGTGTGACAATTCAGGCCATGATAATCCACTGTTAGTCTCTGTTCTCGGTTAGACTTTTGCACTGGCCACATGAGGCTATTAAAGGGTGAGTGGGTCCTGCTGATCACTCCTTGGCTGTCCAGTCAATAAATCAGCTTATGGATTGGAATCAGGGAGTTGGTTATTGCAATATTGCTGCTGGTGCACTCTTGTGGTAGCTATCTGCACCTGCTGTTCTTCAACTTTCAGCAACCCCACAACAGAGTTCTCTGAGAGATCGGGCAAGGTAGGCAGCTGATAACTTTCCTCTGTCTCCAGGGCAGCTATACAGAAAGCCCATCTATACCCTTCTGGGTCCTTGAAATACCCTCTCCTGACATAGTCTATGCCAAGGATGCACAGAGCCTCTGGGCCAGTCACAGTGGGGTGCTTTTGCCACTCATTCCTAGTCAGGCTTATTTCAGCCTCCAATACAGTCAGCTGTTGGGATACCCCTTTCACTCCAGAAATACAAATGGGTTCTGCCCCTTTATAGAATCAGAATATCCCAAGTTGGAAGGGACCCACAAGGATCATCAAACTCCAACTCCTGTCCCTGCACAGGACAGCCCCAAGAGTCACACCATGTGTCTGAGAGCATTGTCCAAACATTTCTTGAACTCTGGTGGGCTTGGTGCTGTGATCACATGCCTGGGGAGCCTGTTCCAGTGCCCAACCACCCTCTGGGTGAAGAACCTTTTCCTAATATCCAATCTACCTCCCCTGACACGGCTTCATTCCGTTCCCTCAGGTCCTGTCACTGGTCACCAGAGAGAAGAGATCAGTGCCTGCCCCTCTGCTTCCCCTCATGAGGAAGCTGTAGAATGCGATGAGGTCTCCCATCAGTCTCCTCCAGGCTGAACAGACCAAGTTACCTCAGCCTCTCTTCATATGGCTTCCTCTCGAAGCCCTTCACCATCTTCACAGCCTTCCTTTGGATGCTCTACAATAGCTTTATATCTTTCTTATATTGTGATGCCCAAAACTGCACACAGTACTTGAGATGAGGCCACACCAGTGCAGAGTGGAGTGGGACAATCACCACCTTTGACTGGCTTACGATGCTTTGCCTGATGCCCCCCCCTCAGGACACGGTTGGCCCTCCTGGCTGCCAGGGCACAGTGTTGACTCATTGAACTTGCCATAGCTTGATGACATTAGGGTACACTGTGCACTGGTATCTACTAGAGGCTTATACTCCTGTGGGTCCAACATTCCAGGCCATCGGATCCACACAGTCCGGTAAACCCAGCTGTCCCTCTCTTCCACCTGGCTGGAGGCAGGCCCCCTCTAATAATGATTACAGGATTCTCCACTTAGTTCTTGTAGAAATTGATTAGAACTGCGTTCCATAGAATCAGTAGTGAAATTAGCCCTTCCATTCTGCCTGGGTATCTGTCCACTGGAGCAGCAAGTTTCCTGGATGAACCCCTATTTGTGATTGTTTTTTGTAGGTTCACTGTCCCCTTAAATCTTGCTTCAGGTGTGTCTGTCTGACACCCCTTGTATCGTGTCGGACGTTCTCAGAGAGGTGGGACAGAAGTGATTTTAACAATTTATTGCTAAAATAACAAACAGACTTCAGTCTCAGTCCGGCCGTGAGATTTTAACAACACATTGTAAAGATGATGAATGTCACAGGACTCAGCGTTGCATAAGAATTTATAGTTTCCTAGACCAATAGGTCACTAAAACGACAGTTGTTTTGGTTTCTTGACCTATCCTTGTCAAGACCTGACCTCTGCAATGCGGCTGTTTTTTGGCCAATCACTCATCATGTCACGTACTCATGAACACTTCTATTAACTTAACTTTAAACTATAAGGTTACGTTATACTTAGAATCCTTCACCAAAAACACTCAAAACGTGCTTCTTGCTTATCACTACGAAAACAGAACTGCAACCCTCTGCTTAAAGCCATAAATCACTGTTAATTAAGCTAGTCCAGGCTTCTTCCAAGGTTATAAATCAAGGCTACGATCAGCTTTTATTTCTCTGTTTCCTACAGTTTTTCCCTGCAATTCCTGCACCTGTGCCTCTAGGGTCTATTGATGTTAGGATAGACATACATCACTCCTGAGTGCTTTGCAAAGGAATCAATTTATTCTATCAAGCTATGTATTTATCTCTTGCTTAAAACAGTGTTGGTGTAACAGCTTTTGATTGGTTAGTGCGAAAAATCTGCTGACAGTTAAGGCAAATACTTTTTTTAGCAAAGTCCAAGACTTGAGCGGGCTGACCATCTGTTGTTGTTTTGCAGACTGCATCCTGTTCTTTGTCTGCTGTCTGGATCGAACTTCCTCAATTCTTCGGTTAGCTGCAATTCTCGCCCGACAGTATTTTTCTATATTTCTTAAGGGTACACTTTAATTATTTCATCCAATGGACAAGGTTCAGTAAGACTGAGGGGCCAGCCGTCTTCTCCTACAAATCCTTCTACAAGGGTCGAAGGAGGTTTTCCATCCCACTTCCTCATGCCCTCTCTGGTCCCACAGGTAAAACCACAGGGTGCGCCATGGTGTGTACCTTCTGTATACTCTCTCAAGAATGAAAGGACACCTGCTCTCAGTTGCTGAGATATGGGCCCATAGAGGGAGAAGCACAAACAGTCCAGGAGGTTGCTGGAAAACATTGATGACAACTTCCTGACAGAAGGGGTGGAGAAACCAACAAGCTGCTTAACCTTATACTAACAAACAGGGAAGGCTTTGTTGGAGATGTGAAGGTTGGGGGCAGCCTTGGCTGCAGTGACCATGAGATTCTGGAGTTCAGTATCGGGCAAGGAGGAAGCAGGACAGCACGTAAGATCGCAACCATGGACTTCAGGAGAGCTAACTTTAGCCTCCTCAGGGATCTTCTTGGAAGAATTACATGCGAATGGTCCCTGCAGGGAAGAGGGGTCCAAGAATGCTGGTCAATATTCAAGCACCACTTCCTCCAGGCTCAAGAACAATGCATCATGATCAGCAAGAAGTCAGGCAAAGGAGGCAAGAGACCTGTGTGGATGAATAAAGAACTCCTGTCATTACTCAAGCATAAGCAGGAAACACACAGGAGATGGAAGCAGGGTCAGGCCACTTGGAATGAATAGAGAGGTTGTCAGAGTAAGTAGAAATGAGACGAGGAATGCTAAGGATGTTAAGGACAACAAGAAGGGCTCCTTCAAATACAATACCAAAAGGAAAACTAAGGACACTGTGGGCCCATTACTAAATCCAGGGGGGACCCCGGTGACAGAGGATGCAAAGAAGGCGGAGTTACTGAATGCTGCCTTTGCATTGGTCTGAACTGACAAGATCAGCCCTCAGGGATCTTTGACCCAGGAGACCATGGTAAAGGAATGGTGGTAAGAAGACTTTCCCTTGGTCAAGGAGGATTGGGTCAGAGAACACTCGGGCAAACTTGTCATCCACAAGTCCATGGGCGCTAACGGGATGTATCTACGAGTGCTGAGAGCTGGCAGACACCATAGTGAGGCCACTCACGATCATCTTTGAAAGGTCGTGGAGATCAGGAGAGGTGCCTGAAGACTGGAAGAAAGCGAATGTCACTCCGGTCTTCAAAAAGGGCAAGAAGGAGGACCGAGGGAATTACCGGCCAGTTAGCCTCACCTCAATCCCTGGAAAGGTGATGGAGCACCTCATTCTGGAGGCCATCTCTACCCACATGGAGGACAAGACGATGATCTGGAGCAGTCAGCATGGATTCACTAAAGGTAAATCATGCTTGACCAGCCTGATTGCCTTCTACGATGAAACAACTACCTGGATGGATGAGGGGAGAGCAGTAGATATTGTCTACCTGGATTTCAGTAAGGCTTTTGACGCTGTCTCTCACGACATCCTCAGGCAAACTCTGGAAATGTGGCCTGGATGATTAGAGTGAGGTGAGTTGAGAACTGGCTGAATGGCAGATCCCAGAGGGTCGTGATCAGTGGCACAGGGTCTAGTTGGAGGCCTGTCACTAGTGGTGTCCCCCAGGGTTCAATACTGGGCCCAGTATTGTTTAACTTATTCATCAATGACTTGGCTGAAGGGGCAGATGCTTCCTCAGCAAGTTTGCTGTTGACACAAAGCTGGGAGGAGTGGCTGATACCCCAAACTGCTATGCAGCCTTTCAGAAGGACCTCGACAGGTTGGAGAGATGGGCAGAGAGGAATCATCTGAAATTCAACAAAGGCAAGTGCAGGGTCCTGCATCTGGAGAGGAATAACCCCAGGCACCAGCACGGGCTGGGGGCCAACCTGCTGGAAAGCAGCTCTGTGGAGAAGGACCTGGGTGTCCTGGTGGACAACAAGCTGTCCATGAGCCAGCAGTGCCCTTATGGTCAAGAAGGCCAATGGGATCCTGGGGTACATTAGGAAGAGTGTTGCCAGCAGGTCAAGGGAGATGATTCTGCCCCTGCCCCTCTACTCAGCCCTGGTAAAGCACATCTGGAGTGTTGTGTCCAGTTCTGGGCTCCTCAGTACAAGAGAGACATGGAGCTCCTGGAGCAAGTCCAGCAGAAGGCTACAAAGATGATTAAGGGACTGGAGCATCTCTCTTATGAGGCAAGGCTGAAGGAGTTGGGCCTGTTCAGCCTTGAGAAGAGACAACTGAGAGGGGACCTCATCAATGTATATAAGTATCTGAAAGGAGGTGTCAAGAAGATGGAGCCAGGCTCTTCTCGGTGGTGCCAAGCAATAGGATAAGAGGCAACGGGCAGAAACTGATGCACAGGAAGTTCCACCTGAATATGAGGAAGAAGTTCTTTACTGTGCGGGTTACTGTACACAGGAACAGATTGTCCAGAGAGGTTGTGGAGTCTCCCTCACTGGAGATATTCAAGAACCATCTGGACACAGTCCCGTGCAATGTGCTCTGAGATGACCCTGATTGAGCAGGGAGGTTGGACCAGATGACATCACTGGCGGTCCCTTCCAACCTTACCCATTCTGTGAAATCCCTCTGAATTGCTGGAACTCCTGGGTCAATTTGTTGGACAGTTTCTCCACAGCTGAGATGAGGGAGGAAGAAATACAGTCTTCATATTCCCGGAGATGGTGAACCACTTTATCCACTGTTAGTGGTGTATTGTCTTTCCAGATTAATGTTTTTAATGGGTTGGCATGTGCCGTTGGTGTGCTCTGTACACATTTCCACTTCATGGGTTGTAGTCATAGGACTTTGTCTGGATCTGTCTGTAATTATGCACTGTCAAGGTCATAATAAATCATCTCTCACATGGCTAATTCCCTCAGGTGTAAGATACCTTTCTCAATTTTAGTCTATTTGCCTTGGTGACATGGAATATCTTCCTTCTAGGGATACCTTTCCATCACACTTGACAGGAGTCGCCTCCAGAGAATGAGGGCTTGTGTCATTTTTCCCATTGCTTTGTCAATGCCTGCTTCCTTAGCAAGTGATCCCAGCTGCTTGGCTTCCTTACCCCTATTTCCAAACTGCTAGCCCTGTTATCCCAGCATCGGAGCAGCCAGGCAGCAAGAATACACTCACCTGGATGACAGCTGAAATCTTTTCATATCTCCTGCAGCTCACTCAAGGATAGGGATCGAATGGTGGTTACCACTCGTTCTCTCTTCTTCCTGTTCCTGTGAATGGCACTTGTGACAGCCCTGCTGCTTCACCCTCTTCACCCTCCCTCCTTGTCCTCCTCTACTAAGCTCTTTTATGAGCTGACCTCTGTATACATTTCTTTTGTATAGGGGCAACTGATACCGGCACATGTTGGTTCTCTGGTTCAGCTGCAAGGCCTGTCACAGGAGTTGGAGTAGCTGCAGGGCCTGTTGTCTTATTGTCAGATCCAGAGACCTTCTTGTCCCCCTGAGAGCAGAGTGGTGTTGAGCAGGGCTCAGTAGGCCTGGACCAGGCCCCAGCATGTTGCAGTGATTTGTGTCTCTCTCGAATTGCCAGGGTGACAGCACACCTTTTCCAAATATTTTACTAGTCTTTTTGGATTCTGCACTTGTTCGGGGCAGAGGCAGGTGACATTATAGTGGGGATCTGCTACAGGCTGCCTGACCAGGAAGACCAAGCCGATGAGGCCCTCTATAGACAGATAGAGGCCTCACATTCACAAGCCCTGGTCCTCATGGGGGGGGGCGACTTCAACCACCCTGATATCTGCTAGAAGGACAACACCACAGCAGGGCACAAGCAATCCAGGAGTTTACAGGAATGTGTTGATGACAACTTCCTCCTCCAAGTGATAGATGAGCCAATGAGGAGAGATGCTATGTTGGACCTTGTTCTCGCCAACAAGAAGGGGCTGGTGGGGAATGTGAAGCTCAAGGGCAGCCTGGGCTGCAGTGACCATGAAATGGTGGAGAGTTTGAGATCCCTAGAGCAGTGAGGAGGATGCACAACAAGCTCACTGCCCTGGACTTCAGGAGAGCAGACTTTGGTCTCTTCAGGGATCTGCTTGGTAGAGTCTCATGGGATAAAGCCCTGGAAGGAAGAGGGGTACAAGAGAGCTATTTGATATTCAAGGATTGTCTCCTCCAAGCTCAGGAGCAATGCATCCCTACAAAGAGGAAGTCAGGCAAAAATGCCAGAAGACACCTGCATGGATGAACAAGGAGCTCCTGGATAAACTCAAAAACAAAAAGGAAGCCTACAGAGGGTGGAAGCAGGGACAGGTAGCCTGGGAGGAATACAGAGAGATTGTCCGAGCAGACAGGAATCACGTTAGGAAAGCTAAAGCACTAGCAGAAGTAAATCTGGCCAAGAACATCAAGGGTAACAAAAAAAATAAGCTTCTATAGGTACGTCAGTGTATTGGGTTTGCATGGCCAAGCTTTAGTAGCAGGGGGGCTGCAGGGGTGGCTTCTGTGAGAAGATGCCAGAAGCTTTCTTTATGTCCAGCAGAGCCAATCCTTGGCAGCTCCAAAGATGAATGTGCTGCTGGTCAAGGTTGAGCCAATCAGAAATGGTGGTAATGCCTCTGTGATAACAGATTTAAAAAGAAAGAAAAAGTTATTGCGTAATTGTAATTGCAGCCAGAGAAGAGCGGGGTGAGAATATGTGAGAACAACTCTGCAGACACCAAGGTCCATGGAGAAGGAGGGGGAGGAGGTGCTCCAGGCGCCGGAGCTGAGATTCTGCAGCCTGTGGTGAAGATCATGGTGAAACAGCTGTGCCCCTGCAGCCCATGGAGATGCATGGGGATGCAGAGATCCACCTGCAGCCTGCAGAGGAGACCCACACCGGAGCAGGTGGATGCCTGAGAGGAGGCTGTGACCCTGTGGGAGGCCCACGGAGAGAGGAGCCCACACTGGAGCAGCCTGTCTTTGAAGGACTGCACCCTGTGGAGGAGTGACCCATGCTGCAGCAGTTTGGGGAGGACTGTTGCCCGTGGACTCACACTGGAGAAGTTCATGGAGAACTGTCTCCCATGAGAGGTACCCCATGATGGAGCAGAGGAAGGACTCCTCTCCCTGAGCAGTGGGAGAAACCATGGGTAATGAACTGACCATAACCCCCATTCCATCTCCCTGCACCGCTGGGGGAGGAGGTAGAGCTGGGAAGGAGGGAGGGGTGGGGGGAAGGTGTTTTTAAGGTCTTATTTTGCTTCTCATTATCCTGCTCTGATTTTGTTAGTAATAAATTCAATTAATATCTCTAAGTTGAGCCTGTTTTGCCCGTGATGGTATTCGGTGACTGATCTTTCTCAGTCCTTATCTCAACTCATGAACCCTTCGTTATATTTTCTCTCCCCTGTCCAGCTGTGGAGGGGAGTGATAGAGAGGCTTTGGTGGGTACCTGGCATCCAGCTAAGGTCAACTCACTACAGTTGGCAATAAAAGAAAGACTTGGCTGGATTGGCTGGATAGTTGCACTCAAAGAATTGCAGTCAAGGGCTCAATGTCCAAGTGGAGACCAGTGATGAGTGGTGTTCCTCAGGGGTTGGTATTGGGACCGGTGCTGTTTAACATCTCTATTGGTGACATGGACAGGGGGATTGAGTGCACCCTCAGCAAGTTTGCTGATGACGCCAAGCTGTGTAGTGCAGTTGTCATGCTGCAGGGAAGGGATTCCATCCAGACGGACCTTGACAGACTTTAGAGGTGGGTCTGTGCAAACCTCAATGTTCAACAAGGCCAAGTGCAAGATCCTGCACCTGGATTGGGGCAATTCCAAGCACAAGTACAGGCTGGGCAAAGAATGGATTGAGTGCAGCCCTGGGGAGAAGGACTTGGGAGCGTTGGTAGATGAGAAGCTTGACATGTCTTGGCAATTTGCACTGGCATCCCAGGCGGCCAAGTATATCCTGGGCTGCATCAAAAGCAGCATGACCAGTAGGTCAAGGGAGGTTATTCTGCCCCTCTACTCTGCTCTTGTGAGACCCCCACCTGGAGTACTGCAATCAGCTCTGGAGCCCCCAACATAGGAAGGATGTGGACCTGATGGAGTGAGTCCAGAGGAGGCCCTGAAGATAATCAGAGGGCTGGAGCCCCTCTCCTATGAAGACAGGCTGAGAGAGTTTGGGCTGTTCAGCCTGGAGAAGAGAAGGCTCCAGGGAGACCTTTTAGCAGACTTCCAGTACCTAAAGGGGGCCTACAAGAGAGCTGGAGATGGTCTGTTTATAAAGGCATGTAGTGATAGGACAAGGGGGAATGGTTTTGAACTGAAACAGGGTACATGTAGATTGAATAGTAGGAAGAAATTTTTTTCATGTGAGAGTGGTGAGGTACTGGAACAGGTTGCCCAGAGAAGTTGTTGACACCCCATCCCTGGAAGTGTTCAAGGCCAGGCTGGATGGGTCTCTGAGCAACCTGGTCTAGTGGAAGATGTCCCTGCCCATGACGGAAGGGGGACGGGGGAAGTAGGAACTAGATGACCTTTAAAGTCCCTTCCAACCCAAACCATTCTGTGATTGTATATACTGGGCATGACATTCTATGGTATGGAATATCCCTTTGGCCAGTTCAGATCAGCTGTTCTAGCCATGCTCCCTCACAGATTGTTGTGCACCTCCTCACTGGCAGAGCATGAGACTAAGAAGTCCTTGACTCAGGGTAAGCACTACTTAGCAACAACCAAAACAAGTGTGTTATCAACAATTTTCTCCTACTGAATCTAAAGCAGCTCTGTACTAGCTACTAAGAAAAACTGAACTCTATCCCAGCTGAAACCAGGATGGACACTGTGAAGGGCACAGCTCCTGGGGCAGATATTTTTGGGTTGGTGGTTGGAGGGTAAAGGAGCAGCTGATGCTAGTTGTGAGTGAGCAGTTTCCTTCATGTGGAATGCTGTTCTGGCCTGTCTGTGCTGGTTGGTTTGAACCATGTTGGGTGAGAGTGTTTGCGGGATGTATCTTTTGGTTTGCTAATGATGTGTTGGGGTGAGGAAGGCCTAGGCCAATGTGCTTTATGTAGTGAGGCAGGTCCCCATGACCACTGGTGTGTGAGCACAGGCAGGAGCATCCTGGACCAGTTGTGGTTGTTGTAGGAGAACGAGTAGTGCATCTCCTATGGTTTTTTTGGCTTTTTGGTGTTTCTTGGGTGGGTTTGGTAGCACTGAGGTGTTCCTTCTCTACAGGCCTTGGTGGGCCCCCTCCTTGCCTCTTTCAGGTGCACTTTGTCCATGCCACCCTGCTTGGCCCCAGGCAGTGCTGTAGCATAGCTGAATGATTGTGATGGGGTGATGTTTTGGAGATAGCTTTCATATTTTAGCAGTGGGAGAGGGTTTGGAAGGGGGGAGGAGGAGTGTGCAGGGCAGGCAGCATGTTGTTTGGGTGAGTGTGTGCTTGAGGGTCCAGCATCAGTGGGAGATGCCTGTGGACTTGGAAGACTATGGTGGGTCCCTGAGAGTGGCCTGCTGTCTGGAGCCTTCAACCAGGGCAGGAGGCATCAGTGGGACAGGCTGCAGGAGGGAGGCTCATCCCTGCCTGCCTGTGGAGACACTGTCTTTGCCTGTCAGGTACATGTATGATGACCTCCTTCTCCGTACAGCACAGCAATTTTCTCCAGTGCATGGGCTGTGTCGCAGCCTGGCCCCAGCCTCATCATGGTCATGCCTGTTTCCCTGTTGGCACAGGCTCCTGACTGGAAAAGGTATGAGCGGTGCTGAGCAATCCCAGCCCTTGCTGCTGTTGCCTCCACACAATCTGTGGCTGCTGGTGTTGGCTGGAGATGGGCATTTGATGCGGGTGTTTAGTGGGGGACAGGAGCTGGTTGACTCTTCATCTGCCCCATGAGTGTGCCACACGTTCGAACCAGATGGGAGCTTTGAGTTGGACATGGTCCCAGAGGCAGGCACTGTTGTGGGTGCGGATGAAGTCCTGGATGAGCCTGAAGTATTTGTTGATACTGAACAGCAGGTTGTGAGGCCCTTGGCCTTCAAAGAGCATGTCATTGGCTAGCATGCATTACTCCAGGTGGTGGATGTAGTGCTGGAGGTTGTTGTGGAGGTCCTGTCATGCCTGGGCATCCCAGTGTTGGGGAGTGCTGGGACTGCTGAGGATGTAAAAGAGGTGCTGGAGGATGTGGAGGGCAGTGGCAACAACTTGCTGTGGGTGGTTGATGTGGAGGAGGATGTCAAAGGCAAATGGCGCATGCTGGTGGTGGCAAGGCTGTGGTGGGCTGGGAGCTGTCCCAGGGGAAGGTGACATCATAGGGATGCGGGTGGTGGCAAGCAAGGGCTGTGGCAAAAGCCAGCAGGAAGAGTAGGAGCATCCGGGCACCATGCTGTAGGCAGGACTGTGGGTGCTGCATGGGTGGTGCTAGGCAGGAGCCTGGTCAGGCTTGGTGGTGGGTGAAGGTGAATGCTGTGCTTGGGTTGCTGCTGGGCAGCTAGTTTTATATGGTTCTGTGGCTTTCCTTTCATCATCATCATCGTCTAGACAGCATTTCCATTTACATTTTCAGTTTTGCTTTCTGTTTACTTTCTCCTGAGGGCTGCTGTTGGGATGTGGGGGGAGTCTGGCTCCTGTGTGTCACATTAAGAGTATGGATTTGACTTTTGCCTGACAGCCCCTTCAAGGACTTTCACTGAGACAGTTTCCCAAAGTCCAATATAGATAGTTTATTGAGGTGACAGATATAACAATCAGAATTGCCGTTGATAAATGCTCTTGCTGTGTTAATGCTAAGTATCCTAAGGCTAGCCAATGATTAAGCTAAGTTAAGAATTCACAGTTCACTAAGCTTAACTTCACATTTAATTAAGCTTACTTTCACCTGGGTGTCATCTGCTAAATGCAATTTCTTACAGAAAGAGGCATCCCTGCTAAGGGAGAAAGGAGAATGAGTCAGAACTGTCAATCTGCCCAGCAATCAGTGACGTGTCTCCTTTTAAGGAGGTGTTTCTCCTCTCCACCAAGTGTTTGCAAAGGACCAGATTTATAATCTTGAGGAGGTGAGACTAAGTCATATTTTATGATAAGGGAGTGTGAGGCTAATGTCTGGTACAGAGGCATGGGTGCTCTTCTGTGAGGCTTCTGTGGTTGTTTTTCTAGTGTCATTGAGACATCAAGCTGTGAGGCCTTTGCTTCACCCCAGACATCATTCTGTTGTTAAGATAAGCATGCCCTTGCTCAAGCCAGGTTCAAGATAAGCAAGTGGCTCAGCTCACATTCTTGCTCAACTAGTGATGCCTTATCGGGACTACCTAAAAGAGAGAGACTTGATAAAGATCAAAAGGTTAAAAAGCGATGGTGTTTATTTGAAGGCCTTCAGGTACATCCAGGGCAGTCAAAGCTCACTCGGGAGGGGGGCTTACACCCCAGGTGGACCCCCTGAGATCCGCTCCCCAAGATAGACCACCCAAGATGGACGACTGGTCACGAGTTCTCCATACTTTTATAAGTTTGGTTTATTAGCATACTGGGGCTAGATCTTCCAATTAGAATTTTAGGTAATGAAGTAATTCACCCCAAGTTTGCCCCCCCCTTCATCAATGGCTGTTTACAGATCTTGGGCCTGAGGCAGTAAGGTGTCCTTGAAGTTCAGGCCTGAAGATGGATTGTTTTGTCTAAAGGCAGTAGCTAACACTTTTATATGGGCTTTAGAGTTACACACTAAGAATTACAAGATTACAGGTATATGAGAAATATAAAAGCCAAAATTCTAAGGCATCACTAGTCTCATTAATTCTCCACATTTTGACACAGCAAGCTGTCTTGGAGTGACTTTATGATGCTATATATCCCAATTGCCTGCTTAATGAAAAGTATTAACTCTGTGTCTTTAAGCTGGCTCGAGAAGCCAGGAGCTAT
>JACAXG010000204.1:1008947-1020700 GCA_018881555.1 Amblyornis subalaris | reverse complement strand
GCCTACTCCATACTCAAGCAGCTAGCTAGAGACAGAGCAGAAGACCACACCTGCCAAGGACTCAGGACTTTGATTCATTCAGGTTATCCTCCTCACGAGAAGTTTATTATCTAACATTATTCATTTTTATTTTCTTTTCCCTTCCCCTGGTGCCTGCGTGCACCCCCCCTAGCAGCTGGGTTTTAGTAAATAAACAAGTTTTTTTCACTTTCCTCTGAGAAATTCTTAAGGGAAGGGGAAGGGAGTTTCGAACCCTATCTTTTGCAGAGGAAGCTCTTTGAGTCTTCCTCCTAAGTTTATCCAGACTGTGACAAACATATTTGGTGCGTTGGTCGGGAAAGTGAAAAAAGCTGTGCTGATTACAATTTAGTTTTAATTACTGTGTATTGGGGTAAAGTAGTCACTATGTGGTTTAAGATACTAATGTCTCTCTGTTCTCTAGATCTGCTTAAGGCACTAATGCTTTTCTGGTCTTTAGGCCTGTTTTCCTACCCACAGATAGCTCCAGTTTTGTTCTTGGTATTTATCTTTATCAAAACAGGGATAGCAACCAAAATTGCTATGCTTCTTTGCTCAGTGATACTGATTTATAAAAAGTTCATAGARGTACTGGGARTTATTCRAGATGTRTATRGTTTGTTGATTATGCGTTTTGGTCTCAGTTGCCTGTTCAGGGGGTCTTWCAGTAATTACACCCAATTTGTAGGAGGAGATGGGTTTTCCCAGCCTTTCCTCTCCTTCTTCCCCTTTGAATTTGATACGTCACCTTTTGAGAATGTACAGTTTCCTCTGAATGCTAAAGACACTGGTTTCCTGGTTTTCATAGTGCTTAATTTTGTAGGTTTACTCTATATGTTTTACTCCTCTAGAATCACACCTGAGATGTTCAAAGGGGCTGATGAGACACCTGACCCAGGTGTGGAAATAAAGGCAGAGGGGCAGGCAGATAAATCAGCAGATACCCCAGTTACTCAGGCTGTAGCCAAACCAGATGCAGGGCCTAAGCCAATGACAGTTGCTCCCATTACGAGAAGAAAGCACAAAACCAAAACTGATCGCCCAGTGAAGGATGATGATAGTGACACGGGGGAAGGACCCTCAAAACCAGCAACTGGCTCAGAACCAGAAATCATTATTGAGTCCATGTCTCTGAAGGACCTTTGTGGCCTAAGAAAGGATTACACCCGACGGTCTGATGAATCTATATTAAGTTGGTTAGTCCATATTTGGGACGCTGCAGGCGATACTACAATTTTGGATGGCACTGAAGCGAGGCATTTGGGAACCTTGTCACATGATCCAGCCATCGATCAGGAGATGGTAGTGCCACCTGACCCTCTCAGTCTCTGGATACGGCTCTTGATAAGTGTGAGTGAAAGATACCGGTGCGAAGATGATCTCTATTTGCAGCAAACCCCATGGAAGACCATAGAACAAGCAATTCAACGCTTGAGAGAACTGGCGACAGTAGAGGTTATCTTCACACGTGATCCAATAAATGCAAATAGGAACCCAGACTTGATAAGAGTTACACCAGTGATGTGGCTAAGACTCGTACGATTTGGCCCACAAGAATACTCTTCTGCTTTAGCAGCGATGGAGCCGGATGGGACTGTACATGATATGTCGAAGAGACTCCGAGCATATGAAGATGCCGTGCATGACCCAACACACACAAGAATTTCAGCTGTGGAAACACGTCTGCAGAAAATGGAAGATAAGACAGAGGGTGATCTTAAGGAACTCAAGGAGAATCACAAGAAAGTGGAAGATAAGATGGAGGACAATCACAAGAAAATGGAAGATAAGATAGAGGGTAATTTCAAGGAACTCAAGGAGGAAATTAAAGAGGACCTTTTCCAAATCTCAGCGGTACAGACCAGAGGTTCTTTTACCAGATGCAGACGTTTCCCACCTAGAGAGAAAGCATACACCTCACGAGGTGAGCTGTGGTTCTTCTTGTGTAATGGTAGAGAAAACATGAGGAGGTGGCATGGACGACCTACCGCTGCTCTGGCACAACGAGTGCGTGAATTAAAGGACAGCAAGACTCAAAAAGGAAGTTCCACTAGAAAAGAAGTAGCTTCTAACAAGGACTAGAGGGGCCCTGCCTCTAGCCAGGTAGAGGCTAGGGATAACCGTGTTTTTTAGACTGTGTGGAGTCGTTGGCCTGGCACATCAGAACCACAAAAATATGAGGCCTTGGTTGACACTGGTGCGCAGTGCACACTAATCCCATCGCGATATGTGGGGGCAGAACGTGTCTCTATTGCTGGCGTGACGGGGGGATCACAGGATTTGACCCTGGTGGAAGCTGAGGTGAGCCTGACTGGAAGAGACTGGGAAAGACATCCCATCGTGACTGGCCCAGAGGCCCCATGCATTCTAGGCATAGACTTCCTCCCAAGTGGGTATTTCAAAGACCCAAAAGGACTCAGGTGGGCATTTGGGATAGCTGCTGTAGAGACAGAGGGCATTAAGCAATTGAACACTTTGCCTGGACTATCAGAGAACCCATCTGCAGTAGGCCTTCTAAAGGGGGAAGAACAACGAGTACCAATTGCCACTTCAACAGTGCATTGCCGACAGTACCGGACAGCTCGAGATGCTGTGATTCCCATCCACAAGATGATCCGTGAGCTGGAGAGCCAAGGGGTGGTCAGCAAAACCCACTCACCCTTCAACAGTCCCATTTGGCCTGTGCGCAAATCTGAAGGAGAATGGAGATTGACTGTGGACTATCGTGGCTTGAATGAAGTGACTCCACCGTTGAGTGCTGCTGTGCCGGCCATGTTGGAGCTCCAGTACGAGCTGGAGTCCAAGGCAGTGAAGTGGTACGCCACTATTGACATTGCCAATGCATTTTTCTCTATTCCTTTGGCAGCAGAGTGCAGGCCTCAGTTTGCCTTCACCTGGAGGGGCGTGCAATACACCTGGAACCGACTGCCCCAGGGGTGGAAGCACAGTCCTACCATCTGCCATGGGCTGATCCAGATTGCACTGGAAAAGGGTGAGGCTCGAGAACATCTGCAGTACATCGACGACATCATAGTGTGGGAGAACACGGCAGCAGAAGTGTTCGAGAAAGGAGAGAAAATCATCCAGATTCTCCTGGAAGCCGGTTTCGCCATCAAGAAGAGCAAAGTCAAGGGACCTGCTCGAGAGATCCAGTTCCTGGGAGTAAAGTGGCAAGACAGACGATGTCAGATTCCCACCAAGGTCATCAATACGATCACAGCCATGTCTCCGCCAACCAACAAGAAGGAAACACAAGCTTTCCTAGGTACCACAGGCTTTTGGAGAATGCATATTCCTGAGTACAGTCAGATTGTAAGCCCTCTCTACTTGGTTACCCGCAAAAAGAGCTACTTCCACTGGGGCCCTGAACAGCAACAAGCCTTTGCTCAGATCAAGCAGGAAATCGCTCATGCAGTAGCCCTTAGCGCAGTCAGGACAGGACCAGAAGTGAAGAATGTACTCTACTCTGCAGCCGGGAGCCATGGTCCATCCTGGAGCCTTTGGCAAAAGGTGCCTGGTGAGACTCGAGGCCGACCACTAGGATTCTGGAGCCAAAGCTACAGAGGGTCCGAAGCCAACTACACTCCAACAGAGAAGGAAATTTTGGCAGCCTATGAAGGAGTCCAAGCTGCCTCAGAAATAATAGGCACTGAAGTACAACTCCTCCTGGCACCCCGACTACTGGTGCTGGGGTGGATGTTCAAAGCAAAGATTCCCTCTACCCACCACGCCACCAATGCCACATGGAGCAAGTGGATTACTGTCATCACACAACGTGCCCGTATTAGAAAACTGAATCGCCCTGGGATCTTAGAAATAATCACAAATTAGCCCGAAGGTGAAAACTTTAGTCTCACTGATGAAGAGGAGCAAGAACAGGTGACACGTGCTGAAGAAACCACCATACAACCAACTGCCAGCAGAAGAAACGCGCTACGCTCTTTTCACGGACGGTTCCTGTCGCATTGTAGGGATGAAGCCAAAGTGGAAAGCAGCCGTATGGAGCCCCACACAACAGGTTGCAGAAGCTAAGGAGGGAGAAGGTGGATCTAGCCAACTTACTGAACTCAAAGCCATTCAGTTAGCCTTGGACATTGCTGAAAGAGAGAAGTGGCCAAAGCTCTACCTCTACACTGATTCATGGATGGTAGCCAATACTCTGTGGGGTTGGCTGGAAAAGTAGAAAAAGGCTAATTGACAGCATAAGGGAAAACCAATCTGGGCTGCTGAAGAGTGGAAAGACATCGCTGCCCGGGTAGAAAAACTACCTGTGAAGATCCACCATGTAGATGCCCATGTCCCCAAGAGTAGGGCTAACAAGGAGCACCGAAACAATGAGCAGGTAAATCAGGCTGCAAAAATAGAGGTGTCAAAGATAGATTTAGATTGGCAACATAAGGGAGAGTTGTTCCCAGCTCAATGGGCCCATGATGCCTCAGGCCATCAAGGCAGAGATGCCACCTATAAGTGGGCACGAGACCGAGGGGTGGATCTAACCATGGATAGTATTTCTCAGGTTATCCATGACTGCGAGACGTGCGCTGCGATCAAGCAGGCCAAGCGGATAAAACCCCTCCAGTATGGTGGGCATTAGTCCAAATACAAGTATGGGGAGGCCTGACAGATTGATTACATCACATTGCCTCAAACACGCCAAGGTAAGCGCTGTGTACTCACAATGGTAGAAGCCACCACGGGATGGTTGGAGACCTACCCTGTGCCTCATACTACTGCCTGGAACACCATCCTAGGCCTTGAAAAGCAAGTCCTTTGGAGGCATAGTACCCCTGAGAGAATTGAGTCCGACAATGGGACTCATTTCAAGAACAACCTTATAAACACTTGAGCTAGAGAACATGACATTGAGTGGGTGTACCATATCCCTTACCATACACCAGCAGCAGGCAAAGTGGAGCGGTGCAATGGATTGCTAAAAACCACCTTGAAGGCACTGGGTGGGGGATCTTTCAAAAATTGGGAGCAGCACTTAGCAAAGGCCACCTGGTTAGTTAACATCCGAAGTTCCACCAACCGAGCAGGCCCTGCCCAATCTGAATCTCTGCATACAGTAGATGGAGATAAGGTACCAGCAGTACATGTTAGAAGACTGTTAGGAAAGACTGTTTGGATTACTTCTGCCTCAAGTACAGACAAACCCATCCGTGGGGTTGTCTTTACTCAAGGACCAGGTCATATATGGTGGGTGATGCAGAGAGATGGAACACGTTATGTGCCACAGGGAGATCTAATGTTGGGTGAGAACTACGTGTAAATACCACTGTTTGCTGAATGTCACTGTCATTATTTGTATATAACTGTATATATGTATGTATATATATATGTATGTATAATTGTGTATGTGTAGAGTTAGATATATGTTAGTTTGGGCATTAAGCCGGCAATATGGGATAAGAGGTGGAATGTCCTGGAGTGACTTTATGATGCTATATATCCCAATTGCCTGCTTAATGAAAAGTATTAACTCTGTGTCTTTAAGCTGGCTCGAGAAGCCAGGAGCTATGTTTTRGTTTTCTKCGAAGGATATTTACATTCTTTCACCTTTATCAGCTCGCTATGTTATGGTTCTGAGGAGAGAACATCTCGGCAGTTGCTTTCTATAGTTGAAGGCGAAGGGACACTTTTTTTTTACCTTTACCTTTTTTTCTTGTGAGCTTTCTCCTGGTTTTTACTCAGCTGAGGGATATTCGGACAGAGTTAAAACTTGCTTTTGGCTTTTTCCCTCCTCTCCCTGCCTGAGGCAAGGGAAGAAGACAGGTTTTTTTTTCTGGGATTGTATTTTCTTTTTCTTCTTCCTTTGGAACTGTACAACAGACAACTGGGCTCTGTTCTACATACCATCTCTCYRGGRCCTACACCCCCCGGGCCTGGASAGGGYCTACTCCATACTCAAGCAGCTAGCTAGAGACAGAGCAGAAGACCACACCTGCCAAGGACTCAGGACTTTGATTCATTCAGGTTATCCTCCTCAAGAGAAGTTTATTATCTAACATTATTCATTTTTATTTTTATTTTATTTTCCCTTCCCCTGGTGCCTGCGTGCACCACCCCCCCCCAGCAGCTGGGTTTTGCTAAACAGGTTTTTTTTTTTTCACTTTCCTGCAAGAAATTCTTAAGAGAAGAGAGTTTTGAACCCTATCTTTTGCAGAGGAAGCTCTTCGAGTCTTCCTCCTAAGTTCGTTCAGACTGTGACACAAGCCTGGCAGTTTTCTACACTGTGCTGTTATGGTTCAGGGGGTGATGTAAGCATGGTGGCATAGGCTTTTGGGGTAGCTGTACTGGGGATGCATTTCAGGGTTTCCTTTTTGTCTCTTGTGAGTGGTCTTGCTTGGTTTCATTTTCAAGTTTGTCTGTCAGCTAACATCTATTTTTCTTATTTCATGCTCTGTTATTATTTATATATGAGTTAATGTATGTTTTCTTTAATTTCTTATTGACAAACATTTTTGGTTTGTTGGTCTTCTTTGCCCCCCCCACCTTTCCCTATAGCATCTGCAGCCTTGCTGATGGAAGAGTTTTTCCTCTCTCCCTGCGAATATCTTGAAGAATGTTTTTGGAGTCATCTGTCACCCCCCCCAGTTTTTCCTCACTGTGTTGATATTTATAAATAAATGCATAAATGTTGTGAAGGTTTTTTCATTGACTATTCATGGAATCGTTGTGGTTTCTAGATTTTGGGGTATTTTCATTGCGTTTTTGTCCTGGTTTAAAAGACAGATGTCTACCAAGGAAGGCGAGAACCTTCCTGGAATGGAAAGATGACCCCCCTCCAAATTATTATAACTTTGAAATTACAGGGCTTCCAGGCAAAGATATGGGAAAAGAAATAACAGTTCTTTACTAGAATATATATGACAAGACAGACTGTGTTGGTTTTGCAGGGCCTGGTTTTTGGTAGTGGGGGGTCACAGAGGTGGCTTCTGTGAGAAGCTGCTAGAAGCTTCCACCATGTCCAGCAGAGCCAATCCCTGATGGCTCTCATGATGGATGTGCCGCTGGCCAAGACTGGGCCAATTAGAGATGATGGTAATGCCTCTGTGATAACATATTTAAGAAGAAATCATAACAAAGTTTGGTGTGTAGTTGTAATTTTCCAGCTGGAGAAGAGTAAGAGTGAGAATATGTGAGAGAAACAATGGAGGCACCAAGGTCAGTGCAGAAGGAGGGGGAGGAGGTGCTCCAGGCGCCAAAGCCGAGATGTCCCTGCAGCCTGTGGTGAGGACCATGGTGAGGCAGATTTTCCCCTTGCAGCCCATGGAGGTCCACGGGGGATGCAGAGATCCACTCGTGGCCCATGGAGGAGGTGCCCATTCCGGAGCAGGTGGATACCAGGACGCTATGGTCCGGCAGGAGTCTTAGTGGAGAGAGAGGCTTTGCTTCCAGGCTGGAGCAGCCATCCTTGGAGGACTGCATCCCGTGGCAGTGTGACCCACGCCACAGCAGTTTTGGGAGGACTGTCTGCCCATGGGATGGACTCACGTTGCAGCAGTTTTGGGAGTACTGCTGCTTGTGAGCTTGGACCCATGCTGGGGAAGTTCGCGGAGAACTGTCTCCCGTGGGAGGAGACCCCACAGTGCAGCAGAGAAACTCTCCCTGAGCAGCGGAAAGGAAATCATGGGTTATGAACTGACCAAAACCCCCACCCCATCTCCCTGCACCGTCAGTGGGAAGGGGGAAGGGGTTGGGGGGAGACAAAGGTGTTCTTAAGGGCTTATTTTACTTCTCATTCTCTTACTCTGATCTTGTTAGTAATAAATTCATTTTGTATCATTAATTTGAGCCTGTTTTGCCCTTGAAGTGTTTTCTCCTGGTCCTTAAGTCATTAACCCTTTGTTAAATTTTCTCTCCTCTGTCCAGTTGTAGAGCAGAGGAGAGCGAGTGAGTGGGCTTTTCGTGGGTACCCGGCATGTGACCAGTGTCAAACTATGACACAGGCAAACAACAACAGCAACAACAAAAAACAGCCTTTTCCCGCCCATTGCGCAATTTCCCCTTTGTTGTAGTTACTACCATAACCGGCAGGGGGCGCTGTTGGCTCGTGCGAGGCAGAGGGGCTGCGGTGACTCCCCGCGGCTTCAGAGGGCGCCCATGCGAGCCCTGAGCCTCCCCTAGGGGTAATGGCAGCCTTGGAGAGAGAGAAGATGGAGGGGGGTTTCGGTTTTCCCCACGTTCTTACGTGTCCTGTGCGGTATCCTGGCAATGGCATCAGTTGAGGTTCCAGTCAACCAGCAGCTGGGAGGTGCTCTCTCCGGAGAGAGGGAGGAGGTGGGGGTCCGGTTTTCCCTTGAAACACCCACGTAGATGGTGAGGGTCTCTCCCAGGGAGGGTGGGTGCTGAAAAAGTCCCAGTCCACTGGCCACTCCTGCAAGTAGGCAGCCAGGAGAACTCCACAGCAGTGCCGACCCCTCTGGGCAGAAGTCCAGCACCAAACACCACAACCGTCTCCTCTCCAAGCCAGGCAAAGACCGACTAACCCCAGCTAAGAAACTGCCATAACAACCCCATTCCCCTGCCAAAAGAACCCTGTTCCCTCCCCCCTGCCAAGCATTTCAACGGTATGTCAAGGCACTCGGCTACCTCTTTTGTTGATCACTGTCTACTGACCATCTCCCTGGCAACAAATGGGAAGAAATTCCCTAAAAAAACCTAACCCCCAACAGTTTTGAATTTGTTGTAGAAATTAGGCAATATTAGATGTATGGGAGGCAGGAACTGGTGGGAATATTTGTCTTTGACATGATGGTCTGTTTACATTTGAAAAGCGAAAGTGGGCAGAGTCCCAAGTGGAAGTTGCCACTGCTTCCTGGGAAGTTTCCAGTAGTGAGAGGTACTGGTGGCTGCTGATACAGTGAGTTGGGAGAGGGGTGTGTGTATGTCTTTTAAAATTTAATTCAATTCTTAATGCCTATGTTGATGCTGTAAATTCTCACTGTGTTGTGTTTTGGATTCTTTGTTTGTTTTGTTTGTTTGTTTTAATTTTGATGTGTATTACATTGGGATATGCTATCTTTTCTGTTAGTCTGTTGCAGGCTGCCTGTGTAGTAGAGATCTTATAAACGCCTTAGCTGGTGCGCATGGTATCTAGCGAGCTGCTTGGGGCAACTTACATCTATTACATCAGATCACTTATTGTTTTTCAGTCCCTTTCTGTCTTGCGTTTTGAGTCCATTCCTGATATTTCAGTTTTGACTTTAGGCACCTTCTCCTGCATGCCTTCTGTAGGTCAGGAAATACCTATGTTGGTTGAAGAGCAGAGTATCTCTTGATGTTTTCCTATGGGTGGGCATGAAGTGTAAAGATAACTGGTTTGCACTTGTATTTTCTAATGATTTTTGTTTTGAATGTGTGTATGCACAGGTGGGTGGGATAGGGATATTCAGTGCTGATGTGGTTTTCCTGCTGTGGTTTTACTCCAGCCAGGCACCAAGCCCCACGCAGCCGCTTGCTCACTCCCCCACCAGTGGGATTGGGAAGATAATCAGAAGAGTAAAACCTTGAAAACTTTTGTGTTGAGATACAGACATTTTAATAGGAAAAGCAAAAGCTGTGCATGCAAGCAAAGCAAACCAAGGAACTCATTCACTGCTTCCCATGGGCAGGCAAGTGTTCAGCCACCTCCAGGAAAGCAGGGCTCCATCACATGTAAATGGGGACTTGGGGAGGCAAACGTCATCATTCCAAATGTCCCCCCCTTCTTCCTTCTTCCCCGAGCTTTATATACTGAGCATGATGTCACATGGTCTGGAATATCCTTTTGGTCAGTTGGGGTCACCTGTCCCGGCTGTGTCTCCTCCCAACCTCCCACACTCCCAGCCCCCTCCACAGCATGGCCGTACGAGGAGCAGAAAAGGCCTTGACTCTGTGTAAGCTCAGCAATAACAAAAATATCTCTATATTATCAACCCTATGTTCAGCACAAACACAAAACACGGCCCCATACCAGCCACTGGGAAGAAATTAACTCTACCCTGGCTATAACCAGCACATCCCCTAGCTGAGGGGCAGTAGGATTAATTGCAATCCTTAGATCCTGTTCTCATGTGTATTTGGTTATATTTTGTCTGGTTTATATAGGGAAAAAATGCTACTGTGTCAGTTCCAGTTCATGTCCATTGAATCCTGTTCAGATCTCCAAATCTGCTTTTTATGTTATGATGTTCCTCAGAAGGAGATGGGAGCGGTGCTTTTGAGTAACCTGCAAAGACTTTTAATAGGAATTTGGTTGTGTTTTGTTAAGTGATTCATGCTGGAGTTGCTGAGGTGGAATTACCTGGAAAGGAAAGGATGATGAAATATGACACTTTCAAATTAGAGAAAACACCTGCAATACTAAATCTTTGCCAGATGGTTTCATGTTCAGTGATGGAGGACTGGGTTTAGGAGGCAGGGGAGGGATGCACAGAAATGCAGCAAGGTGGAAGGTGCTGGGGAATTTGCAGAGAGGGGTATGAAGGAGGAGGATGCTTTTCCAGTGGTGAAGATTGTGTGGAAATGGATATGTAAGTGGTTAAAGCATTAACTCTTGATGGATTGGAGGTGGTGAGGAGAAAACCATGAGAATTAGGAGGAAAATCACTTAGTAGAGTACCAGCCTCACATGTGGAGTTCACCCAGAGAGGGAAGGGCAAACTTTTTTCTTTTTGTCCCAAACTGAAGACAAAATGTTGCTTTGGTTTTCCTGTCCTGGCATGTCCTGTCATCTCAAAGTGTGAGCTTTCTAGGGTGAGGATTTTCTTACCTTCCTGTAGAAGAATGATCTAAGGCAGTGGTCTCCACCTTTTTTGATTGCACCACCTCATCAGCAAAAAATTTGTGAGCACTCCCAATATATTTTTATTTATAAATTATATACGTATACTCTTGTACTAATATGTATGTTATAAAACATACATGAAAATAAAAAAAGGATGAAAAAAAATAATTAGAACAAATTTTTATTTTCATGCTCTATTTTTAATTTTTTAAAATTTTATTTATTAATGGTACCAAAAACAATTTCTTCATGCACCCCAATAGATTGTCTTGTGTACCTCTCTTTAGAGACTACTGATCTGAGTTCTCTTGTAACACAGTTTAAGTAAATTTTCCAGTCATCAGATGGTAACTCTTTTTCACCAGTTTTTTTTAATATTTGTGCTGTTTTCCTAGCTGCTGTTTTTTGCTTTTAGAAAACAGAGCATGTTAAAACCTTTAGACTACATCCACATTGTGATTATGGTCCTGGCTTGACCCTAGGTCTTTGGCCCCTGATGGTCTGTTGCTCTTCCAGACACAGTCTCGCTGGAATATGACAGCTCAGAGCTGCGGGTTGGGAGGGGTAAGCGTTTAGTCGTTGCCTTTAATTTACCATTAAGAGATTAAGTATTTGTATATGATATTAAAAATGTGTGTAAAATAGGTTTGTTTTGAAGTTGAGGATACAGGTAAATCTTCAGCTATACTGTAAATGATAAGGTCAGCTTCTGCCCAAACTTCCTTTAGTTCTTCCTTTTAAAATTTTCTTATGCATATAAGAAATATAAGGGTTATATTATAAAAAGTATACAGGTTCATAAGAGTTGTCCAGCTCTGTTATGGTTTCAGCATTTCAGCTATTAATAAATGATGATGTCTTTTTCTAAGGATTACTATGGAATTACATTCCCTGCTCCTGCAACCTTGACAGGCAGAGATGGAAGCCTTGCTAACAACCCCTACTCAGGTGAGTGCTATTTAAA
>JACAXG010000204.1:949306-1002287 GCA_018881555.1 Amblyornis subalaris | reverse complement strand
TTTCTCCATATCCTCCCTGCACATCAGCAGCCTCATTCCCAGATGCTGCATCACCACCTTCAGCAAGATGGGCAGGTGAGTCAGCCCCTTCCACATCTTCAGTGTGCCTGAGGGCAGATTCCTAGCAAAGTCTTGGGGGTTTTTGCTTCCTTCTGGTTTTTGCTTTGCTCATTGGGAAAGGGCCTTGATAGCAATTGTAGACTGACAGACTCGATGCTGTTGACCAGCTTGGGGAGGGAATCTCATGAAGTTCAGCAAGGGGAAATGCCAAGTCCTGCCCCTGGGGAGAAACAACACCAATATATCCTGGGGGCCAAAGCAGCTTGGCAGAATAGGCCCTGGGCATCCTGGTGGACACCAAGTTAACCATGAGCCAGCACTATGCCCTTGCTGCAAAGGCATCCTGGGCTGCATTAGCAGGAATGCTGCCAGCAGGTTGAGGTGATCCTTCCCCTCTGCTCAGCACTGGTGAGTCCCATGTCCAGTTCTGGGCTCCTCAGTACAAGACAAACATGGATGTATTGGAGAGTCCAACAAAGGGCCACAAGGATGATGAAAGGAGTGGATCATCTCTCTTATCAGTAAAGGCTGAGAGAGCTGGGACTGTTCATCCTGGAGAAAAGGCTTGGGGGAGATCTCATTGATGTATATAAGTACCTGAAGGGAAGGTGCAAAGAAGATGGAGCCAGGCTCTTTTCAGTGGTTCCCAATGACAGGACCAGAGGCAATGGGCAGAGGCTGAAACACAGGAGGTTCCCTCTGAACATCAGGAAACACCTTTTTACTGGGATAGTGACCAAGCACTGGCACAGGTTGCCCAGGGAGGCTGTGGAGTCTCCGGTTGTGGAGTCCCCATCCTTGGAGCTATCTGAACATAGTCCTGAACAACTAACTCTAGGTGACCCTGCTTGAGCAGAAGGATTGGACAAGATACCTCGAGAGGTCCCTGCCAGCCTCAGCCACAGGCTGTGATTCTGTGATGAGGCCATCCTGATGTGGGGTGTGGAGAGATGGGCTGTGAGGCATGAAGCTGAGGCAAGCATTGACGTCCCCTGGCTATGGCAGGAGAGCAAGATGTGAACACTTGTACTGTAATTCTGGGAGGAAAATCAAGCATCCCCTTGCAGGTTGCATGTTGGTTCCAATTTCTGATTTGGTTTTACCAGCCCATGTGTTTCCTTACTATAAATGTTCCCCGAAATGTTAGAATTTCGTTTTTGGTTTTACCTTTACTATTTCGAGAGTTCTTTGCTTAGAGTTTGGAATGAATCGCAGGAGGCACTGAGATATTCTTCTTATCAGGTTGTTTATTAAGTTCTTATCTATTGCATAGCAGCACAGAGTGTTCTCTAAGTTAGGAAGGTGGAAAATGGCTTCGAACCGTGAGTTCCAAGGTTATTTAAAGCTTAATTTACCCGATTATAGACTGCCAACTAACATGTTTTTATTTATAATCCAGTCACTGTCCATTTAGCATCTGCAATGCAGGCCTTTTTGCACCAATGGTTAAACTACCTAGGTTTGTGAAGAAGAAGGAAGAAAGAAGTATGAACCCACACCCAAAATCCTCCATCTTGCTACCAATACATTACTAATAACTCATAAACTGAATCTTCTACATTTCTACATATTTCACCCAGTGACATAACAAATTGCTTTTTAATTACAACAATGAAAGACTGAAATTTAGGGTCCTGACACCGAAAAATGTGTTCTGCCTTAGAATCCAGAAATAGGAAATTACTCCTCTTTCTGAATGTGTGGCATCTTTGGCTGGTGCACTGCTTCTGTTCACCTTGGGAGAGCTCCTTTGTTGTCCCTAGTCCTGTTCCTCTTCTTCCTTGTCCTTGAACCTGTCTTGAGTGGTAGGTGGTGGGATGGTGTGTCCCCGCTCTTCTGCTTGGTTTCTCTGACTGTCCTGGATTGCAGGATGCAGAGATGTTGCAGAGCAGAAACAGATCCGTCTGGAGGGGAGCTTCGCTGTGTTGGTGGGAGCTCTTCTGCTGATGTATGGACAGGCTTGTCTTCCTGGGAGTGTTGGTGCTCATGTCTCCTTTCTGATTTCTAGGGTGGATCTGGCCAACGCAATCAGCCCAGCACCATGCAGCAAAAGTCTCAGGCTACCAAAACCTATGGCACTTCTCCATACTGGACAAACTAAATCCAAAACCGGGGAGGGGGGAGAGAATGAAAGGAGAGGAGGAAAAAAAAAAAGAAAAAGAAAAAAGCCGACCCCCATTCCTAGAATTGTTAGGAGAAATAACTGCTCAGCCAAATGTCTGTGTGGGGAGAACTGCAGCCAGGCAGCCATTCTCGGTGTGACTTGCCTGCTTCCTCTTGAAGTTGCTGTTGTATGTAATATATTTATGTATGTATTTGTAAATGTAATAGAGCCTAAATGTGGTTTTCTGCATCTTGCAGCCTATTTGATTTTCTTTGTAGGAAAACTTATTATGAATTTCCCATCTGCACCAGAGCATCCTTCCTTGTTTTTTTAAACTTTATAACACTGTCAAAAGACAAACTGTGCCATTTTTTTTTTGAGCTGGAGCACATTTATTTAATGCAGTTCTAAATTCAGGCAAATAAGGAGAGCTGCCTTCCTCCCCCCCCAAAAAAAAAAGAATCAAGATATGTCCTGTTGGTTTGATTTCTGCCCTCAGCCCTTCAGCCCTCCAGCCCTCAATATAGCTGTTACTTTAAAGAGAGAAAAAAGGGGCTGGGAGAAGGAAAAAAAAAGTTTTGTGGATCTTCCTCTTTCTTTCATCTCCTCATTCCTTCCTGCTGTGGAAGATGAACTCGTGTGGGCAGTTTGTTCACTGTGGCCCTGAGCTGCAGTCTTACCTTTTTATTTTTCAAATTTTTTTTATAATAAAGGCCTTTTTTTTGTTTGTATTTTTTGTTTGTTTGGGGGTTTTGTTGGGGGGGAGGGGTGGTTGTGTGTTTTGGTATTGGAGTTGGGGTTTTTTTTGTTTCTCTAGTAAGACTTTGGATGGCTCAGTGGGTCCTGCAACTTCCTTTCCATCATTAGAGGCAAAAACTATGTAGCGGTTTCTTAAATAAAAGTATAAGCTGTGTCTTGTACCTCTTTTTGCCCTGAGCCACCTTCCCAGGAAAGCCAGAGCTACTGGATGGAAACTTCATCTGTCCCTCCCCACTTATTTTAAAACAAAGACCTTGGAGGCAACTCCTGGTCCTTCTTGTCCTGCACCAGTGCGGTGAATGTTTTAGTATTTCTTTATAGCCCTCCCTCCATCCAATAAATATTTGAGCGTATCACTGGTGTGTCTGTATTTTCAAAGGCCTCAAGCAGTTTTGCTTTTACAGCCTCTCCCTTTCTACCTCCTCCTGCTGGGAGGGTAAGAGCAGGAGATGGGTCTTCAGGGGATGCTGAATACCGTGACAAAGATGAGCACACCTTGGTATTGAGAGCTCATAGGCAGCTGCAGTGGGGATGGGATCCTGGGCAGCACCCTGACTCCTGCTGCAAGCATCACGTCTCTGCATTTTCTGTCCTCTGACATTGTGCTCTTGTCTGAGGCCCTGTGGAGCAGCTGGGAGTGGTAAGGAGGGAGCACAGCAGCACTGTCCTTCCTTGCTTTGCCCATGAAGTCCATGGCCTCCACCAGGAGGAAGGTCGGTGGTGAGGTTCAATAAGGCAAAGTGCTCGGTCCTGCACTGGGGTTACAGCAACCTGTTTCTGCAGGCTGGGGACTTACTGTCTCCCCTCCCTCCCCTGGCAAGCCTAAACAGGATGTTTTCCCCTTTCCTTATCACTGTCAGCTCCAGCAGGGCTCTTCTGCAGCAATTTCCTCTCTAAGCCTCTGTTCCAGTCTGGTGGTAGAACCAAGGTTGCTCTGCTGCACTTGGTCATCAAGGAAATGGAGAAAAAAAACCCCAACAACCCCCCTCAAGAAACCCAAACCCAACCACTCTGCACAAGGGGCAGCCAGGTTTGTCCAGTGAAGGGCAGCCTGAAGCATTTGTCCTGGTTTTGGTACAACACCTGGTAGATCAAGAAGCTACTGTCAGCTCAAGGCAGGCTGGTGCTATAGAAGCCAGGCAGGAGCTACAAGCAGGCCTGATCCCAGTCAGAAGGCCCAGACAGCACTAGCCTTCTCAGTCTCATTCCCCAACATGGAGACTCCTCTAGGAAGCCAGCTCTGCAATGCCATAACCATTCCTCCAGCATGGCTGTGAAGCAGAAACATTCAGGCCCCAACCACATTTGACTCAGCAGTTGCTGTGCTGCAAACAATGTCAAGTGTAGCAAATACAACACCTGTACACATCCTGCTAATTTCAGCACTGCAAAAACAAATACTTCACTCTTGAGCTTGGAGGGAACAGCATGGGCCAGGCAGGGGAAGCACCCTAAAGGGGTGATTGGCAGTGATTAACTCAATTCCTCTGCTAGTCTTCTGCATGAGGTCAAAGCACCTTGCCCCAGAAAACTGGCCACCAGCAGCACCCCAACCCCATGCCAGCAGCACCTTTACTCCAAGTCCTTGCATCCCTGCTGCAGTCATATGATACCATGAACAGTCTTCTCCCTGGTCTCCTCTTTGCTGACTTAAGATGAATAAATAAATATAACAGCAAAGCCTGTGGCCTTTTGCCAAAGTGCTTCTCCAAATCGACTTGTTCTTTACTCTTAGGTGTAGGCAGCTGTCAAACAGCAGCTTTAGTTTTCCAATAACCTTGTAGATATTTATGTATGTGTATAGGCATTGATATTGGAGCACCACTGAATTTGTGAACAGCTGTTATTCAAAGCTTTAAATAACCCATGCAAATAAACCAACTCAATTAACAGGGAAGTAACAGTACTGGGATATTTTCATTTCACATTTTTATTAATAGACAGATGTGCAGAAAAGACAAAATATAACTACTGAAGGGGAAGACAACACAAAAATGCATCAGTTAGTTGTTTCTGGTAAATTATACTGAAGAAAAAAGGAAACAATGTGGGGTTTCAGCTAAGAAAACTACTAAGAAATCTAGTGTACCCTGCTGGTTTCAGAATGGTTGAAAACTGCATTTGAAAGGACAAGTAGTTGCAAATGTAAACACTAATATTGGCTGAGATGAGAAAAAGGTTAGGAAAAAACCCAGAATATAAAGATCAGGTAAACATTTTTCCACAATTTCTTAAATAGTTAAAAAAACCAAAAAAAAACCCAACCCAACACAACACCCTCATTTCAGTTTGTATCTCAAAAAAATGAAACCAGCAAGTCAACAAGCAATGACACTGCACAGGACAGTGGGGAAGAGAAATTAGTCTGGTTAATGTTGGAGCTCTCAAAAGAGGTTGCTTTTTTATCATTAAAAAAGGGTAACAGAAGAGTCATAATAATGCATCTTACAACACCAAGCTTGAAAATACAACTCACTGGAGAGCATACAGTGAAGACAGTCAAAAATACAAGGGAAATCCTGAAAGAAGCAGTATCATTTCAAACCAAGTCAGCACAGCCAGTGTTGCCATACTGTGGTCCTTCATGCCCCCAACAGCCCCCCAAAGCTGGAGACTGACGTTCCTGTCCCAGCGTGGCCTTGAGACCAGTCTTGCATCCAGGAGTGCCAGAGGCCTATTTGCCAACACTGGCACCGCCCTCCCAGGGCTGGTGTGAAGCTGGGAGCTATGGTGGGGGGGGCCACTTCATAACTGGATGCACGGGAGCCCTGCTGCTGGCTCCAAAAAGCACCAGGGGCTGAGTTAGTCCTTGATGGAAGGATGACCTGAAGGAGCCCCTGTGGGAAACTTCAGGAGGGCTCCAGCTGCCTCCCCAGGTAACAAGCAAGCAGGAGGGCAGACCATCACAGAGCACACTGGGGACAAGGTATTACCACTTGGGCTGCCTTCACTCTGCTGAGGGCACACTAGCACACCCTGGGGCAGAGGGACAGGGACTGTCCTTGCCACAGCAAACCCCAGCCAAGCAACATTTTGAAAACAGATCTGCCTTGATCACTTCAAACAGAGCCCCAAAGGCCTTCTTCCCCTCCCCAAGGGCTGCCTTCCCCTCCTCTCCCTCCAGGCAACACACTTTAAGCTTGCTCACTCTCATTCTGCTCCTTGCCCTGAGACACAGCCACCGAGCTGATCGCAGAACAAAGTTTACTCCCACCAAAGCACCTCTTGAGGGACTGCAGCTGGTGATGTATCATTAAAACCACCAAACTATACCAAATGCCTGAGCCTGCAGTTCTTATCAGGGTGACTGCCTCTACTTGTGAGAACAGAGGGTCTCGCCCAAGCAGGGCCAGCACCTCCRATCTGCTCCCGGGGCTGCCAGGGCCAGCTGCAGATCCAGGGATCATGCGACAGGGGAACTCAGGGCACTGCACCACAGCCAAACACGAGCACGCTGCAACGGGGGGAGGGCGCCGAAGGCCTGAGGAAAAGGGTTCTGAGACAGGAACATGCAGGATCCCCCTGCCCACGGCAGAGTGCCCTAAGCTCTGCCAAGGGCTACTAAAAGCATGCGGGAGGCTGAGCTCGGGGCACCAGCTGAAGCGCCTGTCAAAAACCTGCTGCTGGCCTTCCTTGTGCCCAGCTCTAGTGCGGGGCTGCACACACTCCGCTGTGCCCCAGGGAACCGGGCAGGGGAGAGCCCAGCTCCACCCACGCCTGCTTCGCAGCACAGGGACAGCTCGGACAGCCCCGCGGGCGCCAAAAGAGCTCCCAACTCCGCCGGCCCCGCAGAGCCCGCGGGGCTGCAGCAGAGCTGCACTTGCCCACAGGTGACCTACACAAGCAACAGAAGGCAGCTCCAGCTGCACAGGGCTTGGGCTGCAGGAAGCAAGGGCTGCTAGCGACCGCAGGGCAGGAGGCTGCTGGTCTCTCCCACTACCAAAAATAAATCCAGGATAAATGGTGGCCCGCTGGGCAGCAGGATGCACATCTGTTCTCCCCCCTCCGCAGAGGGGCAGCAGGCAGCAGATAGTGAAAGAGCAAAACTGAACTTTTTCAACCCTACCCTAGTCGGGTGGGGAAAAAAAAAAAGCAACCCAGGGCTCAGTTGTACAGATGTGAAGTGTTAAGTGTTTATTTTAGGGTTCATATCACAAGCCTTTTCCAGAGACAAAGCTGATTGTGCCCTCTGGGGATCCAGGGGCCAGCTATTTCCTAATTTGAGCAGGCTAAACAGATTCCTGTACCTTTCAGTAACATCTCATCAAGCTCAACACACAGTAGCTTTACACTCTCCACCCCACACCTCATAAAGGAAAAGCCACCACCACAAGGCTAAACAAATGTACACACGCTATTATTGTAAATGGAGCAGCTAAACCCTGGCAATTTGCTTTGTGTGAATTTTTCCTTCCCAGTAAAAGCAGCACTTGAGCTCCTGAAAATCGGTCTTCAATGGGTTTGTTCCGGCTTTAAATACATTAAACATCTCAATGCAAGACTGTATTTAATTCAAGAATCTAAACACAAGCAAACCTGTTTCACTGTGAGCATCTCGTAAAGAAGTGAAAAAGGGAGTTTCTTTTTTAAAAAGAAATTGTAATACAGTGATGAAAGGGTTAAGAATGCAAGAATTCAGACATTCTGTGGAGGGTCTCTAAGAGGTCCATAAAAAAGGAGCGAACAGATCCATACAACAGGAGACAGCAGGAGACAAAGTTTTGTGTTGGGTTTTTTTTTTTTTTTTTTTTTTGGACACCCCCCCCCACTTTTTTGCTGGACTGCTGCTAGGTTACCACTGCTCCCTTCTGGCCTGAGTTGACAGGGCAGTACAGGGGCATAGAGGGAGCAGGTCACGACTCCTCGTTGCCAGAATCATCRTCATCGTAACAGTCGGCATCCTCMTCCTCCTCRTCTTCRTCGTCAATGTCGTCATCGTACAAGTCGTCGTAAAGCAAATCTGAACTGTTGTCGTTGGAAGGCACTTTAGTTTTGATGCAGTACTCTGCCAGTGTAGTGGGGACCTTCACACCATCCTTCTCTGCCTCAGCTTTGGTAGCCAAAACCTGTTTCCTGTGGGGACAAGGACACGGCAGGAACGTGAGCAGGGCCGTGTGCCAGCGGCTCGACTCCCCGCCCTTCCCGTCAGCCCCTGCCCAGCCCTCCTGGCAGCTCAGTGTCGGGAGAGCTGAGGTTTGGAGGAAGCACCACAAGCAGCACTGGAAACAGAACTGGTTCCGGGAGCACGCCCAGGGTGAAATGAAATCAGTTATTCCGCAGGGCTCTACGTTAGAGATCCGAGAGGGGTCAGAGCAAATTCCACTGGCTACCAGAGGGATGGTCAGGGATTTCCCAGGATGATTTATTGACTGTACTGCTGACAACTCTCCCCCAGTGTGCTCTCCACAGTCCTCTGGCAGCTCTCAGTTCCCACTGGAGGGTCAGAGCAGCTGGAGCACATGGCTGCAGCCCAAGACAGAGCCGTAATCCTGGAGCTGCCTGAGGCTGGAGGAAGCCGTGTTTCCCATCAGCCCAGGACAGGCCTGGCTGCTGCCTCCCAGCAGGGAGAAGCAGATGGCAGCCTGTCCCCTCACCCACCCACTGCTCGTCAGTCTGCCATTCCCTGCGTATGGAGTACATCCAGCTCCGCTGGAGCCGAGGGAGCTGGAGGACTCCTTGCACAGACAGAGCCCTGCTGGCCCCACGCAGAGGCACACCCTGCCTGCCCAGCTGGCAGAGACAGTCCAGATGTGGCCTCATGCCAGCAGTCCCACACCAGGCTGGGCTGTTCCTCCACAGCAGCCCTGGCCTGCACTCATCCCCCTGATGCAGCTCCTGATGAACCATGGACTTCTCAAAGGGCAGTAGAGCAGTGCTTCCATCTAATCCAACCCAGCTCTGCAACCCCTTGACAAATCCCGCTGACGCTCCTTTGAATTGGAGGGACAAGATTATGATGCGTGCAGGCATTAAGCACAGAAATTAGTAGGATGCAGTCAGTTTGCATCACATCCCAAGCAATGCAGAGCTCAAAGACTTGCATTGCTCAAAGCAGGAACTTTTGACTCAGATTTACTAGCAGCCAATAGGTTTTGCAGAGCATCATGACAGATTAGTCTGAGAAAAGAACACTTTCAAGACATATCAGCCCCGTCCTCCTGCTCCAGCAGTTTGCACTGCTTCTGTGTGCTGAAAATTCTGGAGGGACCAGGAGCACGGACTTTAAATAGCATGGTGAAATTAATTTCCAAATTAAATTCAACTGTGAGAAGCTGGTTTCAGCAAATTCTGGAAGCAGGCTGTTTGGTAAGATTTAAAGCAGAAGGCTGGTGGCATCACACATGGCAAAGCTTACCTTATGATTTCAGCATACTCCTTGTCTTTTCCTTTACTGTCCCTCCATTTCCTGAACATGACTGACGCATCCACGTTGGCTGGGGAGAATGTGTTGGGCTCATTAAGCAAAGAGATTACACTCAGTAAGATAGTCCTGAAAGAGGTAACCACAACAGCAGAGTCAGAGCTATCACATTCAAGATTCTGGATGCCTACGGCTTCTTTTCGTTTTGCATCATAAACTTGTTTGAAGTCAAATCTTAAGCTGAGGACAGTGCTTTAAGTGAGAGCAGGTATTTACGAACCTCAGGCCCTGGCCATTGGTGTAGGGAAGGTGACACAACACAAAACTCATGTGGCTACAGACCATCGTGTCTGCGCTTGGGACAGGGCAGCAGGCAAAGCTACAATCAGAGCAGAATTCATCTTGTCCACACCACCCGCAGATGGTGTGGGGCTGGAAACCTGCTCTGTGAGCTGTTCCTGGTGGCTTGCAGCCCTCCAGCAGAAAGCCAGTGTCCTGGGTTAACCAAAAAGGATGTATTCTATCACCACCCACATAATTCCTTGATAACCTGGGTCGTTCACAATTAAGTGGTTACACACCTGGTCCCTGAGGAGAGGCAGATCATGTGAGGTGGGGTAGTACTTCTTATCACAACTATGACAACTTGCTCAGGCAAGAGCAGCAAGCACCACCTATCCTGAGTGGATTATCTCTGCTAATGGCCCATTACCGAACTGGAAAAGCCCCAACGAATAGAACGTCAGAAACATTCCCTTCCATTGTGGAAATCCCCAGCCCTGGGCCAGGTACCAGCCAAGAAACACCACATAAAACAGGCTCGGGGATGGAGAGAGATCACCACTGGATACCCAGTGGACCAGGCCTTTCTACAGGACTACTGCTTTCCACACCACTGGACACCCGGACAGTCAGACCTTCACTACTGGACACCCAGTTCCAGACCTTCAACAGGACTGCAACCACTGCCAGGTTGTACTGTGACTCTGTCGGTTTAAGTCTGTGTTTTCTGTATTACTGCATTTATTTTAACCTTTCTATTAAAATTGTAAGTTTGACCTCTCGAGGTATTTGTGTGGAGTTAACTTCTCCTGCTGGTTTACAGTCAAACCAGCACAGCCAGGCTGTTTGCCTATCCTGCACAGGGAGAAGGACCCCTATGACCCAAGGCCATCAAAAAAGACTCATTGCTTTTTCCCTGCACCACCGTGTGGTGAGAGGCTGGGACAGGTCTCTCCCCTCCTCAGCTTGTGCACCACTCAGGCTGCTGCAGCAGCTCTCAGGCACACCAAGGGGAAGACAGTGTAGGTGTTTTTCAATGCCCAGGCAAGGCGCCAGGGCCCAGCGGGATTCAGCTGCTGGTACTGAGTAGAGCCAGCAGGAACCAGTCATGTAACCCTGGCAGGCAGGCAGGCAGGCAGGCAGGCAGGCAGGCAGGCAGGCAGGCAGGCAGACAGACAGCCTTTCGTGATTTCTACCCAGGTGCCCTACTCTGCTGGCATTTACCAGGAGCAAACACCATCCCTCTTGCCCAGAGATTTCTCCTGCAGTTCCTGCAACCCTCTGCACATGAGAGATGCAGCCTTTGCCACTCACACAGTGCCCCAACCAGCACAAACATCCACACCCTGCCACCAGCTGTAGTTGCCACCACAACAGCATCACCCGTCCTAGTGGTCCTCCCTGTAACAGCTTCCCTTTTAAGTGGAAGGGACAAACAAGAGACAGGGAGTAGCTCTTGAAACAGAGCATTACCTAAGAGCCACTTTGCAGACCTTGATTAAAGGAGACTGGAAGCCACAGTTTGTTTGCACCGACTTAGGCGTATGTTCAGAGCGCATCTACTAGATCATGTATCTGGGTACAATTCCAGGAAATGCTAGGTCATTTGGGTACTGAGTTTCTTAAGAGGTTTTGAAAATAAATACTTGTGTCTGAACAGACTGTTCAGCACAGCTATCAAGAGAGACTTATTTATTTTCTGAATTATATAATTCTGTAGGAAAAGAGAACAGCAGCTCTGGAAAAAGCTGTCTGGTCAGATTGGAATGATGGGCAGAAGAGAAACCATCTTTTACTTCAACTCAAGAATTCATTTAAAAGCCTTTGAATTCTCAGCAATTGGGCTGCAAAGCCAGCATGCCAGCTTCAGCATCATTACTGTAAAGCAAGTAAAATCTAGAGAAGGCCAAGGACAGGAATTCACACCTGGATTTAGCACCTGCTTTACCATGCTCTATCTACTGTCTATTTAGAGGTGAGACACTCTGCACTCTTCATTCCTGACCAGCACATTAGATCAGCTCCATGACTGCTGATATCCTTAAGAGCTGGACAGTCTCATCCAAATCAAACCCAGAAATCCCCCTTTGTTGTGGGAAAGCAGGGTGAACGAGGTACAGTAACAGAAAGGCATCGTAGCACAGGGGATCTGACAGGACTAAAACTGCTGAAAAAGTTCAACCACGTAGGGCTGAAAACCTCAGCACCAGATACAAACTGCATGGACTGGGTGTGGGCTGAGGCTCTGGGATATTGTCAGGGATCTGTCTCCCTCTCAGGCAAGGTTGCTCTAGCACGGAAGAGCAGCCAGCGGAGGCTCAAGGAAACACACGTGTTAAGGACTTTTTTTCTGATGTATCAACTGAAGAAGGCTCAGAGACAGACAAATTTCATCCCAAAGAGACAAAATATAGATTAGCTGGTGCTTCCAACCAGCATATCCTATTATATTCCTTGTTGAAAAAGGATTTTTTTTTATTCCAATTACTGTCCACATCATAGGCACTCAGAGATACCTTTACAGGTAGGCATAGATTGGTTCTAGTGCATTTTTGCTCTCTGATATAAAGTTTTGTTTTGGCCTAGGCTGCACTGACAGTCATGTTAACTGCATCAAGCTGTTTGTGGAATCTGCCCCGATTTTAGGCAGCAAAAAAAGCCAAGAAAAATGGGAGTCCTCAGAAAAAAAAACAATAGTTGAGACAGCACATCATCTATCTGCACAAGACACAGGTGTACCAACATCTTGAAGACTGTGCTGAGTTCTGGCCTGCACAGCTAAAGGACAGGGGAGAAACAGGAGAGCAGTGGAGAAAGACAAATGAAATGATCAGAGAGCCTCAACTCTGAGCCTTGCCCCCACTCATTCAGCTCCATGGGACACAAGAAGCAGTATTCTCTGCCACAAAGATCAGAGCTACATTCCTTCACATCTTCCTGGGTGTTTGCTGTATTTACTTATGCCTGCCTCAACTAGCTCCCAGGGATGGGAAAGTCCATACTGATTGTGTTTAACAAGCCTGCTTGCCACCTTTAGAAGTGGAAGCACAAGCGATCTCTCACAATTGAAGAATGATATTCCCTCCTTCAGACACTTCAACCCCAGTCATCTGTGGGCAGTTAACACTCAGCAGGATTTACAAAATTCAGCAGTTGAGGAGCAGCTCCCGCCCCCACCTTCAGCCCTGCTGCCTCCCATCTGACACACTGGAGGTTTCCCATGCCAGATGGGACCCTAGCAGGATGTGCTTCTGTTGGCACTCAGCCCAATGGGTGAGCTCGTAGCAGGTTAGCAGGGAAGGACTAGTTTTATTTTCGTTTGCTGAAGAACGTTTTGTCAGTTACCCTTAAAGATGTTTCAAGAGCATGAGCACCAAAAACTGCACCTGTGGTAAGGGAGAGCAGAAAGTAGAGAATGAGCACCATGAGAAATTCCATGGCAGTTGTTAGGGTTGAATATGATGAAATACTCAGAAGGTATGTGCGGTATGTGTAATTAATGCCCAAAGCTGTTTCCTAACTGAGACGAGGCTTGTCATGTAGTCCGTTCTTTATGGACGATGTCTTGTAATGAGAATGAAATTCAGCAGCTATTTCAAAAAATATGGATGTTATGCCTTGAATGCTGCTGGTACTTAGTGATCCTTTGTATTTTGGGCAGGAAGAAAACCACCCAGCTGCTCGAGACACCACTCAGCAGGACAGGAGACAAACAAACAGTGGAAAGCAAACAAAAGGCACGACTCTGCCAAGTTGCTTCTGCTGAGCCTGAATACCCAAACCATACCGTTTTGGGTTTGCATGGCCAAGCTTTGGTACTGGGTGGGAGGGGGCTACAGGGGTGGCTTCTGGGAGAAGTTGCCAGAAGCTTCCTCCATGGCCAGCAGACCCAATCCTTGGCAGCTCCAAGGACAGACTGGTCAAGGCTGGGCCAATTAGAAATGGTGGTAATGTCTCTGTGACAACATATTTAAGAAGAAAAAGTTTTAATTGTGTCCAGCAAAGACTGGAGTGAGAATATGTGAGAGGAACAGCTCTGCAGACATCCAGGTCAGTGTATAAGGAGAAGCAGGAGCTGCTCCAGGTGTTGGAGGAGAGATGCGCCTGCAGCCCACGGAGATCCATGGGGATGCAGAGATCCACCTGCAGCCCCCAGGGGAGCTCCACACCGGAGGAGGGGGATGCCTGAGATGAGGCTGTGATCCTGTGAGTGACCCATGGAGAGAGGAGACTATGCTGGAGCAGCCTGTCCTTCAAGGACTGCACCCTGTGGAAGAGTGACTCACTCTGCTTCAGCAATTTGTGAAGAACTGAAGAACTATTGCCCTTGGAATGGACTCACATTGGAGAAGTTCATGGAGAACTGTTTCCTGTGGGAGGGACCCCATGGTGGAGCAGGGGAAAGACTCCTCTCCCCGAGCAGTGGGAGAAATCAGAGGTGATGAACTGACCTTAAGCCCCATTCCTATCTTCCTGCACCACTGGGGGAGGAAGTGAAGCTGGGAAGGAGGAAGGGGTGGGGGGAAGGTGTTTGTAAGGTCTTATTTTACTTCTCATTATCCTGGTCTGGTTTTCTTAGTAATAAATTTAATTATTATCTCTAGTTCTAGCCTGTTTTGTCCGTGATAGTACTTGGTGAGTGATCACTCCTGGTCCTTATCTTGACTCATGAGCCTTTGTTGTGTTTTCTCTCCCCTGTCCAGCTGAGGAGAGGCTTTGGTGGTCCAGCCAGTGTCAAACCACTACAGTCCTTTTGGATCTGCCCTGAGGCATCTAGTTCCTAGGTGGCAGGGTTTGTGGAAGTACTTGGGCAGGTCCCTAGGGTGGTTATCACCTCCCACTACCTGGGACTTTACACCTGAGCAAGTAATCAACCCTGACAAACCTGATAAAAGGGTGCCTTGCCTACCCCAGTGAAAACCAGCAGCTTCTCACCGTGTGCTGTGGCCTGGCCTGTGCCTACTGAGCCACAGCTCAGTACTCTCAGAAGGCTGTATTTGAGGCAGGAACACAGACCACCTTGGACGACACTACGGCTGAGACGGGAACTCAAATCACAGCAACCACAGTAATTGCCCCAGAAAACAAAATATGGACAAGGTTGAGTTACAGACCCCTATAATTGATTAGTACGGGAGGAAGAAAAAGAAGAAGGTGGTGAGACAAGCTAATCTGCAGAAGTGAAAGCCATGTAACTAACCCTAGAGACTGCTGAGCAAGAAAAGTGGCCTGTACTCTCTATACTGACACACAGATGGGCTTGTGATCAAGGGGTAGACCTGACCATGGAGGCCATCACACAGGTTGCCCATGAACGTAAAACATGTGGTGCCACCAAGTAAGCCACACAAGTGAAATCTGCTTGGAACAGAGGGCAGTGGCTGGACTTCTGAAATGCTGAGGCCCTACAAATATTGACTACACTGGGCCATTGCCACAAACACCCCATGGCAACAGTTACACACTCACCGCGGTAGAGGCAACAACTGGCTGGCTGGAAACATACTCAGTAAACCATGCCACTGCTCAGAACAACTTCTTAGGTCTTGAGAGACACATTTTGTGGTGACATGGTGTCCCAGAGAGAATTGAATCAGACAATGGGACTCATTTTCTAAATAACCTCATAAACTCTGGGGCAAAGAAACATGGCATTGAGTGAATATATCACAGCCCTTATCACCGACAAGCTCCTGGGAAGATTGAGGGGTATAACGGACTACTGAAGCCTATATTAAGAGTGTTAGGTAATGGGGCATGGAAGCATTGGGATGCAAATTTAGCAGAAGCCACTTGGCTGGTTAACACCAGAGGACCTGCCAACTGCCCTGGTCCTGCCCAAACAAAACCCCTACACACTGTGGGAAGAGATAAGATTGAAGTCAGTGTGGATTTCTCCTCCCCTGGGAAAAGGCAAACCCATTTGTGGGACTGTCTTTGCCCAAGGACCTGGGTGTACTTGGTGGGTGATGTGGAAGGATGGGGAGACCCGGTGTGTGCCTCAAGGAGATTTAACCTTGGGGGAAAAATAATCTCTGGTGTAAGTTGTTTGATGCAGGAAGTAAAGCAGCAGGAGTGACACGAACTGATGAAGAATGAATTTTGCGAGGAGCAAGGAGAATGTGACCACAACCTGAGCTGGGCTGGTGTTGGTGCCCAACAATCAAGTGTGCTGCTTCTCCTGTCCTGAGCACCCATCCTGATGGAATGGAGCCCAAGTCATGGATCTAGAGGGGTGAAGGAAGCCCATGAAACAGGAAAATATTATCTATCTGTGAAAGGATGGGGGAGAATAGTTAATGAAAATGTATGTTTGGTATAGAGATGTTTTAAGGATGTAGTTTAAGTTGTATGTGTGGGCAAGAAGGAATTCCACTAACGAGAAATAAATACAATAGAGCAGTCAGAAGACATATAAATCATGTGGGATCTGAGTATGATGTAAATGGTATGGAATAAGGGGTGGAGATTGTATTGAGTCTGGCTGAGCTAGAGTCCATTTTCCCTTAGGAGCCCTCAGTGCTGTGCTTTGCATTAGTAGCTAGAAAGGTATTGATAACACACCAGTGATCTGGCTCCAGCTGAGCAGTGCTGGCACAGCATCAGCCCTGTCTCTAACATTCCTTCCCCCCTCATAAAGGGGCTGGGAGTGGGCAAGGTTCTGGGAGGGGACACAGCCATGCCAGCTGACCCAAACTGACCAAAGGAATGTTCCACACTGTATGACATCAACTCAACTGTAACAGCTAAGAGAGAGAGGAGGAATGGGGGACATTTGTAATTTTACAATGTCTGCCTTCTGGAGAAACTGCTTGATGTGCTGAAGCCCTGTTTCCAGGGAAGTGGCTGAACACTGCTCATGGGAAGCAGAGATTAATTTTTTTTCCCCCTCTGCTTATGAGAGCGCAAACTTTTGGTTTTGCTTTAGTAAACTGCCTTATCTCAACCTACTTGTTGACATTCAATGTTCAGTTGTTTTTCCATGCTGTTTTTCTCTCCCCTGTCCTGCTGGGAAGGGGAGTGATGGAGTGGCTTGGTGGGCAGCTGGCACCCACTACACACACTTTTCCATTAGTGGTATCCTGAAGAAGATAACAATGACTGGGAAAGGCTTGAACATTTGAGATAATTTGGCTTAAGAGCACGAAACCTTGGAAGAGGACAGAAAGCTCTGCACTATCAGCCCAGTATGAGGACACAGCACCTCAGTATCTTCAGAGAGATAGGTAAGTCTGGTTCCCACTTGCTTCAAGCCCTACAGCCCCCAAAGCCTTAAATTCCCTCCCAAACCTCTCCCAACAGAGCCCTTAGTCTTACAGGGATGACAGGCCTTTGAAGCCACCACTGCACATCATATTCACAGTTACCTGACATTTTGGGTAGGGTTCCACCTCTCTGATGGCAGCTCTCCACTTTGTGGGTCATCTACAGGTGGGTGAAGAATTGAAATACATACATCTCCATTCTGCAAGACAGAAAATAGCAATGAGAATAGCTTGCCTGGAGGCTGAGGTCTGATGACTCAACTCTACCACTCCAGTTGTCTTCTGAACAGCTTAACCTTGTTGATATGAACACCCAAGTGCCAGTAAAAACCAATAAGAACTGAAAATAGCTCTCAATTCTTCCCGGATATACTTTATTTATACACAAGGGTTAGCCTGCAAACTGGTGAAAAAACCAATCCAAAGTCTAGAGGTTCAAAGAATGTAGCAAAACAAGCAAAAATAGTAATAACGTAACATAAAACTAAATTGGTCTCCAGATAGCAAGTACTAATGTCACAGTGACATAAGCTTTAATCACAGGAGACCCAAAGCAGGGTTAAAAAAATTTCCTGTTCCCAGTGGTAGCTTGAGTTAGCTACAGGAAATTTTGAATTGAAGGGTTTAATCACTCTCTACTAGCTCAGGTATGAAAACATTACTTTTCCCAGGACACAAGGATGTTGAACAGATGGTGCAGGGCAGGCTTACACTGCTCCCCTAGGACACAGCTGTTCGAAATACCAGGTGAAAAAGCAGGAGAAGCTCTCTGAAGGTTTCCCTGAAAATCCCTTCCAGCATGCAAGAGGAAGAATATTTTGGCAGCATATGGAAACCATACAGCTGCATAATCCTCAGTCTGTGTCAATCTACTCACAGTGCTATGGCCTGAGTATAGATTTAAAGCTCCATAATGCCTACCATTTATAAACAGTTTAAGAAGCCTGTAAAACCAATTTTTCATCAGCAACAGCACTCTGACATGAGTACTTTGCAGGACTGCTATAGCAGTCTCTACCACAGCTCATAGTCTTCACTGAAGTAACTCCAGAGGATCATGGGGTCCTGATGCCAGATGAGGTGGAGGTGCAGATGGGGCCTGAGGCCAGACAGCAGATGTTGGCCTGCTGGCTTGCTGCCTCTTGAAGCCCTTTGTGGGATGACTTACAAGTTCTCAGAGGCAGCCTTACACCAGCATTCACACTGACCCTTATCACCCTGATCCAAGACAGGTTAGTGATAGGGACAAGAGAGATGCTGCAGATAAGTTCTGTTCAAGACCACAGGCTGCCACTTCCCCATGCATCTGGTCTCAGCTATGTCCTGAGGATACTCCAATACTACTCAACACACAGGAGTCAAAACACAAAGTAGCAATGTGATAGCATTCATGCTTTTGAGCCCAAGCCAGTGATCACAGCTGCAGATAGCGGCAGCTCACCTGAAGGGCCTCACAAACATTTCAACTCACCTTGAGTAACAATGATTTTTGTTTTATAGCCAAATGAGATCCTACTTCAGCACTGGAGAGTTGTGATCGGTATCCAGATTTCAGTGGTACACTAATGCTGCCAGGTATGCTAATCTAGCAGGCCCTTGTCACTTTGAAGCAGGTCTTAGTCAAGAACACAACAATGCAGCACCTGGAGCTGCTGAATTCCAAAGCACATACTTATGTTGCTGGAACAGTTTGCTATAAGAAGGCAGTTTCCTTTTTAAGACTCCAACAGGCTTGTGAAATCTTGGAATTTTTTTAGCATCATTTTAAGGTGAAGTTAACTTTACTAATGTTAGATTATGTTCAGTCTACTCTGTTTTTATTAATAATTTGCATTAGTTTTTCCTTTAACCATTTCCTGGGAGAATGCAATGCTGGAGTCCCAGAGGAAGTATCACAGCACTTGGGAGAAGGTTCTGAAGCAATCGGGTCAGCAGCATGTGGACAAGCAGATATTTGGCAATATGAAGGTATAGGAAGGGAAGCAAGGATGTGAGAAGTTTTCCACCCACCACAAGCAGCATTATATGTTTGGAAATTGCACTGCATTAGAGTCTGGAAGGGTAAAGGTGTAATGGAGCCTGACGAGATCAGCACAAGGCTTTAGGGATCAGGGTAGTCAGGGGCCAAGCCTGTCCCTACATGCATTTTTGAAATATATTAATAAGGAGGATGGGGTATTCATCTGCCAATGAGAAACAGCCTACACTTCTATAAGGACTAAGAGCTGTTATGTCATAAAACTAAAGACCAAGTGAATGCAGTTTTACCAAAATTCAAGTAGATGACCCAAGTAAACTGGAGATGGGAAAAACACACATTACTCAAGTCTCATTACTCAGAACTGGAATGTCAGCCCCAACCTCTCCATCTGGTCCTACCAGCAGATTCTGTAAACTGCTACTTTCTTTCATCTTCCTTGCACTAAGAGGGTTTTTTTTCCCCCTTCCTCCTGAAAAACTCTCAAACCTCAAGCACTTTGCTGAGATAGTGTCAGTTTCATTTGTAGTTATCCCAGTGCCTCATCTTCATTGCTTAGATGTTGTTTACAAAACAGCCTACAAGCTGCTTCAGATTCCCTTAGCTACAAGAAATACTGCTACAAACAAAGCTGAGCGCTCAAGTATTTGAAGAGTAAACCCAAAATACACCCATCAAGTTTTGGGTTAGTTTCTCCTCCTACCTTCAGCTGTTTCTAGAGTCAATTTTTCATCTTTCCCACCAGAACTGGGAGAGGTCCTTTCCAAGGCTCATTTTCATACATTTCGTTTTGGTAACCATTTCCCACTCATCTCCTGCATGAGGATTTCTGGATTCAGAACCAATACCCACAGTATGGGTCCGCAATAATCTGAAGATCTTACAGTTGTCTTTATTTATAGATCAAACTCCCATTTAACTGAAATAGAGACCTAAAGAAAAATGCCATTCTTGGCTGCATGCAAGATCCTGTGCCAAGTACAAAGTCTGTCAGAAATCTGTCAGATAACTGATTTGAGAATGTCCCTGGACTTAGGGCAATCCCCTGATCAGTCAGTAATTGAAGCTGATTACTATTCTGTTCTGCACTGAAGTTTGGCAAGGTTTTTAGCCATTTATTACCAAGCCATCAGTGCTGTTCTCATCATGATATTTGAAGCACACCCATTGCAAGTTGGGCATTTAGCAGCGAAAACTTAACAGAAAAGAGCTTTCCAAGCCCAAGCCACCAACTGAAGCCATCATCTGTTCACAGCATGGAAGAGAATGACATCCCTATTTTCAAGTGAGTCCAAAGGAAGCCTGTAGAACCTCTCATAGGAAAACCTGTGATAAGGTGACAGACCTGCACCAACAGGAACATTCTGAAAGAGCTTTAGCTCCTCAGACTATTCAACCAGCGCTCCTTAGCAGGTTGACATTCATCTAGGATATCCAAAAGTTCAGCAAGGATTTGACTGACCTCCACTCAAAGTCAAGTTTTGAACCAAAAGAGGCCTTCAGCCTTCAAATATAGCTCTATGAAACTGGATAATATTCAACCAATTGCCTCTATATAGAATCATTCCCCTCTGGACCTGCTGTGTAATTGTATTGTGATCCAATTATTGACAGTCCACAGCCCTGACTACCCTCTCAGTGTGACCCATACATGTACTGAGCTTAAGTTTAAGGAAGCAGATGGCCTTCTCACACGCCTCAAAAAAAGTTATTTAAAAAACACCTTACCTCATAAATGTTGGGGTGCCACATTTTGGTCAGGAATCTGAAGGTAGGTGGTGAATATGGATAGTCGATAGGAAATTTAATGTGAGCCTGAAAAAAGCAAAATGTTTTAGTTATGAAACAGAACAAAAAAGTCCAACAAGCAACAACTACAGTGAAAAGACTGGGAAAAAAACCATTTCATTAAGGCTATTCAATTGCTCATTTTATAAACCAGTGCCCATGTGGCCCCACAGTATAACTCTATGCAATTTCATATGAGTAAAACACTAACTGAACAATAAAAATCTAAACACCTGGGCTGGTAGTGCTCAGAAACCAAGCCAAAAGGCATTTATCATGTCCTAATTCAAGAAGCACTATTCAGAAGCTGCTGTAAAACAGGGTAAAATATACTGGAAAAGTTCTAACTCGAGATATTACTGCTGTCTTTCTGGGTTCAAAAGCAGACTAAAAAAAAAAGTTTGCTAAGCTGAATAGATCTGTTTTATATTTACCTGGGCAAATATTTAAAATTCCTCTTTCCATGAGGAAAAAAAAATTGTTACGCAACTTCCTCTACTGAGATCCAGTTATTTTGCCTTTGTTTGAAAGTTAAGCTGCTCCATCTACCTGTGTTCCTAATACTACATGTTTTGCCACACAGGCCTTTTTAAAGTCTCAATATCATCTGTGTCTGTTTAATAAATCAGTGCAACTTGAGGAATATTGACGGGCAATGACAGCAAACATCTTCCAGTGGTCAACTACCAGCTGTGGGGCATGACTCTGAGTTGAGTCGGTTGTGGGAAGGCTGCAGAGATCCTAGCACTGGATATTAACTTCTCTGTGCTGTCCAGCCATTCACAGCAGTCTGAATCTGGATTGATCAAGTGCCCAAAATACTCCTCTCTGGAAGGTGGACTGGCACGCTGCTTGCTGTGCTGTGGAGCACAAATCCTTTCCTTGGAACTGCTCAACCCATAAAAAAGTCCCAGTGCCAGCCCAGCGTGGAATCTCCAGAGAAGCATCTCCTCGTCCCTGAGTCATGGCCAAGCTCATGTGCAACCGAGAATGCAAGAAGAGATCTCAAAAGCAAGATGCACATGGTAAGAGCAGAATTCCAGACCACTCTCTTCCACTTAAGTACCTAACCATGCCACTTGTTCAACAAGACAAACTATGGGAAGTTTTATTCCCAGACACAGAAGCAGACAACCAAACAAATGGATTACTGAGCTGTTAAGTACCTGGTTAAATTTTTACTTGTCAGCATACACCTTTGCCTTGCAATGCAAATTTTATGGGGTTGAGTGCCAAATAGTCAAGAAAACAAGGTTTTCTGTTCACCTTTATGAAAGAAATTAATCAGCTCACATGGCCTTATGGTCTGTACATGATGGTATGTGGGTATGTTACAGCAGCACTGAGTCCTCACCCTGCAGTTATTTTTCACAGTGCACTCAGAGCCAAGAGATTTATGATCTGCTTAAATAATCCCATGGTTTAAAGTCAGTTGCACAAATGGTCAGTTGCTCCAAGAGCAGTGAGTGAATGGCTCTTGTCACCACACCACTGCAGAAGAGAGCAACTGCTACAGCAAGGACATGCCTGGCTCTACAACATGACACCCTGCACTGGGAGCAGAGCAGAGATTTGCCCAGGGCAGAGTACATTCACTCCAACTCAAGTGTTTGCATCATGTAGCTGCAGACTCCTCTAGACACTGGGGTTTTCCCAAGAAAGCCCATTCCTGTGCTTACATGCAGTTTTGTGAGATCTAAGATATAAAACAGCACAAGAAGAGGGATTAAAAATGCAAGACACAACAAAACTCAGGGTTGAGGTATCTATTTCTTAGCAAAATCTGTCTTCTACACAGGCATAGTTTCTGGGTGACCAAAACAGAAAGCGTTGTGCCAGGAGGGCACTAGCATTGCCACGCTTATAACCCACACAGATGCTCAAGGAGTGCAGGTCTCATTTCTCTCAGTTACCCAATGTCCAAAATATTGGAATTAAACTCTCCAACACTAAAATTGTATTAAAGAGGGCATCATTTAATTCAGGCCTGAGGTGCATGCAAGCGAGTCTCCCCTAACGTGGACACATGATTCTACAATAGATTCTACCTATATACAGTTGGTACATGCGTAGTACAATTCATCCATTACCATAAATCCCACCTCAAACTCCCAGAGATTCAGTCCTTTGTTTTGTCTATCACTGCATTCTTGGGCCTGTTGTCTTCTTAGTTCCCAACTTACCTCCTTGCTGAATGCAGCTTTCACAGGCCTTGTTTCTCTGCTAAAAGTTTTCACAGGCACAATAAAAACTGAATTAGCCCATTTGGTATCAGTAAAACCTCTCTGCTTTCAAATTGTCTAACCCTGAGGGGTTTGTTTCAAGAAGACCACTCCAAAAGCTGAGCCTGAGGCACCAGTTATGGTCCCTGTATGTGATGCTGACTCATACAGAAGCTGCAGATCCCGAAGGACTATTCCAAACTTCTAAATCCTGTTTCACAGACACAGCTCTTCAGTAGAAAAGGACTACCTGACTACAACAACTATCACTGTGGAATGCAGTGTTGTGTCACATGAAGGAACAGAACTCTAGGAACAGAAAATGCAACTGGAGAAATTAGATAAATCTTTTCTTCCCACACAGAAGCAGCTAAGACCCAAGCTTCCCTGTAATCCATCACATATTCAGAGAAAGCAGTCACATTACACGCTGAAGAGCTATTTCTAACTAGTCTGTAGCTGTTTAGCACATTGAGATGCTGTACTGGAGCATAAAGCAAGTGAGGCTTTTCTACAAACCTGATTTCAGAGTCAAAAGCCTCCAAACCAGAAAACTTCATATTACAGGCAGGGATTTTTTCCAAACAAAAAGAGCACCACTGTCAGGTCCCTATGGCGAGATCATCCAGAATTTGAAAGTGAAACCAAACACTCTTCCAGGCTATTACAAACAGGTCTGAGAGAATTACCTCACATCTCTTCTGCAAGAGAAATCATGGGAAGTTATGTAAGCCCACTCTGCTCTCACTGAATGCTATTTGAGTTTCTGTGTGGGTTAAGCAAGCCAAGAATTTCCAAGACAAGCTGCAAGACTGCTTGCAAAGATGCAGCAACAGTCACATCATTACATCATTACAGGTCATTTTTTTTTCCCCACTGGCAGCCTGATTCGAAACATGATAAAAAAACAGAAAGACCAAATTACACAATTTTAGATAGAGCTCACAGGTTTCTTCCCTACAATCTCACTGATAAAAGGCAAAATAAGCTGTTAAGCTCAGCCAGGCTGCTAGGTACTAGAGAGTGGCAGAGTTTTCGGGGAGCTTGTTTTTAGCTCAGTTACAGTCACACAAACTAACTTAGGAGGACTAAAGATGCAGCTCAGTCCCCCCCTGCAAGTTCCCACCAGTTACTGCAATCACCTTGACTCCTCAAACTGAGCTTAAACAGAACAGAAATAATCCTATTTTGGTGCTGATTTTAGCCAACTGCTTGCCATGGCTCCTTGACATCAATGACTATACTCAATAGCCAGGAAGACGGAGACCAGTCATCAACCCATTCCCCCTCCCCCAGTTTATAACTAGTCATGCTTCTAGTCCCCAGAAAAATAATAAACTCTTCTAAATAGTCTCACCTGGTGGAAGATCCAATCCTTTACAGGCATTTACAGCTACTGCCACATGAATTTCAACTCCCAAGTTACACGATGGCACATATTTTAAGAATATTGCTACCAGTACGGTCACTTTGTTTCCAGTTTGTTTGACTGCTCCCCCGCATCATCAACAGTGACTGCACTTCAGGTTTGTTAATTTTCTTTTAGTTGGATAAGACAAAGCTATAGGTTTTGCTATGTATGCCAGAAAAATACACAATCTCACTAGATCTTCTGTTATCTGACTGAAAATACAAACCTAATATTTCTGCTAACCACTGAATTATTCACTGATTCAGTCACTGTGAATAACTATTACAGCGACTTTGTTTCTTGAGATCTTGCCACACACATGACTCAACACTTATACTTGGGTCACAACTACTCCATGCAGCACTCCAGACTTGGGGCAGAGTGGCTGGGAAGTTGCCTGGTGGGAAAGGCTGTGGAGGGCTGATCGGCAGTGGCAGAACATGAGCCAGTGTGTGTCCAGGTGGCCAAGAGCATCCAGACCTGGATCAGTAATAGCATGGCCTGTGGCACTAACGCAGGCAGGACTCCCTCCTAGCTACAGTACTTGTTCCAGCCTAGCTGTAAATGACATTCAGTAGTCTGGCATGGACTTTTTACACCCCTCTCAAGTTGACAAAACCTAGATCCCTGATTTTCAGGCAGCAAGGGAAGGAATTGTGAATCTATCCTACCTGCTCAGTGCAGAGAGGCCATGGAGGAAGTGCACACATTTCCTGGAAAGCCACCAGCAACACAACTGATCTGATTTGAGGATAATGGGGAGCATCAGCAGCTTTTACAGCAGCCAGCACAAATTGCAGCTACTTGGTGTTCCTGGAAGTGCCATTTAGAGATTATTTTTATTTCAAAACAACACAAGCTTAATGCCAGCCCTATGGAAACTCTGCATCAGTGAGGCCAAGCACCTTTTGCAAATTGTATTTAAGATCAGATACAAAGGAAGGGCTTTGAGTTTTCAAAATATTTTGCTGTTATTTGCAATTATCTACTACAGCCATCCCACAGATAAGCTCCTAATGGCTCTGTGCAGGTACCACCAAGGTCTCTTACAGATCACCCACCCCGCCCTGGTAGGCCTGCAGACAGCACAAGGCCTCCTCACTTTCCTTCTCAAGGGCCACAGCAAGGTTCCCCACTGTGCTCGTGATGACTGCTCCACACACTGATGGTGCAGGAAAGGTGAGAACAGCAACTACAGGCCACTACTGGGTTAAGTGTTCAGATCTAATCCTACAAAATGCCCTTTCCTGCTTTTGGTGCATCAAGCATTTATACAATTCATTTAATGGATTCTCCTCTTCCACACTAAGCCTGGATTAGTGCATGCAGTATTAAACACTATGTGCCAGAAAGCATGTTCAGTAGATATCAGCAATCAGTACCAGCAGCCTGGTTCTCACAGAAGTGAGGTTTAAAACACCTTGGTATCATCCAGCTTGGAACCTGTAAAGCAGCATTATAGCTGGTCCCATTGCATTGTCAACTCCTTGATGAGGTAAAAATGAACACAGGACCAACACTGCTATTTCAGCTCCAGTGATGACTTAGGACATAAGTAATTTCTTGTGGCAGAGCTGGGCACTAGCCTGGTATTTTAAACCCAGTTATTGCTTCATTTCCCACCAGCACTGTATCAGTGTTCATTGACATCTACTGTGCTTTCAGAGAATAGGAGCACATCTCTGATCCAAGATGAGTGACCAGGTCACTTAAGTCTTGTGAATCCTGAAAACTCCCTTGGTGCTCTATGGCTGCCAGTGGCCATATGAACAGTAACAGCAGCAAACCCCTTATATCCTGCATTACCTGCACTGTTTCACAAGGAATTTAAATCACAAAGATCTGAATGTGAAGAATGAATTAGATCTCATGAAAAGGACATGAAGCATCTAAACAAGAAAGAAAATAGAGCCACAAGACAGCAGGACAACGATGAGTCAAGAAGTGAGGCTAGCTTACACAATTAGACTCGTTTGACAGGCAACAGCCCATTCTTGTTTCACACTAAATCATATCTCATATACACTTCCTAATTTAGTTATCTGGGGCACTACTAAATCTGTTGTTTTCAATGGAAGACTTTCTCTGATACGAACTAGATTTCCTTTTACCAGAACTTCTTTTAACAGTAAAATATTATTAAATATTTATCTGTCCATGCAGCTATGTTCATAAAGCTGAGATTGTTGTCAAGTCACCCAATCCAGATCAAAGCAGAAGAAGGAGCAGGTTACAGGAGCATCCACCTACACTCAGCTAAACAAAGGCCAGGTTCACTTCCATTACTTGGACCGTCAGTTTGACTTTTCATGATGCTACAGAAAGTGCCATCATTTCAACAAGTGCAGGAGACTTAGAACTCAACAAGACATACTGAGTTGGAAATAGTGGCACCCTTAAACAAAGTATTTATTTCACAATCTGGAAATTTTCACTCAACTTTCATCTCATTAATGAAAAGGCCATTACCAGTAGCTATATAGGACACAACACCAAACAGAACTACTTGGTCCTCTTTCAAAGGGCAAGCTGCTGGTCCAACAGCTTTATTGAGTTTTGACACAGAAGCCAAGCACTAAAGCAATTTCAGATGCCCATGGGAGAAAGCCGACATCATACTGAGGTTTGTGTATTTTCCCAGGAATTCCCATGCTGAAATATTACCAGATTCCACCCTAAATTTAACCTTCGCTCCAGGATCAGGCCTGATTTTAGGAGAAAAAAAGATTGAGATGGAATATATTAGCGATTGTGACAGGCCAGGTGTTAGGAGACTTCTGCCATGGCTGAAGACCTTGTGTAGAGATTGTGCTCTTGGATCTGATGCCTTCAGGTTGCCCACAGATTGTACACTGGCTTGAGATTGGGCTCATTGGGTATGTGTGTTATGCAGAGAGGCTACTCTGTGTGACTATGTTCCAAGCAGAAACAGACGACTCAGTTCTTATTTATATCTGTACAAACACACCAACTTCCGCATTTGGACAAAATAGGAAGAATAACTCCAAATGTGTGAAACTTAAGTTTCCCTATGTAGTCTGATATTTGCTGAAGGAGCCAAAGATACTTGGAGATACCGCATCTAAAGTTTACTCCAAATCATGCATCTCCTCTTAGGGCTTTGCTTCAGAGCAGAAGCTGGCACTTGAAATACCCTACTGCACATATAACTTAGCATGCTGGTACCTGAATAGGTAAAGCTTTCACATGAGTGTAGCTGTTCTAGAAATAATTTCTGCCCACCTCAGAAAATGCAATTTTTCATCTCTTTTCATTTGTAAAAACAATAGTTTTGCTGCAGCAGCGGCGGGAATATTTGAGACTGCTTATTCAAAGTATCATACTACATTACTGGCATCTCTGGCATCATGTGTGGAAGTCCTCCAATTACATATGGAGAGGGTTGTCACTTTGGGCACCTCTTTCCACTTGCCAGGCTTCAGGGTCTAGAAGATTGTCTCTTTTACAAGAACTGAATTAGCCTACGACATTTTCAACATCCTGTTCAATCTCATGTTTTGGAATTTCACTTTACTGGATAAGTAATTCATACTTTTTCGGAAGAGATTTACACAGGCAATCTGTGAAATGGTTGACTGTGAGACAGCATGATATACTTCAGATCTACCCTGGTAATTTATCAGTGGGATTGACTGACAGTGGGATCAAGGGTACCCTCAAGTAAGTTCACCAATGACACCAAGCTGAGTGGTGCAGCCACACTCTGGAGGGAAGGGATGCCATCCCGAGGAATCTGGGCAGGCTGGAGAGGTGGGACTGTGTGAACCTCATGAAGTTCAACACAGCAAAGTGTGAGGTCCTGCACTCGGATTGTGGCAATCCCAGGCACACCCACAGAGAAGTGGGTGATCGAGAGCAGCCCAGCAAAGAAGGCCTTGGGGGTAATGGTTGATGAGTAATTCACCATGAGCCAGCACTGAGCACTCACAGCCCAGAAAGCCACATATTTCCTAGGATGCATCCAAAGGAGTGTGGCCAGTAGGCTGAGGAGGTGATTCTCTCCCTCTACTCTTGTGAGATTCCACCTGAAATACTGTGTACATTTCTGGTGCCCTAAACTTAAGAAGGACATGGAACTGTTGGAGTAAGTCCAGAGGAGGCCACAAAGTTGACAGGAGGACTGGAGCATCTCCCCTCTGAAGATAGTCTAAGAAAGTTGGGGCTGTTCATCCTGGAGGAGAGAAGTTTGTGTGGACACCTCATAGGAACCTTCCAGTATCTGAAGGGGGCCTACAGGGATGGTGGAGAGGGTGTCTTCATCAGGAACTGTAGTATAGGTCAAGGAGTAGTGGGCACAAATTGAAAGAGAGGAAATTTAGGTTGGATATTAGGATGAGATTCTTTACTGTGTGGATGGTGAGACACCGGCACAGGCTGACCAGAGAGAAGTTGTGGATGCCCCATTCCTGCCAGTGTTCAAGGCCAGGTTGGATAAGGTCTTGAGCAACCTGATCTAGTGGGAGGTGTCCGTGCCCACAGCAGGGGGGTTGGGCCTGGATGATCTTTAAGGTCCCTTCCAAACCCTTAAGATTCTATGATTAATTGTGGCCAAAACACACCCCAATTTTGCAGCATTTTCAGTAAGGCTTCACAGAGTGTCTATGAACTTACGTATTCAATCCCACATTTCCATCCTTACCAAAACACAGCAGATTGTTTTGCTGTTCAGTGAAGCAAGCCATACCATTTGCATCTGCTGAGTGAAGAGATGTCCAAGCAGCTCAATGACACCACCCTTTCCTTCAGCTTCTGTTTTTACTATTTTTAGCCAATTCTTTAAACAAGCACCATTCATGAGTCAGTGAATGACTAATTGCCTTGATTCCCTTCCCATGCAAACCAGGCTGGATGCAAGAGGAAAGCTCTCCTCAAGGGACAGCCCATCACATGTTCTGCTAAAAACACAGGGCAGGTCTTGATGCAGTCACCTCTTTCATAAGCAGCAAGGGGAAAGGCGTATTTATAGCATTGTAAGTGTAAACCCTAGCACTGTGCTGCAGTGTTATACAACTTTGCCTTTCCCAGCATGGCAGGCAGCAGCTCTCTGACGAGACTTCTCAAGCTGGCATACCAGCCTTTCTTTAAACACGGGACACAGGCTTCTGGAAGCTGAACGGCAGCACTCAGGAACTGCAGTTGAAACCTTATCTATGCTAGCTGCCATGCAGAAGCCAACTAAGCACTTGTGCAGCCTTGTCACTTGTTTTTCAGCCACAGCATTACTGATTGTAACGCCTCCTGTTTGGAGCTGGACACAGGCAGTAAATCTAGGCAGACTCAGCAGCAGCAAGAAAGTCTGCTGGACTGTACCACTTCCAAGCAAATAGCTAAATCAACAGCACCATCTCCTAGTGTGGAGACCTAATCAGCAACGTGTTAGTCTAGATTTATAACCCTATAATGATACAACTGTATTATGTCTGGCCCCACCCAGTGTACAACCCATCTGCAAACTGCCTACAATCCTGCACAAGTGAAGTCTGACATACGTACACAAGCTGCCCCCCCACCCAGCATCCTCCAGTTCACTGCGGGAGCCAGCAATGTGTCAGAAGTTATTTGCTAGTGAGAAGCTTTATTTGAGACACAAAGGCAAATTTTCACATTATTGCAAGATGTACCTGTCAGCTTCATTATCGTAGGCTGGTCTGACCAGACCAAGTTCGAAGTTTTAGCTTGGGTAAGTGCATTAGCTGATGCACAGCCATCCTTCTTCGTAAGGCTGTTCTACAGTAACAGGTTTTGGGTGGGGTGTTTTTGCTAGCGAGGAGCCAAATTAAAGAGGCATTCAGCATTCTGTCATTCTTCGCCTCTTTTCATCCCTGCCTTGTGTTTTGCAGGATCTGGAGATCGCAGCATTTCAATCACTGTAACTCTACTATGGATGTACAAGAGAAAGTACAACATTGAAGTGAAAGCTAGCACTGGTATTTCTACCTGTGTCCAAGTAGTTACCATGTCAATTACTAATACAACACCCAGATAAAGCCAGAAACCTCAATTTGCTGAAAAATCTGAAAGAGTCAGCAAAAGGGTGCAAAGCAGGTTGAGTCATCTGCAGTGCAGCATAATTTAAGGTATCATTTATACTTCTTATAAAAGCAAAACTACTGCAGTCAAATGAAGCTTGGTACAAGAATATACAGCCTGGAAATTCAAGCTTGTATTTAATTAATTGGAACCATTAAGTTTGAAGGCATACAGGGTGAGAGTAACAGTCAGGAAGAACCACAGGTTCTTAAGCCTACCACAGGTTAAGAGGATTAAGGTCAAGACAAAAATTTAATGAGACAGACGTAAAATGAGAATACAGGAAAGGGATTTTACAATTTGGATGAAGAAAGATGGAACTTGTAGGAAAGTCAAACGAAAGCTGTACAATTGTGTGACTAAAAGAAACCCTTAAAGTGGCTTTCACGTTACGCAGTATTTCCTGCCAGTTCAAAGAAAGGATCTGAAGGGAAATTAGAACTCATTTAATTTTTCTTCCTGTATTTAAGCATGGCACAGATATTGCTCTTGATTTGAAGAGTCATATCTGACTTAACTTTAGAAGAAATCTGTGTGACAGATCACACGTAAGTGGTGTAACAGGGAAGACAAGATCAGATCTATGGTAGGTTGACAGTTTGCTCTTAGTGAGACCTGAAGTGTTGATGAAGAAAAGCCCCCAAACACAACAAAGGGGAAAAAAGCAGACTGGTCTAAGCTGAGCAACAAGATAAACTGACATATCAAACTGACAGCAAGAGCTCTTGCAAGATGTGCTGCATTTATGGCAATAAAAATTTGTAGGAACAGGTGGTATCTCAGGGGAAAAAAAAGAGAACACTTAGGCAGAAAAAATTTTCTACTGTGAGACATTATTTTCTTCTTAGACCATTCTGGTATCTACCTTCTCGTGACTCTTGGATAACTTATTTTTCAGCTCCGCTTTTTAAGGTCTTAAGGTTTAGCTGAATGCTAGAGAAACAGACAAAACATGACCTTCCAAAGAGCTCTTATGTGTACGTCAGTAGCCACACAGCAACTTCTTATCTTGAAGCCTTCTCAGAAACAAGGCATGTTGCCTTCCCGCAAAGACTTGTCTAAAAGCTCCTCCACTTTCTCAATAACAGTATCATCATATGTAATTATCTGTGACTATAGAGACCACTTATAAGAATGCACACTGTGTCTCTGATAGCTCAAGTACAGTGCTCCAGCACACTTCCACACTCAAAAATTGTAGCATCCATACAGTCAGTTTGGAAACTGGGTTCTCTTATTCCATCCAGAGAAAAATGATACCCACACATCTGCAAAAAACTAATACCTGAGCACTGGACTTGACTGTGTATGGAATAAGCCAAGGCTACCAAAATCCAAGAATGGCAAAGAACAGAAAATTCATCCATATTTGTATGCTGGACAATCCCATGGTGATATTCTTTCTTGTCTTATCAGACTAATTCTTGAACACTTAAGTCTTCATGTTGTTAGGCCGTTAGATAAGACACACTGCACTTCATATACTCTATCAAATTACAATGCAGTATTAAGCAATTTGCAGCAAAAGTCAACAGTGTTTTATAAGTACAGCCCAGCCATGGGAAACCTACCCCAGTTACACAATGAAGCCTGTGAACCATAAAATAACTTGTGCTGGTAATTAAAGCCTTATCTATGCCAGGATAAAAAAATATTGATGTTAAAAGAAAATTATCTACCCTCACTCATCACTAAATATTTTCATGCCTGTTTTTTCCACCTACTAGCAAGCAACACCAGCTTCTAGGTGCTGATGCTTTAAGGTTCATCAGAAGTTAATGACCAGTAACTATTTCAAACAGATGATTTGGGTTCGGCCATGGTGTCAAGAGAACGGCTGTATTTTGAAATAAAAAAACCAATTAATTCACTGCTTGTAAAGAGTTGTTACAGTGATAGATTCAGACACCTGCATGCTACTTAGAGCATAAGCTGCTTCCTGCCACAGAAGTGAATCCAAAGCATGACTTGGAGGAGCCTCTAGTGGTGACAAAGTAGATGTGATTATGAACTAGCAGATGCTCAAGGATAAGCTAAGAGCCTTGCTGGCATTCATGTAGCCCAGACACATGAGTCCTAATCAAGTTACCAGCAATGTGACCTGCAAGCCACACACACACACTTGGGACCAAGTAGGATGATTTCAAGAGCACTCCACCTACAAGTTTTACCTTACCTTGATTCAATAGGGGAACAGACCAGCTTGCTTCTTGTCCTCTTCAGCTTGTAGGCAACATTTAGTGCATAAACCGAATAATCTCTTTCAGACTAATATTTTGGGTGGGGGGGTAGGTGGATGCACAATGTCCTGTGGCAATGAGTTCTACAGCTTTAACTGCATGCTGTGTAAAAAATCCACTTTCATTTTGACTACGTACTTCATAGTTGCATTTAATGCATATTCATTCTTGAATTAGGAAAGACAGTAAACCCTCATCCTATCTTGGCTTTTCTTTTGTTTAATGCATGGCTTTATAGTTCCTAATTGTATCCTCAGTTATTATCTAGAAAATTCTGAAAGTTTCCAAGAATGGGGAGCAGTGTCGGTACCAGATGTTTGCAGCAAGTTCTACTGACACAGGCAGACCACTATTTTTAAATAAACCCTGTCTATGCACACAGAAGGCAAGGATGCGTAAGACTTGCACTGCAGAAACACATCCTTCGAGCAATTTTACACTGACATTAGAGCTGTATCTTCCATAGGTAACAACAGTGGAGAACGTTTTGCTGCTGGAAAAGGACTTTTCCAGAGGATGAACTTTGATAGTACCAACTGCAAGCAGTTCTGTTTGAACTCCATTTGGCCAGAGCAGCAGGTATCATTAACTGTGGAGTTTCTCCAATCTTGTGACCTGTTGCAGCCACACTGGTGTGGCATGTAACTGGAAAGCTACCTTCAGTCTTTCAGGAAGCCCTGTAACATTACCCTTTTTGGCAAGCATTAATACTGATGTAACACTTCCTTCAGCCTAGCACAAAAGAAAAACAAAAAACCACATTTGGTGATTTGGCTGCATCAACTCACATACCATTTAGGTTCCAGTAAGAGCCCTTAAAGAACTGGAGCATCTGGCATCAGGTACTGAACGAAACAGCCAGCTTTTGTTTGTAGTTACAAGGTTCAGACACTGAAAACGTTAATGCTGTTTCAGCACTTTGCAACAACAATTGCAGACTAGACGCTGTCAAAGTACTTCAGAGGTTTGTTTTTTAGCAGCTGAAAGATTTGTCTGACAACTATAGGTCTCTATCCTCCCTACACTCCTTCTGATATGCAAAGCAGAATTTCCCCAAAATCAAATAATTAATAGAACTGATGCTGATTTTTTTTTCCCCCAAATACTACCAAAAGTTATATATACATTAAAGAACTGCTTTTTACATTAATACTCTTAATATTGTTTGGAAAGTTTTTGTCTTTTGATTCTAGGCAACAGAACAAGTATAAAATGATGTGCATTTAAGAGCTCTGCATGTCTTGGCAGATTTTTGGGGGAAATCACAGTATTGCCTGGGATGGGAGAACACCACAAGGTGACCAACAGGCATCAACCGTTTTCCTGTAGCTGCTTTACTCTGTGCTGCTCTCAGCTGCTTATCTCTACAGGAACAGCTACAGGATGGAAATTTCAGCCTAAGAAAAGTTTTATGCTATGTGTTTTCAGTTTTGCAAGTATCTAGCCATACACGGGGCAATCTTGGCACAACAACTCACAAAAAACAGTCCAGGTTATGCACCCTTGTCATACCACAAAGAGTTTCAAGAAACACATGGGGGAAGTACCTGCACCACCTGCACTAAGGGTGGTAGAGTAGTGGACAACTGCACAAACTCATTCCAAGCACATTCCCAGAAAAATCACCCACAGACGTCCTCTTGTTCCTATTCTTGGACATTCAGTATTATTTACTAGAGCTGCTGCTCAGTCCCTCCTACCCCACCTTGGCCCAGTTTTTATTGCCTCTAAGGAAAAGCATTTTCAGACGAGCAAAACAGTCTCCGTCAGACACCGCAACAGCGGTGACCTTCAGTGGCACTGACAACAGTCTGATGAGTTGAGTATCAGATCCAAGGGCTCTTTGCTGCACAAAAAAGTTTATGAATTTCCAGATCTGGACAATTTGCCTCCACATCCCTCCAATCCTGAACCAGCCCTGTGAAACGGATTATGTACCCTAGGAACAGCCCCATTGATACCTACAAAGTACGGTAAAGTAGGATTTTGGGTGACCTGTGTAACACACACTCACAAACTCACTGTCAAGACAGACCATGAGCCAGTGACCTAGGCCATGCTATCACACATTTTCTGCATCAGGGACACGAACAGCTCAACCAAGCAGCACAGCTGTCCTTAAAGATCTCTGCATACCTGACCCTTAACATTACACCCGCCTGCTCAGCATTACAATGTTCTATAGCCAATATTGATGGGTTTGGTGCAACACAGAATATCCTGCAGATGTCCAAAACTACTCGGCCTTTAACTGTCCCACTGCACGCAGAGGTTTACACCATGCTACTCAAAACTTAAGTCCAACAAACTTGCTTTTTATAATGGCAAACACCTCAACTCAGTAACTCTGTCAGACTTTAAAGGACAAAGCGGTACCATGAAATTGCAGTGTTTTTTCCTATGCACCAAACCCATGGACAAGGAACATCATTACTGTCCATTTTAATGTTCACCCAAGCACTGCCATCTGGTACTTGTTAATTTTAATTAAAATCCTCACACTGCTCTTATGAGCGGACACATTTCTTGGGGCACAATAACAAAACCAATCCCCCGCTTTTTATTTTTTTTACAAAACACTTTAGTGCACCTGAATACATCCAGAAGCAATGCTTACATATCAATATGAACATCTCCTTACTACAAAGACGCTTTGCAGTGGCAGCAGAGCTCTCCTCCCCTGCACAGCAATACTAAGCAATCACACGAAGATGAGAGAATCCCTTTTAACTCCCACTTTGCACCCACTTATCAGAACAGTCATGAATACCTACTCGAACAGGACTATCTTCAGAGTTTTTTTGAAACTTAATTATCACCTTTGGCATCAATTAGGTCAGCAGAAGTTGGTGCTTTCTGAAACCTGCTGGAGAGGGAAACAGCACACTTACCACTGTCATGTGAATTTAGGAGGGGAAGTCAAAGCCACTACTACCCCAGGAAGCAGCAGAACTCACACATAGTATTTACGATGCCAATTATTTATGTTTTCGTTTCAAGTCCAATTTAGAAACAGAGGAAGTGAAAAAACATTTCTCAACAAGGATTTCCCTCTCCCAAACAGGGTAGCTTTAGCTATAGATTTCCTGATGCTCAGTCTCCTCCCTGCTCAGTCACACCACTGCTGAAGGACTTCGAAGTGTATTAACTTCAGCCCATTACCAACACCACCACCATCAAATATATGTGCTCAAACGAAACCATGCTTTATCAGTAGGGTAAGGATCTGTCTTTCAAACAGCCTGCAATTCAAGACACCCAATAGGGTTTCAAATTAGCATGCTATGCTTTGAAGATCAGAAAAGTTATCCTCTCCACCCCAATGAATTACCACCACAAATGGAAAGAGATTTCCTATAAATCCCTGTTACAGAAACTATGCAAGTTTTGTTCTGAAGGTTACTGTTCAGTATTCACTATGTCAAAAGAGAAGCTCTAAAAGAGACTGCTTTTCAAGGAACTTTTTTATATTTTAAGTGCTCAGGTCAGAGCTTGCCAACTTTCAGCATCAGTATAAAAAGTAAGAAATCATATAACTCATCTAGGTATAAAAAAAAAACATATCAGAAGGCTTGACAAGTTATCCCCTGTCTCATTTTAAGACAAGCATTTGCATTAATATGCAGCATCACCACGAATCCTTAACCTTCCTAACAGGATACTTGAGAGCTACAGAAGTAGATGACCTGCACCTACCACAGAAAGCAAGGGGAATGATAAAGACCCCTGCCTTTGACTGTATCACCACCCTTCAGCTTCATGTGCTACAAAATAAATTACATCATATTGATTTTGCTAATCCATTCCAAATACGGTACACTTCAAACAAACCTGCAATGTAAGTTGATCAGACAACACTGACAAGCCAGTCAATGAGTCTGAGAGCAAAAGGGGAACAACATCTAGTCTGTTCATGGCTTCTACTCTGGTATCCCAGGAAACCAGCTGCTTGGTTCAAGTTGTGTACTATGGCAAAAATGTTTGCAATCCCACTCTAATAACCAGCATTTTCACAACTGCTAAGCAGTGTCTGTATGGCAGAGCAGCAGTTCCTCTATAGAATTTGGAGCATGAACTGCACATGCAGAAGCATGGTATGTCTGGGGAGCCAGGGCACTCCCATCTCAGAAATGTTTCTACTAGGTCATCAGACACTTACTACATGAGATTTGCAGAGACATCAGTATAGAACCCACCTCACTTGCACAAAGTACCATAATGAAGCACAGCAGCAAGTGATACCAGGGTATCACGAGCTAAATGATCATTCAGTTCCCTTCCTTGGAACAACCTCTCCATCCCTTGGTTATCTAACTCAAGAAAACTTCCTTAAATTTCATTAACACATTTAGCCTGTCCCCAAAACATAAACAAACCACATCAGGTGAAATGTTTTCTATCTGGTAATATAATTATTTTCTACTTGGTAGTATTTTGTAATTTCAATGTCTTAACAGCACTGGTCTTCAGCAAACAACCTATTAGATCATTACCTTGGTGTAAATTGCCTAGAATAGTCTAAAATCCCAATTTATTTTAGGTACCATGTGTGCCATTTTAGTCTGACACTTCACAGCCTTGAGGCACTTAGCTGTCTGTACAGGAAAGATTCACAGAAGACACCAAACCGACTACCCACACATCAGAAGTCAGCATTTAGACTCCTGGATTCTTCTCAGAGGATGCTTTCAGAGAGACATATTTATCCCAGTATTATTTCTTCATGTGCTACACAGTTCAACTGGTACTTATCAAACAGTCATAATGCTAAATAAAAAAGGCTGTGGGACAATTAAGATTTATAAGGTTAACTGAGAACCATCTTCCAGCTAACATGGAAGACCAGGAGTACTAAGCTATACTCTGATATTCTTAGTCAAAACGTTCTGCAGAGACCCCAGGTGAGCCTCTGGTGTCCCTCTCAGGCAAACAGGTTGCCACTCTACATTCAGCATCTCATCTGCATTGGCTACTGTTTGCACAAATGCCTATATTAATTTACAGTGGATGACCAAACAATATTTAAAGCCTTTCTTTTGTTGTTTTTTTTCTCCCCATCAAAATACACACTGTAAGTTCAGCTGCCTTAAGTATTTTCCTAAAATCTACCAGGCACCATCAAGGACAAAAGAGTGGACTAAGCAGACAGAAGCTATTGTGATCTAGTGCATAAATCAGTATTGAGAAGGACAACAAATTAAACTACAACAGTTTGATTCAAATATCAACTGTTTGGAAGTAAACTCATATTAGTGCCAAAGCCAGATCTGGAGATTCTTTCAAGTTCATTTTCCATGCAGTCAACTTCACTGTGCTTTAGCAATGTGGTCCCAAAATGGGTTCTTTCATTCTCTGTGCAAGAGGCCAATCTCCACACAGACTTGAGGTATTTGATTTATTTACAGCTGTGCACAGAAACAGGGGCTGGGTGGCAAATCCACAAAGCCAGCAGAAGGACTATCAAAATCTTTCAATATGTATACATTGTAGCAAACACAGGCATTAATGTTCATTGGCTACAAGTTACACAGTTCCCTCATTAATTAAAAGTCCATCTTCTATTAGTGAAATGATTCCCTCACTTTTCAGAGCGCACGGACTAGTAAGAACTTCTCTTCTTTTGAGTCAGTGGGTTTCTTGGGCCAGTGGTCCATGAGTTGGCGGTGCCAACCTTCCCTTGCCAGAATTATCTTTTATCCAGTTGGAGCTGATCTCTCAGTTGTTGACTGTATTAGTTTGTTCCTTATCATGGGAGTTCTGCCAAATGTCCTTGTGGCTGGTAAACTCTGTATTCTTTGTGCCCACTATCAGTGGTACATCCTGCTTCCCAGGCTTTGTTAATCTCCCCCTTGGTCTGAGATAATTGAAGCATGTCAAGCTCTAAACTAATAATGCCATTCTACAGACAAATAATGTATCTTTCTAACACCTGCAGATCAGCGTCAAGAGCCTGTCAACAACGAGAAGGCTCTTTAGAACAACAGAAAATGTTACAGTGAACTCATTAAAGCACTGAGAAAGCTCAAGGCGTAGTAGATATTAAGCACAGGTGAAAATTAGTCGTAAAAGGACATTAAAGATGCAGCTCGGACCTCTCAGTTGAGCAGGGAGATTTCAATTCCAAGAAGGTATTGCAAAGAGGAAGCAGCATCCTTGTAAACTTTATTGCTAAGGTTATCCAGAATGTTAGAAAGTATCCACTCTACTACCTCATAAACTTCTATGGAACTAACTTCAAATTATCTCTAAAACCCTGAACTTGTGTCCGTTCTTTTTTCTCTGGTGAAGATGCCCTCCTTCCCCAGCTATCTTTGAACAACATCAGGTATCTTCTCATAATCAAGCTTGCTCACTATTTCCCTGCTTTCTTTGCCACCCCTACAGACATTTGGAGTAGCAGCTATGATGATGCTCATGGGGCACAGTTGTGCCTGTGTACAAGCAGCTGCAGCACAACAGCTGCTAAGGGAAACAGCATTTGCACTGAGAGCTCAATGCCAAAATGCTCCCAGAGCTTGTTTAGATTTACAGCATTTTAAAAAAGTGAGGTCTAACAGGTACTGTAAGAGCAGGTTACACATCAAGCCATCCCTGAGGATGGCTCAGGGTCTCAAACAAGCACCACAGTGAATGTGTTGTCAAATCAGGACAAAAGCAGCAATTGGAATTACTGCATCAAACAGACTATTAAGAACCAGACGAATAACGACAGTGTGGGCAGCACCGTCACTGGCACTTGAACCCCACAGAATATAGTGTATAAACTGTTGTTGCCTATTTTTTATACTCAGCTATGGGTCTGATAAATCCTCAGTATTACTGCTTAAAAACAACTTAGCATCCAAACTAGCCCTAAGCAAGAAGAGAAGAACAAACCAGTCTAAGTCACAACAGAAGTTCCTCCTTCCACCCCTCTCCTGCCACCACTGTGCAGCCAGGTAACAAACTAGAGGAAAATCCCTCATTTTTAATTTAAATGGTTTATTTTGGAAGAAGTCACCATTTAGACCTTTATTGATAGAATTAAGTATCAACAGTTAAGTCAGAACATCGTTAGATCAACCAGCCAGGTGAATCTTTCAGCAAATGTAGAATTGCATGAACAGAAAAAAATCCCAACCAAAAGCCTTTGGCTACTACTGAAATCCTGCACAAATGCCTGTGCTACCTTTCCTAGCAGAAGACTCATGCATCCTGTCAGTTGTGGCTTTAGGTGTTAATACTCTGTTGATAATCTGAATACAGCATACATGCATGCATACAAATACTCTATCAGTACTTTTCTACTCTGGGAAGACAAAACACAGCTAGGGTTTCCTTTCCATCCTAACACTCAATAATATCTTGGCAGCTGTAGTGCAGGGGAATGGCAGCAGGGAGAAATAATCTAAGCAAGTTAAATTAGTAACCTCTTTGCTTGTTTAGTGATAAAGACAGCTAAGCCAACGTTTTCTGGCCAGACTTCGGGATCACCCGATTTATAATGCAGATTTTAGAATTACAGCCTCAGCAGCACATGTACCTCTATGGAGCATGTCATTAACATACCATGTCTAACCTTTTGGAAGAGTGCAAGAATCAAGCACTCACCAGAAGCAATCTCTTACAGAGCCCAGTTACAGCAAAAATCATGTGTCACTACCCTTCGGAGTATGCTGGGCTTTCAAGATGGCTCTAATTTATTTATATCTGCATACCACAAACAGTACAGTAACCATCATTTTTGCAGCTCATTAGTAGCCACAAACCCTTATTGTATTTGTGGGCTGGATTAACTTTGCAGGTTCAAGAGCACCCGGCAAGTCACAGCCTCATCACAGTGGATGTTACACAAGCAGTAACATATCTTACCCTTAAAATATGCCAATAGCACTGACTGCCTCCTGTAAAAAGAGATGAGTTTCAAAATATCCTGCTTCACTTTCATTATACAGAGGTTAGCCTCACTTGAGTAGCACAGTGTTTGCTGCTAAATACTCTGCCATATTTTCAGTTAGGCTCTTCCCAATCAGGCATCATTCAAAACAAGTATCAATGTATGAAAGCAGAAAAAGAAGAATCAGATGCTGAAACTAACACCAGACTACTAGCTACAAAGGTGCTTTAAAAAAAAAACCAAAAAACCACACATCACACTAAAAATAACCAACCAAAAACCTTTGAGTCAATTTAGACTTTGTCCTACAAAGTACTTTCTCCTGCTGGCAAGATGGCTCTTGTGCTAAACGCAGGCATACTGGCAGCTTTGCTGCAGATCCAGTATATTTCACGGCTTCAAAGTGTTTCAAAACAAGTATCTGGAAGACACCTACATAATTAACTATTGTTTAGTGTTGCTCAGTGAAGTCATGTCATCTTTTCAAGATAGAAAGCCTGCAGAGATACAAAGGTTGAACATTGTGGAGGTCCGTCGACTGTATTGACAGCAGGTGGGACAGTAATTCAGGCTTAAGAGCCCTGATCTTCCCCAGAGGAAAAAAACTTGAGGAGTTGGATGCTGGGGAAGTTACCTCAGGAATATCCAAGCAATGACATTTGCAGCACAACTTCCTTATATTTGCTGCAATGCTGCCCAGCTTTTCAGGGAACTAAGTCAATGGACACCAGACCTTGTATTTCTCATAAGGCCATAACTACTGCAGCAACCAGGATTAAAATGCTGTGATTCTCCTATGAGCACACACAAAAAAAAAATCTCAGCAAATCCAGTGCAGGATAACCCACACTGTGCATTAAGCTGTGTGTGCTGCAGAGCTCACATTCCCTGTACAACCACTTCTGCACTGGGCATTGCAGCCTGTATTGTAGGGGGTTTTATGCTTCTGCTCTAATCTCCAAAATAAACATACCAGGCAGCATATCTAATTATATCTAAGGTAACACATAGCTCATTTGCTTTTTTACTGTGAGCAGTTAGCTTTAAACACAGCTATTGCAATATCGGATTAATGATCATGGAAGTCTGCATCACTAGTTCATTATCCTTACAGTCCAGTAGCTTAACACAAAAAGCCACAACAGCAAGATTTTTAATTTGCAAATTAAACACTGACTGATCTGACATTCTTGTACATGTTATCATAGGACATTGAAGTTGCTTCCAGTGTGAAATGCTGTCTTGAAAATCACAGCTTCATCCAAGAGACAACTGACCACAGCAAACTAATGAGAAAATTTGACCAGAAAAAAAACTGTAAAAAAGTCAGCCAATGACAAAGTGTTTATAAGGATGGATTTTTAAGTCATCTCCCTGTTGCGCTGAAAGACCTTCTGCCATAAATACATTACTAGGCACTGAGCATGGGACAGGAACTGTTTGAGGCGACCTTCTTAACCTCCCTTATAGCTTATCCTTTGATTTTCTGGACCCTGTTAGAACAGGAGTAACATGATAAACATTGCATGGGTGAGCACGACAAGCCTGGTGCTTGTGAAGTGCATCTCAGGAGTCAGTGCAGACTAGGGGCCCACCCTTGAAAACTCCAGGTCTAGACCCAGGATTCTCCTTATGTTCCTTCTCAGTAGTGCTTGCTGACCTGCCTGACAAAAGTGACAAGAAACAAAATGCCCTGAACATGTCCTGAACACTGAACTCTGGGAATTTAATACTGAACTCAAGGTTACAAGCAGGTATGCGTACAAGGCCGACTCAGAGCCTGAAATTCTGTTTGTGACCACTCGCACCACACGTTTCATTCCTATGATTGTCCTATTTTCCTAAAAAAAAAAGAAAAAAAAAATCAGCTAAACTAGGACACCTTATTCAATCAGTTGGCACTGGGGCATTTGGCCCAAAGGCACTTTGCATCCTCCACCTTCTGGGTGGATGCCCTACCCTAAACGGCATTAAGCACAGCTCTCTTCAGCTTTCCCCTTGGCATCAGGCCACTGTCCAGACAGGAATGCAAAAGCCCAAGCCAGAAAACAAAAGGAGACTGACTGCTCAGAGCACAGAGCCTGGAAAAAACTGTCAAGATCAGTAATATTTCACACTGGCATGTGAACTGATAAACAGGAGCAATCCCTCCTTCCGGCTGAGCACCTTAAACTACAGAGGCAAGTTCCTTCACTGCTGGCTGGCTTTTGGCTCTACCCCACTTCACCACCAAGAGCCCAAGAGGCAAAAGTTTCAACAAGGGAAAGGAAGGATTCCTCAATATAAACTCACAGCCTATTAACTATGCTACCTCAAAAAAACCCCAGAAGATGTGGGCTTAGTCCCTTTAAGTTGAAGCAGGAACTGAATACATCTCCAGTACTTTTGGCCGAGAGCCACATATTAAATTTCTTGTAGGAGCCAAAGCCCTGAGGAGGACACAGTTGTCCCCAGACAAGAGATGGCAGAACCTCTCCAAGTCCCACTCCAAAGCTGGGCATGTAAACTCAGTGGGGTGGCCCTTAATGCCACCCTTCTGTACTGAAGTTGTTGACACTTCAGGCACCTCTGCACAATTTTAGTTCTTTACCCTACTTACCAAAGATTGCTCTAAAATGGTGATAGAGTTACAAGGCAAGAATGTATGGGATAAAAATATTGCTACAAAAGCATAGCAGCGATTATTTAAGAAGCCTGTATTATTCCTTAAGTGAAACTTTGACCTTGAACAACCAAACTTGCCTAGAACAAGCATCTGAGAAAGGAAGAACAAGGAATCAAAATCACAAAATGAAGGGCTCTCCAGCATCCTAGTAAAGTTAAGCAAACTTCAGATCAGAAATCCAAAACATCTGAACACCAACTACCATTCCGCCTTTATCACAGCCATGTGTAAGAGCAGCACAGTTAAACTGCAAGGAGCAGAATGGGATCCAGCAATGCATCTCAAGTTTCTGTAAGAAGGATACAGATGCTTTATTTACTTTGTGAAGGTGAAGCTTCCTATAGCATACTCCATAGTCTGTGAAGGAGCCTATGGAGCAGTCTTAGAAGCCTGCCATGTCAAGTGGGAACACAACACAAGAACTTTAAAGACAAAATTAAGGACAGATCCAAGCTAAGGCTGATTCGAGCACCCATCTGGATGAGCTCCCATTCACCATTCAGCAGTGGAAGTCTTACCAACATAAAAGCATAGCAGGTCAGCACAAACAAAATTTCAAAGGTTTGATCTAGAGTTAAACAATATACAAACCACCTGTGTTTTGCTAATTATTGCTAAGCAACATTAAGGCCAACAGTTTAGCAGAGTTCAAAAGGAATTAGGCATTGTATGGGTAATAAGGACATCCACAATTACATTAGCTAGGATAAACAGTTTATAAAAGGATTAAAGGAATACCACACCTTGTGGCATAAGTCAGCCACTGTATCATAGATAAATTTTTCTTTCTGATTGTTTTGTTTAGCACAGAGCAGCAGAAACCATGCCCACTGTTCTAGCAACTGCTAGGTAAATTGCACTAAGGATCAGCTTACAAAAACCAAACTCAAACTAGATTTCACCAGTTCAGGTTCAGGCTTCTCTAGTTAGCTTATTCAACTGTATATCACATTTATCTTTGAATAAAAGCAACTCAAACCCCAAACTTTAGCTGAGTTATATTCACAAACACTTGCAACACATTAAACTAGAAGTCACAAAAGTTGATGTCATTCACTTTCAAAGCCAGATCATCACAGCAAAACACCAAGAGTGTCACCATGAAACACATATGTAAGCAATTCTCTGCTGATTTCAGTAAACAGCTACCACCTAAAGATAAAAAAAAAATCCAAAAATGTCTTAACAGGCTTGCCTTGTCCTGTTGTAAAAGGGATCAGAGAATGGAGATCTCTCCTCACAAGAAGCTTTGCTCCAGTGGCAGGACTATTTATTTTAGAAGAGCTTAACCACTTGGACCTCATACCTTGGACTCCAAGATATTGGTCTAGTCCAAGTCTGATAGAATAATTAAAGATGTACAAATCCCAATTTACAGGCTTCTGCCTGCTTTGCTTGCATTTACAAAAAGCTTAATTTGCCACTAGCCCCATGAAACGGCAGAGCGATTCAGACAAAGGAGCTATAATTACCAAGCCATCTCCACTGAAGTGCCAGCTACCATATGATCTCTTCAGGAAACCCAGACTACTCTACGTAGTAGAAGTGCCTAATTTATAAACCTTCCTATGTCAAGCTTCATTTTGACAAAAGGGTGAGTTTGATTGTACTAGGCCTATTTGAAACTTTTAGCTGTTAAACTACTGAAAATAAAAGGATAAAAATAGCAGATCTTAACTGCAGAGCAGACCACTATAAGCACAGAATTCAAAGTGTTTACATAAGGTGAGCAAGGTTTCATCTCATACTCCTTCACTTTTCAATTAAATATTCTTTGCATTATAGGAAATATTTGGAAAACTTATCACTCTACTTTCAGGAGTGATTTGTGAATTAATCTGTTGATCAGTGTCAGATGAAGTTACAGATACAGGACTTCTTAAGGTATCAGACTAGCACTTTCAGTGTAAAAAAAACTTTCAAGGGTCAGAGGGAGACGTTAAGACAAGTTAAGAACTTATAAGCCAGAAGTGGGGAAAAGCCTAAAATAGGTATTTCTACCATTGCTCCTTCAGCAAAAGCTACTCACAAAAAAGCCACCTACCATCAGTATCTGCATTACATCAGGTACTGCAATTTTTTACTTTAGCATTTCAGTACTGCAGAAGCTGATATCATTTGCCAAGGAAAACTTCCCTCCAATTACGTAAAGCTTCAGAAGTAAATCAGCTATTAACTGTAGCACAGCCTTACGTTGCTTTTAGAGAAAGTTAGCAGAGATTTTCCCTGTGTTGAGAAATGTGGCTAAGCAGAAATAGATGGTCAAATGACTGAATGAAATAACCAGACCACTAAACTGAATCTGTATCACAGAAACATCAAGTCTGCCTGGTATCCTGATCACTACCAGTAGAGCCAGGTAGTTTTTAAACATGCAAGAAAAAAAAAAAGTATTGATACAATGATTGTTGCTGTATCTGTAGGGTAGGATTTTTCCTAGGAAAAAAAGGGAAAATATATAATAGGAAATTAACAGGAAATTGATCCTACCAGCAGTTTTTACCATTTGCTGACCTTTGCAGCAAGAAGTAGCTTATGAGTTTTTCACTTCCATTTGAATGAAGCTTTTGACTATGACTTTTCACAAGATACTACACAAAGAGAAGCTCAGAAACCAAGTATTAGATGAAAGGCAGAAAGAGTACGCCTAGTCTTCTTTAACTTCTCTGAGCACCTGGTGTTCTGCTTAAGATGCAGTGCCTGTAGAAATACCTGTCATAGCTGGCAGTTACAAATATGCTTGCGGCAGCAGGAAACAACTGGCTCAAATTCCGCTCTTTTACTCAGTTCGGCTTTCTCGAGGTTTTGCTTTTTGTGCCGAAGTGAGAGAGAATTAAGTGCTCCATAAGGAAAGCAAAAGATTAAAACTTACCAGTTTTTATCTACAGAACCACAACTCAGCACGTGCAATCACGATTAGCAAAACACACACGGCAAGATGGCTCAATTTCTCACCACAGAAAGCACTACAGGGGCATAGAGCAATTCCTGACACAGTTGCAGCTTCAGCAGTTTACCTCTGACATGGAATACAATTCTCATACTAGTACCTGCTTGCATGCAGGGTTTATTTTGCACTGGTATTTACTGCAATACTTGCATGACCACCCTGAACAGTGGGGCTGCAAAATGAAGCACTCCAGTAGAACCTGAATTCTACCATGCATCAGTCACCTTCCTGGGGACCAATATACCCCAGGAGGCGTCTCCCCAGAGACACCTCATGCAGCAAGAAGGCAGTCAGGCACATTGTCATTACAAGAGAAGAACAATCAGGGTTGCATCACTCAAGAATCCCACTGCTGAAAACAGCAACTCGCTGTTGTAGGCAAATCAACTCCCTGTACAAGCCTCAAACTGCTCATTGCTCCTGGTTCTTCTGTCAACCCGTTGCCATTTCTCAATCTTAACATTTGCTTGCTATTTTCCTCAGGATATTTAAGTGACTGCAGTTGCCAAGACAACCACTTCATCAACACCAGCACCTCAGCTCATCTATCTTGGGCTTCCCTTCCGTTCACCGTGACTTCTAGGAAATCAGTTGCCAAAACCAGTGATTTTTGAAATGTGGCTTTTGTGGTTTTTTAACTTTTAGTAGCCTTTGGGATCTTCTGTCCTAAGAATCTCAAGTTCGTGACAGGAACAGCTTTGTTTTAATTATACCTTCAAAAGTGAGGTTTCCTGTAAAGCTGTAAAAAGTCTGATAGCTTAAATTTCAAGGCACTGAGGCAATCACAGAGGTAAACATCCAAACCAGGTTTATCCACACCTGTGCCATCACTTTCAATAACTTAATAACTGAAGTCTCCTTCGATTTTGTTACCAAGAGGAACAAAGTGACACAAGATTTCTTCTTAAACTCAGCTAGGCCTTGAAATGTACACCCATATATGTGTCTTTTCTAAAAAAGATCATAGAATCTCCATAAAACAACTAGTAAGTGGATAATCCCCATAACTATGTGCATGTTTTAACTAAGTGAGGCTTAAGCTGTTAAACTTTCCTGCTGTGACAGCCATAAACTTGGCTGCAGGCAGCCAAGTCCTAGGATGATATAATACAATTTCTAGGAATTTCTCAATAGTAAAAGTATGGCAATAAGATCCCGCATAGCATTCCCCTTCCCCCAATCCATCTACCTTAGACACAAACAAGAAGGCTTCACAGCTTCAATCACAAGAGCTTTGATCAGAATTTACATTTTACAAAATATGGGACAAGCCAACAGAAACAGCTAAGCCAGGTTTGGTTAAGTTCTAACACCAACAAAGCTACCAGCATCTTTGTACCATCAGCACCTGAAGCCATATCAGAGCAGCTTCCCAAGTTTCTGTCCACATGGCACTTACTGCTGTGACTTAGAGATTTACAGATGCAACTGTACTGGCTTTGCATCCATTATCACGGATACTGGTGGTGGCTGAACCATGGCAACGTGGGATTAAGCATGGGCTGCAAAACCAACTCTAAGCTGGGTCAGTTCACAACTGGTGTTAAATATCATGCTGTCGCTACCAGACCTCACTGCTGTGCTTGAGACAGGTCAAACATGCCACTGCTGCATTGCAGACATACTTAAACACTACAAAGTGATCTCAATGGTTTATTAGTGTGGACCTTGGTGGTTTGCCTTGGTTGCTACAGTGTCATTGGAAAATGCTCTGAGTATTCCTTTTGCTATACCTATTTACACAAGGTTAACAAAACTAGAGAAGGTAAAGCCTTTATATTCTGCCTGAAACTCAAACTGTACATAGCAATCACATTAAGCTGTGACTAAACATTATTTTATTGAATAAATATTATACAACAGCATTTATCAATGCATTTATAACTAAAGCAGTTAGAAACACCAGCTTTCCTTATAAAAAGAAAGGTACCTGCAGGTCAGTTGTGCTGTAGTTTTCTATTTAAAGTCCTTGCTAAGTGCAGAATTTGGCTTTCTGCCCATGTGTTTTAAGCTCAGTGTTGTGGCATAGCCTGGGTAATTGCACTTGGGGTGACAAGCACAACAGAACTCAGAGCCACATCAGTAATAGACTTCAAACCTTGTCTTAACTGACTGGAACCAAACCTTGCCCTGCAAATGTGCCAGCTCCACAACACACCACACCAGGCTGTTTCCCCGGCTGTGCTTCGGAGCTGCAAGCCATTTCACACTTTCACACTTGATATCAAATCCCACATGCTGGTTTCTCTATGCTGAGAGGCTTTATTTTGAACCTATCCTTCAAACACAGGAGAGAAGAGCTGGGGTGGCTGTAATGGAAGTGCACAAGAGGCTGGAGCAATTAATACAGTACAAGAAATAAATTCCAGAGATGGGAAGTAAAAAAGCTGGGTAGCTTCAGAATCAGTGAAGATTCCTCTGACATTTCAAACGAAGCAGCAGAAAAGAGATAATGTTGCCTCCACCAATGAGAAGTTTACCCAGATTCTCCACAATACACTGAGATTTATTTGTGAAGCCGGCATGGCATACGTCTCACAAGCTTACATACCCAGGCCCTGACTTGATGGCTTTCTCTTCGGCACCAGGAATTTCCCCCTCCTCCCCCAGGTTAAGTTACACAACCCCAGCTTTATTTTTTGCTCTTAAGAGAATTGCCGCAGCTGCCTCACGGACAAAGTTTGTGCAGAGGAGTGTGACTTGTCAGTACATCAGGTTCTGTGCTGGGGCGCTTCAAGAAACTGCTCAGGCTTTTATTTTTAAAAACCAGGAATAAGCAGAAGTTCTTATTGAAAAAAAATCTCTTTGCTTTTGCGCTTAAGCAGCCTGAAACCTATTCACTTGACAATTTCTTCAGCTATTCCAAATTTAAATATTGTACTTGTAAACATACATGTCGAATTTGCTTTGGAAGAAAGCTTTCCCATGAGTTATTTATAAAAAGCAAAACACTTTCTACCTGCAGATTTAGCCAATTATGCTATTATAAGATACACATATTTTACACAAAATTGTTAATTTATCCAGAATAATGAAAATGAACTCATTACAGATAGAAGACTTCGCCTCTATTCACTAAACTACTCTTGCTCTTGTCAAAGAACATTTTGACAAGACAAGACAAAGAACATTTGGTAAAATGCCCATTGTGTCTACAGGGCTCCTCCAATGCCAGCCCAGTGTCCATCACGTGAGCACCTCTTACAGTCACCACAGACGATGAACAAAGTGTTGCAGTGGGTCTTTCATCCTGCTTGTGTAGCATCCATAGACTATTCTGGACAAGTGCTGTGCTTCACCCACACAAAAGGCCTAACAGATGACGGATTCTGGATTGTGCATCCCTTTCACCCAGCCTAACATCAGATTGTAGCGACTCATGTACAGAGCAAATGTGACACAGCAATATTTAATACTTTTATCAAACACAGCTCAGCTAAACATGTACCCAAGAAGGCTTATTGGCTGCTGCCTAGCAGAAGATCATGTTTGACTGGCCATAAAAGCATCTAGTGATAGACACAAACTTTTCTTGGAAGAAGGTGACTTCCCATAATCCTTTTATTTCAAGTTGACACCATATAGTTACTTATCTGCAAATTAAGAATAAAATTAAAAGCGCCAACCTAGCATTAAAAGTAGGCTTTAGGCTCAGCCCAAATTTTGTCATCCTCAGACTTCTGCATTACTACAGTTGTACAAATTATGTATCACACAAACACAGTCCAACGAAACCGAAGTCCCTTCTGAGAACAGGGAAACTCCTTCCCACTACCATCATCATGTTCCTCTTCCATAAAACATCTCCTTCATAGTATTTTTTTTTTACTAGAAGGATGTTTAGAATAGAGTTTAGATGACAACCATACAAAGGTTGGACATTAGGAAGAATTTCTTCACAGAAATGGTGATTAGACATTGAAAACGACTGTCCACGAGGTGGTGGAGTCACTTGTCCCTGGAGGTGTTTAAGGAAAGACTGGACGTGGCACTCAGTGCCTTGGTCTAGTGGACATTGTGGTGTTCAGTCATAGGCTGGACTCTATCTCAGAGGTCTTTTCCAAGCTAACCGATTCTGTGAAACATACTGTATCTATTCTTTCCAGAGCACAGAAGTCACTGCCCTATAGCAAGAAAAGGAAAGAAAGAACCCAAAACTTACTTATAACCCCAGCAATGAACTAATGCAAGGTGATCAAAAAGCTACGCAATCCCAAATAAATTGGAGCATGCAAGAGATAAAGACACAACAGAACTGATGCAGATGCCAACTCCTGAAGAGTTTACTTCTGTCCACTAACCTCTAGGCAGAGCTTTCCAAGATTTGATGTAGTATAACTTACAAGCTCTGCCTAGCATCATTTTTGTTTTAAAAGTAGACATCTTGGAAGTATAGAGTAGATCAAGGAAGGTCACTGTTCTCTTGGAAAAATGTGTATGTGTGGCACTCAGGGACACGGTTTATTGGTGAACACGGTGGTGGGTGCTGGGTTGGTGGCTGGACTATCTTAGAGGCCTTTTCCAACCTTAACAATTCTATGATTCTAAGGAGGTGAAAGTCATCCACACACTCAGCAAAGCTGACAGCTGCAGGGGAGAAGATGAAACAGAACAAGGCTGAGACACCAGGAGCTCTAATCAGGCCACATGTGGTGACCTTATGTTGATGTCCAAAGATTTTTAGCTTTTTCATATATTTGTAGCTTTGTAGATTTTTAATACATAGCTGTACAGTTTCTAGCACTTTCTTCTCCTTTCTCACACTTTAGAATAGTAGATTACCCTTTCTCACACATTATGCCACCTTCTTGAAGTTCTGTTCAGTTTTATTTCTAAGGAAAAGAATTTCTAACAAGGACATCCTGTTTCGCACCAGTACCTGGGAAACATAACAAGATTTAGGGCTAAGAACCCTTGGAAGGACTCCAATGGGGCAGATCCCAGGGTGGGTTACCAGGACAACCTGCCTCCCATTGGAGGTACTTGCTAGATATACTAATTAGTTAAACTTATAAAAACCGTGAAAATCCAATGCAGCATGTGCGCATAGCTATATTTTGTGCACCTGAACACTTTCATTAGAGAACTGCTCTTTATGTTATCAATCCTAATATTGTTTGGAAAGTTTTTGTTTTGATTCTAGGCAACAATGTGAGCCTGCAGTCATGACTCGAAGTACAGTTATTCTGGTTTAGGTAGAGTTGAAGGAAGAGGGAGATGCCTGAGATGGGCCTGGATTCCCAGAGACTCAAGACAAACGAAGAGGCCTGGTGGCATGATGATGACAGGTCTTCGCTAGTGGCCAAGCATACTAGAGGCCATGCCTCTGCCATTGCACACACAGAGTTGATCCCATGGGATGTGGCATTAACTGCTTGGAAGCAGGTGAAATCCCAAGTATGGTGCACGTGCTGAAGACATGCCCATATGGCATTTCACTGCACCCACAGGAGGCACAGGAACAGGCAATGCTGTGCTTTGGGATGGTTACTCATCCTAAGCTGATCCACCACTTCGCAATACCTCTACAACTGCGAGCAGGAAGCTCCCTGGCTGAGGTAGGTACCACATACCTATAGCAGCCATCCCACCATAACTTCTCACAGCTTTTGTTGATTGCCAGCTGGTTATTTAGCTGTTCTTTACAGGCAAAATATGGTTCCTGGTTGAACAGCCCAAGCATAAGCACATCACTTACATCAGAGATGAGAGCAAAAGTGAACAGCTACTTAGTAGGTGTGGGATAAGCCTGCAAGTTGGGTGAAAATTAACAGTGATTTATCCGAGTTGAACATTAAGCAGGCTGCTTTGAATACATGAAATTGGAGTATCACCTCTAATAGCAACAGAACCCAGGCTTATTTCATAACACTGAGACTAAAGTGGCCAAGACTAGCAGACTTCTTACCCCATTCCTCCTTAGTGGCAGCCAATACGACTACGATCTCTTTCCAAATGGAACACAGTCATGGATGATACAGGTACAAGACCATGTCCTTAGCTATTACTGTAATTTAAAATAGATCTCCAGAGCGACATGTCACAATTACTCTGCTGAGACTGGTTTTTAGCCCCTGATAAGTCTGTCCATAAACCTCCGAGGGTCAAAACCATCTTTAGCATCAAAAAATATTCAAAAATAATACAGTCAGTTTCAAAATTCAAAAGCCCAAATGTTCACAGCCACAATGAAGTCTACCCTACCTAGCCAGCTTCCTTCAGTAGTGCCACTAGTTCAGGCCAAGGCCAGGCAAGCTTCTTCCACACAAATCAAAGACTGCAATCAGGAGTAAAAAAAAAAAAATTAAAAAAAAAATCAGTTAAATTTCACAGAAAGTATATTAGTCAAATTTTGAAGGACATAAGCTCTCAGGTTTCTGGCAGAGACTGAGAAATGAAAATCGTTCCATATGTTGGTCTCAAAAACTTCCATTCTTATATGCTCCAATGAAGATCATACAGCAATATAAAATGTCTAGTTTCATCTAGAAGCGATTTCAAAAAAAAAAGTAACAACAGGTCCTCTATAGAGAATTGTTTCAACATGAATGTGGTTGACTCAGGAAACAGCCACTTGACACTCAGAATTATATAAGAGAAGAAACAGTACCATCATCCACTGAACTTGAACAATAAGTTTTCAGCCAGAGTTGCGTCTCAACGTCTTTCTTGCTTAGCATTTTGAGTAACATGGACACAGCAGTAAAAAAATTAGGTTATTCAGAGATCTCACTGAAGTGGCAATATCATTAAGAACAGACTAGGCTTTTTCTTTCCACCTTAAACAAAAAGTGCCATGCACCTTCATCTGAAGCATCTGGGTAGGGGCATTTTGTTACCACATGAATGAGGAATTAGAAGGGATTTAGATAATAGCTACAAGACACTCAAAARKTACAWAAGARRYSTYARCCTCTCRAGYTWWRTSSMTYAMTGMAMKGCWKWMAGSTATRSWGSYACWARKWKTGG
>JACAXG010000204.1:691672-949286 GCA_018881555.1 Amblyornis subalaris | reverse complement strand
AGAAGTAAYTGGGAGCACAGAGAYGAAATTCAGTTTKCTTCAATACATTATAASAWGCCCATTCTTTTAATAAAGGTGAGTGCTTTTACAGATAGTTATTCTAGCCAAGATAAGCAAACACTTGTACACCAGTGTGGTTTACATCCATGAATAAGAGGCTTATAAGAGCAGACTTTATGCAAGAACAAATGTGTATTCACAGAACCTATTGTAAGTCAAAGCTACTCCATTGCATGGTTTTTGTTTTGACAAGGCCAAAGAGGGTGCTGCAAAAAAGAATATTATTTCAGCTTTTACCTAGGTCTGACAGCAAAGGTTTCTAGCTGCAGAGAGGTCTAAAGATTGATTTAAAACCAAAGAATTTCTGCAGAATGGACAAGTGTCTATCACTCAAAAATTGACGCAAGTGACACCACTGATTAAACACTGGTCTGTGCACTGTTTCAATTCTCTGKCAGAGGATTTCGTATTTTAACTTTCTCAAATATTTTGCTACAATGAACATTAAAACTATGTTTTAAATACTTAACTAGGATACATAACTTGGGGAAGAGTCATGTAGCTACCGCAAACATGTCCTTACTGCTATCGACTTAGGTTTCTCAAACAAAAGCTATTTACTTGAATATCTAAATTACCTGTATAATTTTAAAACAATAAAGCAGTCCAAAAGAAACATATCACGTCGTGCTTTTAGTATTGAAATCTTAAGGAGTAAGATAAAGTCTGCCTGCCAGGCAGCCTTCTCTTTCTAAACCACAAATACTATGATGCTTTAAAGTGTCATGCACTTAACATTCAGCCCCTTTACGTTCTTGTTGTTCTCCAGTTAGAAGCTTCAATTTAAAACAAACATCCAGGAAGTCTTGAGGTCACATTTCTTCAAGTTAAGCAAGATTCCAAAATATCCTAAATGCACCCTAATTTAGTAGCTCTCATTTTCCTCCTGTTTGTAAGCCACTTTGGGCAAATATTCATGCATTTTAAATATTTCAGCAACTGTTAACATAGGCAGTCATTCAATCAATTTAGTTAATCTTGGCTACCAGTGCTTCAAGGGTGGGTACACAATGCCAAAATTATTACTATCAAACTGGCCTGGAGAGATGTGATATTCTCAGCAAGTCACTACCACAAAAGTTTAACAAGATTAACTGCAATTCCCCTAACTCATAATGCTGGATAAAAACACTAAGGCTTCAAAAATGAAGCAGCATGCTGGAAATAGCCAGCTAATTTTGTGTACGTACATGTGTGTATGTACACATTTGATCACGTGCAGCCCAAATTACAAGAGGACCAGCTGCATTATGAGTCACAACCTCTAGTCCATCCGTAACTGCAACATTTCCAACTTGAACTCAGTTACATTTAACATAAAACCTGCACCATTTAGCCCATACTATTCATTACCCTAACTACCTGATGAACGTGCCATAAACTCCTCATCAAAGATCAGAGTTAATGTTCTGCAAGCATTTTTTTTCTGGCATTCCCTACCCTCTTGATGCAAAGTAAGTATTACGTAGTAGACCTCAAGTGCTACTAAAGAGAAGGTACCCTGTGTGAATATATTACCATGTAAAACAGCAAGGCAGCATAAAAGTGACTTCAGAAACAGCAAGGTAAAAACATGTTTGAGTTTTTGAAAAGTTATAAATGTATAAAACCCTTAGACACCAGCATAACATCACTGCAACACCGGATCTAAAGGATTTACACACACACACAAAAAAATCACACCCCCCCCACCCTTCTAACACTATAGAGTAAAAAACTTCCATTAATTCTTATAATATGAACCACATGTAAAGCTACATGATTTCAGTTATTATCTCTTTAACAGACAGGCAAGAAGTTTCAAGTTTTTTTCTTGTTACCCAAGAAAAAAAATTAAGTTCTCTTTTACCTTCTCCAAGAACCACTGTACAAAAATTAGGCAAACGAACAGTGCTCAATTTATCCATACGGAAAACCTTCCATTTTGTTCTAATGGAACAGAAGAGTTGGGCTGTGCTACAGCTCTGCTCTTGCTATGCAACAGGACCTGACTGCACACAATCTCCTATTTTTCAGGCAGTATCAGAACCGGAAGTCACTACCTGTACTTCCCAGCACACACAATAATCCTACCTGGATCAGAGAAGCCCTAGAGAAAGGACTGGGAGCTGGCTACCACCATGACTTTGCCCATTTCCTCCTGAGGATACTCTGATGTCCAGAACAGGTTACAGGATAGGTGAGTTGCCTGTGCAGCCCACAGGCATAGTCACCCAAAAAACTATGTGGAACAGCAGAGTGAGGAAAAATCAGGTATTCCCCAGGCCTGAGAGTCTGGGATCATATCTGTGCTTTTGTTCCATGAACCAACATCACAAAAAGTCTTTTGCCTCCCTGCCTTCTGCTAGCTTGGAGGCTCCTTGGCTTAGGAGATAGCCTGCTCTGAACAGGAGCTCTACAGACCCAGAGCAAGCAGGGCTCCACTCACCCGCAATCCCGTGTCCCTTTGCTGCATCGAACCACTGCTTATTAGCATCAATGATACCTAAAGGCAACAAAAACAGATCAAGTACACAGAGAGAAACTCTGTAGGACCTTGCAATACAGAGGCCTGCGAAAGGCAGTTTTTGTGCTGAGAGTACCACAAATTTTTATCCTGGGATCAACGATATTTTTCTGGAGTTAAATGTTCTGCCAGTTATATAATTCTAAGTGCTTAGTAAACTTATATTTGCTTACTTTTAAGCTTTCTGAGAAGTAGACTACAATACCAAACTTTTAAACATGGTGTACATTCTTCCAATCAGTTATTGCTACGTACTGCATTTCCTGCTCTGAAATAGTAACAAATATTGCAAGTTACTTTGAAATCAAATCACCTGGAAGAAGATGAGATACAGCAATATAGAACTCTATACAGCATCTGGTTAATGAATTACAAAACGCAAGGATAACAATGCCTTGACAAGTATTTAGCCCCCAAAATGACTTGACAAAACTAATCATAATGCTTGGTGGTTTTTTCCGCTTCCAACTGATGTGTCAAGGCTTGTTTCTTCAAGTAGAAAAACTACCTTATGAAATAAACTGCTGTAAGAACCATGAAATAGTAACTCTAATAATGTAGTTAATTTTGCTTTTTTCCTTTCATGCTAGGTATATTCATTTTAATCTACCCAGCCTGAATCACCTCTGAAGGAGTTTTTAACATTGACTTTTGGGCTACATTAAACATGCTTCTTGACACAGTGTACTTGGTCAAACCATGCTTCTGAGCAGTGCTAATGAAGTTTCTATTTGTATAATTTCTCACTTGTACTCTCCCTGAAACATTGGCTTTCAACACAAGAATACCACTCAACTGAAAAATTAGAAGACCTGTCTTTTTCAAAAACAATTAAAAGCTGTGTTGCTAAGGTGCAATTGCACCAAACATTCAGGACCTTGAGCAAGCCACCAGGAAACACTTTCTGATAGTCCTGCAAGTATCCACTGCTTGATCAAAGCATTGGGCAGAGGTTCATCAACCTCCAGGCTTGGAAGGTTCAAGCATCAAAGAAAGACACTGGATTTCAAGACAGACAGAGATAGGAATGGTCACCCGAGATGGTAAAGGTTTCATCACGCACAGCCCTCAGCCACTGAGATCTATCCCAAATAGCAACAACCATCACCAGATTACTGCATAATAACCTTTGTTGTGGTGGTCCCCATGTAAGTATCAGCTGACAAAATTAAAGGTGAAGGAGTTCTCCTGCCATGTAGCAAAGGACCCTCTCAGATGAACAAAAGATGCCTATGGCATAAAGGTGGCATCGATGAACTTCTCACACCTAGTTCTGCAGATTATGTCACATTCTGGTTCTCTGCTACTCAGGCACTGCCTGCAAAATCACAAAAACACATTGCCATCATTTCCAGAGCCATTCAGAACTAACACTTTGCTGAGTGGAGTCTGATCTAAAGACTTATTACACCATGTCCTTCCTAGCTATGCTAAGAAAGAAGCAAGTGTCACTGTGACCTGGACAAGAAGCATTTCATTCTGAGAAAAATCTTCCCTTTGTCACTCAAATAACTCAGTAACTGAATCAGATGTGAGCAACATCTTAGACATAAAAGGTCTACCCATGTTTCACCCCAAAAACCAAGTTTACCTATTGCAGTCAAATACTTGTAGCCCAAGACAACTGATTATGCTAGAACTTTAGTCAAACTGTCAATTTCTTACTGACAGCAGCTGAGGGACAGACATTTGCTCTTTCACAACTTCTTTGAAGGACTTAACATCACTGCCCCTGAACTGTTTTTGCCTTGCCAGCAAGGAATGAGAGGTAACAGTGCATGGAATAGCTCAACTCCTTCCTTGAGGATGGCAGTCCAGAACTTCAAGGGTTTGTAATGCCCAAAACATTACAAAGCTATTCTGTATGACTGGGAATACAGTCACTAGGTAAGACAAAGGTTGGTATAACCGCCACTGCAGATGTCTACCTTCCGCTAATCACACGAATGGGGCGGGGTGTTGGATCATCCCTTGCTGATACAAGCTGCTCTTCACACAGTTGTTGCTCCTGAAGGCTGCTGCCCTTTCCATCTAGCTGGCAGCCCTAAACTCTGAAGCACTGCAACAGATCTGAGCATTCTATATCAGCTGATAAAATATGCTCAGATGCTGTGCTTGAATTTTTAAGAAGTCCCAACTTTATTACAGCCAGCATGTTGACAACCTACCATTGAAACAAACATTCAAGGGGACTTGTTTTCTGCTTCAATTTATTAGATGTTAGAATTACAGGATCTGCAGCTGAAACCAGAATCTGTTGAAATGTTGAACCAGTTTTAGACAGCAGTCGCTTCTCTCAAGGAGGTGCAGAGAGAGCACTTTCCTCATTTCAGTTTATTCAGCTAGTTCAACAACCCAGAGATAAAGGTTATATTTATTCAAGAAAAAACATGCCAAAAGCTCCAAGTGTTTCATGAGCACAAATCAAGCATTTGTATTCCCAATCAACTATCAGTAACACTTTATTAAGGTCACATTAAACATAGGCTTTTCTCAAAATATTTATACTTTAGCTTAACTAGAAGCCTTTGTACTTCCCTTCCAGTTCCTACCCTCAAACCACACCTCAAGTGGAAGAAAATTCCCAAACTCTCATTGCCACAAAGTTTAAAAAAAGTTACAGATTGCGTATTTCTAATCCTGGTTACCTAATCTTAGGAAACTAAAAAGACAAAACAAGATGAAGCTAAATATTTCATCAAGAAATCTGAAAAACAAATCAGATGCTGATCTGAACTAGTGCTCCCCTTGCATATACTATGAATATATCATAGAAGTCACTCCACGAGATTAATACCCAACTTTATTTCTAAATTATTCAGTAAGCCAAGTCTAACACATCTAAAAGTTTGCCTGAAGGCCCAATACAAAGAAAGTCAACAACATCACTTCTCAGGACCACAGGACTCCTTCTCCCTAGCGACAGGGCAAGGGTCTAAAAATCACTTTTCCAGTGGCTCAAAAGTTAAGATGCATAACCAAAGATCAAACACTACCAAAACAAAACCCACCATGCGCAGCTCCTCATGGAGGGAAGATGAGACAGAAACAACATATGAGAGACTTCAGTCATGATGCTTGAAGGGAATTCCTCTGCTGTGGAGGGGTGAAGGCATCACAAGACTTTCATCTCCCACTCTCAAAATAAGCATCACAGGATTGGTCAGAAGGATTTAGAAGAAAGAACATTTCAAGGACATAAAATACCAAAAGTGATATCACATTCATAATACTGAGGTAAGGCAACTGGCAACCTTGCCTGAAGTCTACACTTGTTAATGAACATCCCTGGATTATTTCACAAGTTGCTTCAGCTTCTTTCCAAGAACAACTACAAATATATAGTCCCCAAGCAAAAATATTTTGATCCATTGTAATTTCTTTGAAAAAAAATGGATGAGTAATCTAAGTGCAGAAAGGGGCTGTCAAACCATTCAGATGTAAAAATGACCCAATTACCAACCCAAGACTAAAGCAACTTCCTGAATAAGTAATAATGGAGGTGAGTCTAAGAATACACCTATCACACCTACATGAGTAAGCTAGCCAACTCATTATAAAAGGCAAGCCTTGTGCCAAAGCCTTCCTTTCCATCCAAACAATGAGGCCCAACTGAACATGACTCAAATCCATTATTCCCCAAGCTACAGGTTATTTTGGTTTTGTGGAACAAAGCTCTTAAACCTTGACCCGTAGAGGCCAAGAGGCACCAAAGGTGCACGTTAGTCAAGCAAAGACATAATCCAAAATTTTTTTTCACTTTGACAGAAGCCAAAGGGCATGAAATGGCAGACGCAGGAGCCACAACTAAAACAGTTAACTGCTGGGAGAAGCGAGCTCGTGGGGATAATATTTTGCCAGAGATCAAGAAGACATCAAGTGTAGAGGAGTGTGCCTAATGCAAGATACCTTCTGCAGGCACCAAGGTTTTCCAATTGCTTGTTTTAAGAAAAAAGTGCAACTCCTCCTCCTTGTCCCATTGCTTTGATAATTTAAGTACACTCCCTTCAGTTCTCTTCTGGGACGGCTGTGCCAGATTTCTTATTTGCTGTACTTACAAGAGTGGAAATAGCAACCACAAAAGTTTTTTTGTATTAACAGGAAGGCTGAGAGAGGAATTGAATCTACCCTTCACCCATTATGTGTTGCCGCAGCCCTTTGAAGGCTGCCTTCTGAAAGTTTGGAGAGGAAGAACACAAGGGGAGAAAAAATAATTGTACCAAACAGCCCTGAAGCTCATGGAGTTATGAGGAAAACACCGCCTTTATCCTGAATTAGCCATCAATGAGTGACGCTATCAGTGGATGGCTGGGAAGCTTCTTACTTTGAAATAATATCATAGAATCATAAAATGTTTGGATTGGAAGGGACCTTAAAGATGATCTAGTTCCACCCACCCTGCCAGGGACACTTTCCACTATCCCAGGTTGCTCAGAGCCCCATCCAACCTGGCCTCGAACACTTCCAGGGATGGAGCATCCCCATCTTCTCCGAGCAACCTGCGCAAGTGCCTCACCACCCTCACAGTAAAGGATGTCCTCCTAACATCTAATCTAACCCTGCTCTCTTTCAGTTTGAACCCATTTCGCCTTGTTCTATCCCTACAGACTCCTGTAAATAGTCTTGCCCCACCTTTTTCTCTAAGTTCCCTTCAGGTACAGAAAGGATATGGAAATATGAACTAGATGATCTCCAGAGGTCCCTTCCAACCGTAACAATTCTGTGAAATACACAGAGCAGAGCCCAGGGGGCAACTTGGGGCGGAAGGGGAGAACTCTCACCCTGCCCTGAGGCTCCCATAGGAGGCTCTTTGGGGCTAAAAGAGCAGAATAACAGCGCAGCGGCGGCTGTGGCGCGGCCCCCCTCTGCCCAGGCCGTGCCCGTGCCCCCTCCCGCAGGCCCGGCCCCGGCCCAGCCCCACACGGCGGCCCGCGGAGCGAGGGAAAGGCCCCTACCTTGAAGTACCCGCCCTCGTAGAGCGTGTTGGGGGGCCCGAAGATCGCCACCTCCCAGTTGTAGAGGTCGGACTCGTCGACCAGGGTGATGCGGAAGCCCTCGACCGGCTCCTCCTGCAGCGACTTCAGCTCCAGCATCAGCGCCTTCTGCGAGCTGCTCATCTGCTGCTGGGCCATGGCGCGGCGCGGCCCCCGCCGCGGCCGCCCCCTCGCTCCCGGTGCCGCTCCCGGTGGTCCCGGTGCCGGTGCTGCCGGTGCCGCCCCCGCCCCTCCCCGCGCTGACGGACCCGCCGCCGCCACTTCCTTTTGTGACGGCGCCGCTCGCGCTGACCTCAGCGCGCCGCGCCGGCCACGCCCCCGCCGCTCCGTTAGCCACGCCCCCCGCGCCCCGGCCACGCCCCCGCCGCACGCCCGGCCGTGCCCCGGCGCGCAGCCAGGCCACGCCCCCGCCTCGCCCCGCGCCACGCCCCCGCCGCACGCTCTGCCGCGCGCCACGCCCCTCCCCGCGTGCCTTTAAAGGGGCCACGTTCGCCGGCGCCGCGGTCGTGGGCGGGGGAGGAGCCACCTGGAGGAGTAGGAGTGGAAGGCAGGGGGCGGCGCAGCGTGGGGGCGTGTCACAGATTCACAGAATCAATTCGTTTAGAAAAGGCCCCTGAGATCATCCAGTCCAACCTATGACCCAACACCACCATGCCAACCAGACCACGGCACTGAGTGCCACGTCCAGTCTTTCCTTAAACACCTCCAGGGTTAGTGAATCCACCACCCCCCAGGGCAGCCCATTCCAAAATATAATCACCCTTTCTGTGAAGAAATTCTTCCCAATGTCCAACCTAAATCTCCCCTGTCACAGCTTGAGTCATTAAGCCATTAGTGAGCGTCCAAAGGAGGCCACAAGGATGGTGAGGGGCCTTGAGGGGAAGCTGTGTGAGGAGCAGCTGAGGTCACTTGGTCTGTTCAGCCTAGAGAAGAGCAGAGTGAGGGGAGACCTCATTGCAGTTACAACTTTCTTGTTGGGGGAAGAGGAGGGTCAGGCTTTGTGGTAACCAGTGACAGGACCGAGGGAACGGCCTGAGGTTGTGTCAGGAGATGTTTAGGTTGGACATCAGGACACCCAGAGGGTGGTTGGGCACTGGAACAGGCTCCCCGGGGAAGGGGTCACAGCACCAAGCCTGACACAGTTCAAGAACCATTTGGACAATGCTCTCAGGCACATGGTGTGATTCTTGGGGTGTTCTATGCAAGGCCAGGATTTGGACTCGACGATCCCAATGGTTCCCTTCCAACTCAGCATGTCCTCTCATACTGTCACTTGTTGCCTGGGAGAAGAGGGTGACCCCCAGCTACAATCTCCTGTTAGGGAGTTGTAGGGAGTTATCAGGTCCCCCCTGAGCCTCTTGTTCTCCAGGCTAAACACCCCCAGCTCCCTCAGGGGCTTCTCACAGGACCCGTGCTCCAGACCCTTCACCAGCTTTGTCACCTTTCTCTGAACTTGCTCCAGCACCAGAATGCCCTTCCTGGACTGAGGGGCCCAGAACTGGACACGGCACTTGAGGTGCCTCACCGGTGCTGAGTACAGGAGAAGAATCTCTTCCCTAATCCTGCTGGTCACACTATTACTGATCCAAGCCAGGATACCAGTGGCCTCCTTGCCCATCCGGGCACAGCTGGCTGGTGTTCAGCTGCTGTTGAGCAGTCCCCAGGTCCTTTTGCACTGGACAGCTTTCCAGCCATTCTGCCCCCAGTCTGGAGCTGCAGGGGGTTGTTGTGACCCAGTGACAGGACTTGGCACTTGGCCTTGTTGAACTTCACACAATTGGCTTCGGCTAATCCATCCAGCCTGTCCAAATAGTAGCAGGTCATAGGTGGGTACAACAGGGCATGTTTGGCCCACTCACACGCAACCACAGTCACCAGCCAGTTTTGTATAGAGCATGGGTTTTGAGCAGCAAACATACATGACTCAGGGTCCCATAAAAATCCTGCAGCAGCCCCCAGGCAGCAGTAGGGCATGAATGGGGAGCTGTCACTCCCCACCCCCACATGTTGTTCTCATGTTCTCCACACATGTGCAATGTGATCACACCAGGACATGGCATTTCCAGCCTTCCTCCCCTTCCCTGGCTTGGTTGAGGGTGAAAAATGCTTGCAACCAGTGAGCATGAGCCAGCACCCATTCCTTAGTGAGTATTTAATGAATAACATAAATAATATTCATTTAAAAAAATAAAGAAAGAAAAATAACAGTAATTGTCCAGAAGGAGGACGACCCATTTCAGCTTGGCATTTCATTCATCCTTCTGCACATGGCAGGGCTCAGGCCACCTCACAGAGTCATCTGTTCCTTGGACAAACAGGTTGGATCATGTGTCCCATCATCCCTACACCATTACATGGCTTTAACCTTCTTCTTTGCCTGCATCACCTCCCATGCATTCCCATCCCTATGACAGCCCTGTAGGCATGGGTGATCACTGGATCAATCTCCTGCATTTTCCAAAGCCATGGCCTTTCCCAAAGGCATAGGACTAACAGTGAGGGCTCCCTGTGCTGGTGGGAGATCATGCAGCTGGGGCGGCCTGTGCTGCAGGGGGACCTTGAAGTCTCTCCCTCACACTTGGCAGCCTTGGCTCTGGCTCCTTCTCTAGACCTTGGCCCAGGGAGGAGAGCAGGAAGCAGATGGTTTTCCCTAAGCTCCAGCTGCTCCCAGGACAAATTTGCTGTTTCCCAGAGGAAAAGCACGCATCCTCCCCCTTGCCCCTGCGACTGCTCTGCTTGCCCTTCTTCTGCCTCTTGAGCTTTTCTGAGAGTGGCCCGCATTACCCTCTCCAGGACTGGCAGTAATACCTGGCCCAGGGCCTGTGACTGCCTCCAGGCTATAACATACTCCAGCCCTTGCAAAATCCCATCTCACCCTGGGCAGTGTCCCTGTGGAGACTGCCATGACTTTTCCCATGAGCTGGGATGAGTTCTTGCTCAGTGCCACAGAGGTAATATGGAGAAACAGCCCTCGTCCATCCACAGCTTGCCTGACTGCTGAACAAAAGTGTGTGTACTCCTATAGGGACAGGTCATGCTGGCACAGGTCAGCTGCTGTGGCTCCCTCTTTGCCACCTTAGAGTGAGCTCAGATTTACAGAAAGCTGCTTGATTCAGCTCTCACTTCCTCAGCTGTGGCCTGGAGGGCCGGATCACGAAACACTGTCAGAGAAGCTCCTTGGAGGCTGGGCAGTACTGTGCTGTGTGTGTTTTCTGGTGGAAATTCAATCCCATGTTCTTTTTATTTAAGTCAATAGAATAGAATAGAAAAGAATTTACTCTCTCTGTTGGAAGTGTCCTACAATGATCATCCAGTTCAAGTGCTTGACCAATTCAGGGCTGACTAAAAGTTCAAGCGTGTTGTTAAGGGCATTATCCAAATGTCCCTTAAACACTGACAGGCTAGGGGGCATTGAGCACCTCTCTAGAAAGCCTGTTGCAATGTCTGTCTACCCACTCTCCAAAGAAATGCTTCCTGATGTCAAGTCTAAACCTCTCCTGGCACATCTTTGAACCATTCCCATGTGTTCTATCACCGGATACCAGGAAGAGCTCAGCACCTCCCTCTCCACTTTCTCTCCTCAGGAATCAGTAGAGAGCATTACCCTGAGCCCCCTTGCTCCTAACTAGACAAGCCCAAAGTCCTCAGCTGCTCCTGACAGGGCATTTTTCCAGCCCTTTCACCACGTTTGTTGCACTCCTCAGGACACATTCAAGGATCTTCACATCCTTCTTAGATTGTCTTTAGTTGATGGACATAACACATGCTGTGGCTTCTGTACTGATGCCAGCCAGCAAAGACCTGCTCTGTTAATAGGGCATCCCAGCTTGCCGGTAAAACATGGATCTGCTCATGCTCAGAGAAAAATGTACAGGAAACGAGCTCTTTCGGTGCTGCACTGCCCCTATTTCTGCGGTAATCAAAACATCTTTCCTACAGCCAGCCTCCAGCACAGGCTTTGTCTGAACCCGCCTAATGCTGGAAGACATGGGAGAAGCAAAGTTTGGAGTTATTCAGGATTTATCTCTGCCTGCTGCCTGTCTTGAATGTTAACGCGAGATGTAATCATGCAAGGCAGAAAGTAAAGCAAGCCCTGGTGTATTCAATAGAGCAGACTGCAAATTTTCCATTGGGTCTGCTTTTAGAAAGTATATTGGTCTTTTTCCCTCTGAGTTTTTTATCCCCTCTCCTGCAAAAACATTCAGTGCTCAAAGAAAATAGAAACTGTTGAAGCGACAGAGCATTTTGAAGCCTGGGCAGCCCGGCAGCCCCCTCCCAGGCTCCTTCCTGCATTTCTGCCTGTCCTTCCAGGCAGGCTCAGCTCCTCTGCCTGGTGTCGCCTTCCCCGAGCCCAGGCTGCCCTGAGGTGAACATAACTTTGTTGACTTATCATATGGTATTCCTCCCCTCTAATCACCTCTGATATACCATAATGACAGGATGAAGCCTTGTCTTCCTCCTCCTTCGGCTGCTCTCCTGTGGATGCTCACTGCCTGCCTGCAAGCAGGGATCTACATGGAGTGTGCTCCGCCACAAACTGTATTGTTCCCTCTTCTGTTTTCTTTTATTTTCACCTGAATGAATCAGCTTGTTCTTTGGGCTCAGAGAACAAGAGAGTCTGATGTAGGAGCATGGGGCTCCAGGAAGGGGAAGTCTCACTGGGAGAGGAGGAGGCTACATGTGCCATTAATCCAATCCCCAGCAGCAGAACTTGTCACTGTAAACTGGACCTCAAGGTGACACCAGTGCAATAGGTTAAATCTGAGAGGAAAACTTCTCTTGAAGTCCTTTCTGCTTTGTTCTTATCACCTGTTTTTAATATCTCTCTTCCTCATTTCTTCCTTCCTTCCTGTGAGCAGTGTTCATGAAGAATGACAAACTGAGAGTTAACTCCTCTGCTTAGCAACAGCAGAAGCTTTGAAAATGCAAACCTGTCTTGGTGTCACATTAGAGGGTTATTGCTCCATGAGCTGTCAGAGGGAGAGGACAAGAGGTGGGAAGATGTGGGAGTGCCTGTGTGACTCCATTCTTGGGACAGAATCATCTCACGTGATACTTTTCACTGCTTTATCTAATTTCTTTCCTGAGTGGCTCAAAGGATGAGATACCTGCTCCTTCCCCAAGGGAACTGGATTCACCTGGAATAAAAGACAATACCAACACCACCACTGACACCATCTCCTTCTGCCTCCTCCCTACTACTGTGCTTTAGTGAAGCATCAACAGAGATCCTGGGGACTCTGGGCTGGACTTTAACACCTTCTCACCCCCAGCATGTCAGATGGTGAAGTGATGAAGATCAGGCAGGGCGTAGGAGTTCTGCTCAGCTTACAGCTACCCTCCAGAAGCCCTTTGTAACTCTAAGAACCAGCAGCTATTCCTTGGGCTTTACTGAAACAGAGCAGGACACCTGGAGGTCTGGCTCATCACCGTTCTGCCCCAAGGTTGGTCCTAAACAGCCTAGGACATATTTGCCCAACCAGTTCTTTAATATTTGTCCTTCAGACTGCCCAAAGTGGAGATTCACTTGCTCCTAGCTCAGTGTGGCTCAGCTCTGGACTCAGCTCCGGACTCAGCTCCCCTTCCTCTCTTCCTAGAGAGCTGATAGGTCTCCCCCCCAGCCCAAATCTTACCTTATTTCTTTTTGTCAAGGCCACCATAGGGATACAGAAGACAGAGAGAGGGGCCAGGATTATTTCCTCTGTCTCCTTCCTGGAGTGCCATTGCCCTGGCTGGATGCAAATCTGCAGCCAAGGCCATACCAGCGCTGGCAGCCCATCGTTCTCACAGCAGCAGCACACACTGCCCATGGGATGAGGAGAAAACCACCTGGAGCTTTGCAGGCTGGTTTGGCAGCCCTGGAAGAACAAATAACAGAGGAATCTGGAGTTACTTCTTTTATTTAATCTAGGTACCTGAGTCTCAGACCAGAGGACAGACGAGCACCATTGTGATGGATCTCAGCCCTGACACAAACGCCCTGATGCCAAGGAAAGATTTTCCCGTAAAACTCCCTGAGCATTTAGTGAGGGAAATCAAAATGTGATTATCTGCTCTGCTGCCCAAGTGAACAATGCAGTATTACTGAATGGAGTGATTCTCACCTCAAAAAAAAAAAAAAAAAAAAGAAGGAACAGTTGTAAAGAGTCCTCACCCTCACATTGACACCCATATAAGGTTCCTCTATTTGGGGAGCAGAGCATCAGAGTACTCAAGGGAAGCAACTGTCAATCTTCGAAAATAAAAGTCTGTCCGTAGTTCTCCTTCTGGCTCTCTTTCACCTAAAAATGGGTCAAGTTGATCCTCTGGCAGAACTCATTACGGGAATGAAAAGATGCTTTTGAGCACCAGTCAGCAGCATCTGGGTTAACAGGAGCCTCCTACATCAAAGTAGCCACCAGCAGAGTAATGCAAAGTTTGGAAGATTCAGAGTAAAGCAGAAGAAAAATGAAGAGAAAAACAGATCTTTAGTGGAGCTTTTTCTTTTTCCCTGTTTTGATTTGGCCTTTTTTCTCGTTGTTTTAATTTGAATAAGGTTGGCTTTACATTTTTTTTGCCTTTCAACTCCAGTTTGCTCTTTTAAAATGGATGAAGTCCATCACAAGGGCTTGATAAAAGAGTGCCATGACAATGCCTGCTGCTCCGATTCAGTTGATGAATAAATTATAAGTGCATTACAATGCTATTTCAGCTGTGATTCCAGGGCCTGAGGAGTGTGATGACTGTGACCTTATGCCTGCCAGACAGTGGTTTGAATTTCCAAAGAGTTTGTGTACCTGGCTGTTCAGGTCACCTTACACCTCCCATTCTGGGCTCAGTGTGCAGAATATCTGAGCCTGCTCAAGCTGCCAGCTATAGGGAGAGCCTCCAGCTGCACACAGGGATGGGGGTATGTGCTGTGGTCCTGAGAGGCTCATGATCTCACAGAATCATGGAATATGTTGAGTTGGAAGGGACCCATCAGAATTCTATTGAAGTCTGAAGTGACCATTACCCGCCTCCAAAGCAGCAATCTGTGGAACATAATTCTTTATTGATGGGGCTGTGACTGGGGTATCCATATTGTTCAGTCCCAGCAACAGTTTCTGTGTTGGGAACTGGCATTTTATGTTCTTCTTGCCTCACAAGACATACCTGTCTCCAGCATTCTGGTGTGGCTGGGATGGTGTGGATGTCAGCATCCATGGGATAAGGTAACATGGGGTGTGCTCTGGGAGAGGCATCAGCCTAATCCAACATTCCCAGTGTTTCACCTTCACCTCTCCTGCAGGGCCAGCTCTGCAGAACTGTCCACCCATTGAGAGTGGATGACCATCAAGCAGGGATTCACAGCTGTCCCCATTCCTGGGGATGAGCCAGCTGTGCTAGGCAGGCACCGGCAGCAGAGTAAAGGACCCGGAGCCCACAGAGCAGCTGCCTGGTGGGTTCACCAGACCCTCAGAGCAGAAAGCTCCTTGTATTTGGGCAGAACCCATGGTGAGGAAGGACAGCATAGTTTTGCAGAAGGTGAGTGAGGGGGAGGAGGAAGCTCTCTGGTCTCACACCATTCCTGGTTTGGGGACACCAACACAGTGTTCTGTGCTGAATGGCATGTTATCAGCCCTATCAGCTGAGCTTAAAAGTGCTCTCACTCGCTGCCACATCTTGAGTGGTCTCCATGGGCTGGTATCCAGCAGTGATGCACTCAGCTCCTGCCAGTAACTCTAAAATGCAGGGCCAGCAAGGCACAGCTGAAGATGCACAGCTCAGGTCTTGCCTGGGGCCTTGAAAACTAATCACAAAGAAGAGTTTCCATCAGGAAACAGGGAGGGCCAAGTGAGTTGAGTGGGATCTTGCTTTGCTGAGGCTGAATTTGGCCTTTTCATGACCCTTCCCACAATAAATATGGGCAGATCCAGAGGAAGGAAACCAAACTGCAGCATAAGCACCAAGCTCCGGGCACAGGCAACAGACTTGGGTGGCTGAACAGTGAAGAGAATCCCTTGGGCAAGCAGGTCCAGAGAAGGATTGAGGCAGGAGATCCTCCCTCAGCATTGCCACCTCAAGCTTCCTAAAAATGGGGTGTTCCTCTGAAAAACTGTTTGTAGGGCTTGTGTGGTACATGCAATGTCTCACTCCCCTGTGTGCACAGGTAGACTGTGGGCTCTGGAAACCACCCTGTAGTGTGTGTGAAGCAGAACTGGGAAGGGGAAGAAGACCCTTGTACCCGTCCTGAAGACTGCTCTGTGCACTCCTGTGGAGAGGAAGAGGCCAAACTTTCCTGCAGGAGCCTGAATCACTGGGAGGGTTATTAATGCAAATTCTCCACACAGGTGAACAAGTCTGGAGAAGCCTTCCTGCCTGGCCTGAGCATGCTGAGAGGTGCTGTCATCTCCACCCTGGGGCCTGCCATCCCATGGGAATTTGGAAAAAGGTTCTACGGGGTCTTAAAAAATCAAACAGAAAATCACTGAGCTCACAACGCTGAAACCCTCCAGCGTTGTCCATGTTGGAGAGCAGTACTCACATGCCTTCCCAGGGCAGGGAGGGATGGGAGTCTGGAGTGACTGTTCAGGGGTTTGGTCATCTGCCTCTCGGCTCCACCAGCTCCCCTGCACTTCTGTCCCTTCCAGCCACCCCTTGCTGGTTCCTCCTGCTCCATCAGCATCCTGCTGTGGACCTTGGGGCAAACCCAGTTATGTTCCTGCCTTGTTTTTGTGACTGGGGCTGGAGGGCTCAGACCTGCAAGAGGGTCCCTAGGGCACCTGTGGACAGGGCAGAGAGTGGCTGTGCCCTGCAGGTGCTGTCCCTCAGTGCTTTGTTGTGCCGACATCTCAATCCCCATCTACAGCTGCCTGCAGGGCCAGATAAATCTCCTCCAGACTTATTTACCTGCTGTGAGATTTCCATTAATTACCCTCATGCTTCATCCTGCAGGAAACCCGTTGGCCACACCAACATGAAGCTCTCAATCCACAGTAGGTTTGGCACATCCCATTTCCTTGTCCCATCTAGCACATCTCATATCTTCTGCCTGGCCTGTAGGATGGGTTTTTCACCTCTTGCAATGTTCAGCTGTCAATTCAAGGGCTGGAAGGGTGCAGAAAGAGCCAACAGTCAGATTTGTGTCTGGATGCACATCAGGGCCAGTCCCTTCTTCAGGAGAATTCCCATTTTAAAGCTGGAGAAGGCTCTGATGCTGTCCCAAACTATAAGCTGTGTTTTTTATATCAAATGGGTTTGTTTTTCCTATGGGTAGCCATTCCAAGGGTCTAGAAGAGTAGGAGAGAGGGAGTTTAAGAGCCAAGCCAAGCTTTTGCATCTGGATCCTTGTTTGCACAGTGCTTTAAATCAAAATGCTTTTCTTCTTGTCTTTGGGAGACACATTCACTGGTGCTGCAGGGGAGGTGTTCAGCTGGGTGAGCTGGCTGCAGCCTGGTCCTGTGGGTCTGCATTCCCTTATCTCCAAGATAATCAAAAGCCCTTTCTTTGCTCTTACCCTGGGGAAGTTAAAAAAACCCATGAATATACTTTCCAGCAGCCAAGAAGAACCAAAAAGGGTGAGTTTTAGCTATTTCTCTCTTCATGCTGCCCCTTCAATCTGAGAGTGGGGTAAAGCAGAAAAGCCCTGTGGAGTGGAGGCCTGAAAGCATCTCCCTCCATAGGAAAAATGTACAGAGCAGGGACGGCAAAATGCGAACCAGAGGAAGCAGCAAGCACTTTATGAGGAGTGAATCCTTCTCTCTGCAAACAAGCAGCCAACATTCCACGAAGGCCACAAAACTTAGATAAAAGCTTTTCTCCACCTCAAGCGTGTTTGTCTCTCAGCATCCATTTTTAATACATTTATCTCTTTCTTTTTTCTTAAAGTGCAGTACTGGTGAGCATTGCCAGGACACTCAGATCCTTCCCTAGGCATCAGAACACATGCTCAGCTTCAGAAATGCGGAGTTTTTCCCCAGAGTGAGACATATTTTCATTTACCTGAATGATTATGAGCAAAAGAAATTAGAAGGGAGGGTTTGCAAACAGCATGCCTATCTTGTCCTCTAACAGTATAAAGCTGTTTCTTCCAGAGCCATTTCCAAGCTTATTTTGACCATAGGGCATTTTTCTGTGGGTTTTTTTCATATATGTGAAAATATTCTCCTGTTGAACTGACTGCCCTACCCTTCGTTTTGTTTACAGTCACCCACATACTGACTTTCACATAAATATGAAAACTATATACATACATGTTTCTTTCACCTCTACTTGCTGTCTGAAAACCTGCAAAAGCTGTCAAAAGATCTGACAATAGAGCACAATGAAATTACCCTGCTGTTACTCTTCGTATTCTGATGATTAATAAATAATATAAGCCATCTGAGTAATATTTTATCTGGGGCTCTCGGAAAACAGAAGCCTGTAGGCTCCTGGCTGTTCTTATCCATGGAGGTATTTCCAAAAGCTTGGTAAAGCAGGAGAAAACAAAAGGCTTCTCACTTACTGAATTATGGAATCATAGAATGCCTTGGGTTGAGAGGGACCTCTAAAGGTCAGCTGGTTCCATCCCTCAGCACAGAGCAGGGACATCTTCAACTAGAGCAGGTTGCTCAGAGCCTGGTCCAACCTGGTCTTGAATGTTTTCAGGGATGGGGCACCCGCCACCTCTCTGACAGGCTGTTGTGGTTTAACCCCAGCCAGCAGCCAAGCCCCAGGCAGCTGCTCTCTCTTGTGGGATTGGGGAGAGAATGGGAAGGGTAAAAGTGAGAAAACTCGTGGGTTGAGATAATGACAGTTTAATAGGGAAAGCAAAAGCCACGCACGTAAGCAAAGCAAAACAAGGAATTAATCTACTACTTCCCATGGGTAGGCAGGTGTTCAGCCATCTTCAGGAGAGCAGGGTTCCATCACACATATTGGTTACTTGGGAAGATAAATGCCATCACTTTAAAAGTCTCCCTACCTCCCTCTTCCCCCCACTTTATACACTGAGCATGATTTCATATGGTCAGGAATATCCCTTTGGTCAGTTGGGGTCACCTGTCCCAGCTGTGTCTCCTCCCAGCCTCCTGTGCACCCCCAGGCCCCTCGCCAGCCTGGCAGTACAAGAAGCAGAAAAGGCTTTGGATCTGTGTTGCTGCTCAGCAATAACAAAAACATCTGTATGTTACCCTCACTGTGTTCAGCATAAACCCAAAACACAGCCTCATAACTATAAGGATAATTAACTGTGAAGAAAATTAACAGCCAAAAGCAGCACACAGGTTTGTGTTTTTCTTATACTGGGGACCCCAGGGCTGGATGCAGAGCTCCAGGGGGGGTCTCACCAGAACAGAACAGAGGGTCAGAATCCCTTCCCTCTCCTGCTGCCCACGGGGCTCTGGATGCAGCCCAGGACACATTTGGCTTTCTGGGCTGTGAGTGCCCATGGCCAAGGCTTGTCCAGCCTCTCACCCACAGCACCCTCAAGTCCTTCTGGGCAGGGCTGCTCTGGATCTGTTCATGCCCAGCCTGTGCTGATACCAAGGGCTGCCCTGACCCAGGTGCAGCACCAGCACTTGGTCTTGTTGAACCTTGTAAGATTGCCGTGGACCCACTCCTCGAGCTTGCGCAGGTCCCTCTGGGTGGCATCCCATCCCTGACTGTGTTTCTTGGTCATCAGTTTGGCAATGTGGCCATTTGAGTAATATTTTATTGACCTTGGAGGTGGTTGCAGAGCGAGACCCGAGACTCCGAGGCTCTCTGCCTGCACTGACACCGGCTGCACCAGGGAGACTTTGCACACAGAGAGAGGGAGGACAAGGCTTTGCAGAGCCCTTGGTGTACAGGGTACAGTGTACAGCCAACCAGTGGAAAGAATACTAATATGGGGGTGATGGACAGGTTGAAGACTTGGAGGCTGTTTTGGGGCAGTGGATTTGCCTCTTTTATAGACACAGAGGTAAGAACAGCCCAAAAGATTGAAAAGTGCTCCTATCTGTTGGGATGACTCTGAATTCTGTTCCTGCATTCATCATACAACTGTCAGGGCATCTTGACCATGAGGATATTGCACAAGCTTTCAAAGCCTGACCTTGCAGCTGGATTTGGTTTAGATGGGATGAGCTGTGTCTGCTTGGGGTATGTATTGCTTTGAAAATTTTCTTTTTTTATCTTGTTTTCGTATGTCACAGAAATGAAAAAGGAGATTTGGAAACTCTTGCTGCCAGGTCATGGTTTCCATCTGCCTTCATTTTATCTCACGACCTTCAGGCTTGGTTTCTTGGCTTGAGAGCCAGCAGCTGCTGCTCTATCAAGGCACTGCACTAAGCAATTACCCTGACACCGCCTTATCTCCAGGGACCTGCCTGCACAGGTCCTGCTGGGCACTATCTTCTTTCCCCACCTGCTTGGTGCCACGTGTACCCCCCTGAAACCCCAGGAGATGCTTTGCACAGCAAAGCAGTGGGATCTTGGGGCAGGTTCACACAGGTAGATAACGAACTTGTCATGACCAACACTGAGTTTCAGTGCTGGGTGCTTCTTATTCTGGAATCTAGAAACAGCCCACAAGGACCTGTCTATCGCAGCACTTCTCCTCATGCAAGTCCACCCTTGGGAGGGTGTAAGGAGAAGTGATACTTTCCCAGAATATTTCCTTCAATATTTTTTTGTGACTCAGACTCCCTGAGTCAGAAGTGTCCTTGTACATAATAGCCTTCAGTACATTTTTCTCCCATTAATTTGTTTAGTTATTTTTGAAGACGGATAAATTTTGAGCATTTGCAACATCCTGTGCCAAACAGATGTCTAACCTAATGACCTGTTTGGGTGCAGAATCATTTCCTTTGGTTTGTTTTGATTCTGCCACCTGATAGCTTTTTTGATGCCCTCATCCTCACAGCAGAGAAGATGGTAAGTGGTCCTTCTCTATCCAAGCACACTCTGTCCCTTGTAATTTTGCAGGCTGTACTACAACCTTTCCCATGATGTTTTTTTTGTTACAGAAGATTCCCAGCCTGCACAGCTGTTCCTCCTGTGGACACAAAGACCTTATAATTTTATGATCCTCTGAAAATGGTTTCCCTTTCATCTCTATCGCTTTCATAACAAGCTCCCTGAATGTTGGGTACAACTCCACAGATTGTTTAAATCAAAGGGAAATGCCCCAAAGTGAGATGTGCACCATCTGCCAGGTGACTTCAAATTGTCCCATGCCCCTACTTTCTTCCCTGAATGTTGCTGCTGTCCATACAGACCCCCATTCCTGGGGGATTTCTCTCGTTGTGATTCATCCCGTACCAGGTAGAGGGGAGGCAAAGGAAACCCGAATTAACAGCAGTCATTAATCTCCAGCATAAAACTTGGGTGCAGTAATCCGCCTGTTTCAGGACAGAGGCTCATCTCCCAGGGGACAAGGAAGCCTTTTGCCCATGGCTTTGTAATCCACAACAGGACAGGATGGGGTATCCGAGCAAGAGCATTCAGCTGGGAGGCATGCCTGTCCTCCCTAGGTTTGGGGATTTTTGCATCCACTTGAATGCTAGATAGCACAAAGCCCTCAGCTCTCTGTGCAGCCTTCAGCACCTCCAGGAGGCCTCTGGCCTCACCCCGTGTTCCCCTCATCTTGGGGCATGTCTCTCCCAGGTGTCTAAGCCAGGGCAGGTAACTCCTAGTCTTTGAGGTCAAAACAGGGTGAAGGGCAGCAAAGAAGATTTGCCCAGACTTCCCAAAGCTGATGCCTAGTTTTTGTTTTGGTGGAAGAACCCTCAGAGGTGTCTTCTCTGCTGGGGAAGAAGATATCTCTGACCTGAGCTGATGACAGCTCTGGTTCACAGAGCAGCCTTGCAGGGGCTGTAGGGACCAGGAAAGAGGGGTTCATCCTGGCCCAAAGCCAGAAGCACACCATGGGGTGAGGCCACATGCTTGGGACTCATCCTAGCAGAAGAGGAGGCTTCAATACCCACAGGGTAAGTCTTTTGCAAGGTGTTCCTGGAGCGGCAGAGCTTTGAAACTGGTTTCTGGTAGCACCATCTTCCGTGGAGCCTTGCGTGGCTAGTAACACCATTCAGAGTGCCTCACTATCTTCCTCCCTGTGGAGGAAGACTTTGGTCTTTCTCCTCCTCCCAGCCGAGCTGCCCAATTCCACAAAACATCTCTGAAACACCCTCATCTGGAGGTGAGGCAGCACCTGTGGGTTGAAAATCACAAACTAGGAGGGATGTGGCAGAGAGGCAGACAACACTGTTGCTTAATCTCTGTTTCCACGGGAGGCAAAAGCAAAATGGAGAACTGTGAGGGAATTTCCTGAATGCACTTCCTGAATTCCTGAATTTGCACTCCAGCCAAATCCTCCACTGCCTTGCCTCAGTTTCCCCATCAGGTGAATGAGGATGTAACATACCTGTCTCAAAGAGTCATTGGAATGCGGGGGCTGGACCAAAGAATAAAAAAGGCCAGAGCTGTTAAATCAGAGTCAGGTGTGCTTGAAGATTTCAATTAAGCAAGTCGTCATCATCATCATCATCATCATCATCATCATCATTGTCACCACCATCACTTTTGCTGACGTTTCCTCAGCAATATGCAGGTTGGGTTTGGATGAAAGGGAGGGAGGGCACTCACATTGCTAGGCAATTTGGTACTCAGAGGTTTAAGCCATAAATAAATAAAACTTACATTTGCATGTTCCTGGCTCTCTCCACTCCCTCTTGTCTCAGGAGCTGCCCTGGAGACTGGATTTTTTTTGTTGTGGTTGGGAAACAGTGCTATTCTACTGCAGGGAGATTGCCGAGGGCTGCTTTGGTGGGACAGGCAAGGCAAACCACTCATCACTGATAAAACATGACATGACTGCAAGAGAAAAGGGGGCAGAGCTTTTCCTTTCCTTCAGTGTCTCCAATGTGATTTTTAGAGACTGCAGGTTATTTTTTACTATCAGAAAAGAAAAGAAAAAGGTTTCTCCTCCTTGTTGCTATGTGTAAAGCCAACCCAGCAACAGGGAGGAAATAAGGTAGATTTGCTCTCTTGCCTATTGCATAAAGTAAACAAAAGTGACCAGAGAATAAAAACAAGGTACACAAAACAATCTATGCAAAAGGCAAATTGGTAATTTAAGAGGAGGCAAAACACTGCTGGTGCATTTCAAAGCATATCAACTTCCCATTAACTCTCTTTGTGTAATTCAGATCATCACAGTTGTGAGATAAAGCTGCCAGAGACACTGACTTTGGACAGTCAAAATCAGTCTTTCCCTCTCTGCCCCTGACTTATGCATATGGATTGGTTAAGTTTTGGGAGTTTGGGTTTTTTTTTGTTTGGTTTTGTTGTTGTTGTTTTGTTGTTGTTGTTGTTATAGTTATTGTGTGCTTTTTTTTTTTTTTTTGTATAAGAAAAGGTGTCTAATACACCCTCCCAGCATCTGACCCTCCCAGGAGGGCTGTGTCTGTTGTACCATCCTGTGAAGCTTGGTGTTGCCCTTGTAAAGCCCTGAAACTGCTGCTGCTGCTGGGGGGGATGCAAAGTACTTTCTATATCCCAATGCAGATTGCTGAGACTTAGTGAACCAGGTGAGACTTAACAAAACGTCATCCATCCAAGAAACGAGTTATGATTGAGACTCATTTTAATTAGTGCAGCACTGCTTTGCCTGGGTGGTCCCTGAGCACCAGGACGGACCTACGTATCCCTCTGACCCCATCCCACAGGCAGTGTTTGAGGTGGGATCTGGGCTCCAGCACTCCTGGGACCTTACTTTTTTGGCTGCCAGGAGTGTGCTGGGTGTCTGCCTGAATCCTGGGGTGAAGTCCTTGACGTTTTGTTTAAAACTTCAGTGACTACAAACATCTACTTTACCCTATCCCTTTGCCCTGATGAAGTCCCCCACCTCTTGGCCATTGTGAAGATTGCTCAGTGGCTACATGTTTCTATGATATGGCCATACTTGGAATGGACAGTCAAACATTATGGGAGTGTGCCATTAGCCTGTGTACCAGGTTATTTTTGTCTAGGAGTTACAAATGGCTCTGTCGAGAATTTGAAACACTCAAAAATACTTCACAAACCAAAGGGAGGAACCCTTTAATCCTACAATGAAATGCAGATTTACTGGAGTGGGACAGAGCCCCTTCTACCTAGGAGAAGCAAGTCAAATCTGGGTAAAGCTGCCGGGCAGTGGAAAGTGCCATGTTCCTGTAAGGCTCTCTGCTTCTCGTTCCAGATGTTATCACCGGGATCAGGCTTTAGGATGCTTGGGAAAAAAAAACAGCCATGGCCACGGGGTGGCTAAAGAGTTAGGGGATGGATGCAAAAGTCTTGTAGGGAAGAGCCCCGGGTAGGAGCTGACTTTGCCTGCAGACATCTGCAGGTAATGCCAAGCCACAGGGTTGTGCCAAGGTTTTTCCTCCAAGTTTAGCTCTTCACATCTGCCAGTAAAGTGGAGCCTTTCCACAGCAGTGGTGTTTTTGGGAAGACCCCGGGAGGGGACAAGGCGGTGTGGGGGTGGAGCGGACACAGCCCAAGTCGGGATCAATGTGACCGCTAAACCTGCTCGGCAGCCGCATCGACCGCAGCCCCTTCCTGGCAGCTGCGCGTGATGCCGGCAGCATTCCTGAGGCTGAAGCCGAGGGAGCAGGGATGTGTGTGTAGACAGGTGTCCGTGCGGGGGTGCACTTGTGTGCGGTGCTTTGAGCCGTGTGCTGGAGGGCATCACCACCGTGGTGGGCTGAGGTCTGGAGGTGCTCAGGTGCTGCTCCCAGGAAAGAGAGCACCAAGTATGTGGCTCCACATACTCCCAGTGGTCCCTCTGCCAGCTCAGCAGGTTCCAAATCCGTGTGCAAGAGGGTGCCAGGCCGTAATCTAACATCCTGTTTGCAAACAGCTTTGGCAGGCCAAAGGGATTTGTGTCCCTCGGAAAAAAACCTCAAAAATCACATCTGAAAGTCACCACAAGGCTTTTCATTTTGCCAAGAGTAAAGAGATGGTCAGAAGCAGCAACGTCTTTATTCTTCTGAAACTCTCGCTTTAGGGACACCAGTGATCACCACCAGTGGTTCAACATCACCCCTGACCTTCCTGTGTCCTAAGGTATAGGACAGCTCTGCTTGGCCAGCACAGCTGAACCAAGTGAGGAACAGACGGAAACAGAAATAACCCAATGTGGAGGGGAAAAAACTCATCCCCAGCCTGCTGGTCCCACCAGTGCCGTTATCTCATGGGAGATATTTCAGCTACCGACTGTAACACTGGCTTGTCTGGGGCTGTGTGGGGCAGCAGGCTGTGTGCTCACACATGAGTTCCATTTAAGTGGAGCACAGGGATGGCATGTGGGTTTTGCCCTGGGGTTGGTGGTCATGAACCTTCTGAGGCTTGGCATTAAATGTGTAGCACACAACATCAGAAATTTGAGTGACTGAGCCATCTAAGTGACGGTAGCCAAGGACTATGTTGTCATTCCTGCAGCGTGATGTACATGTTTTAAAGGAAGTATGCAAGCTTTTTTTGTGGAGTTTTGCCATTTACAAGATGCCATTGTTGAATTTTGATGGCAGTGTCTGGGTAGCTGGTGTTGGTGTGGGATTTTCCCAGGGGTGCATTGATGCCAGCCTGCCATCTCTCCGTGCCTCTTAGGAAAGCTGGAGCTCCAGAAGGTCATGCTGAGAAGATACTGGTACACAGAGTTTGGGGATGTTCACCCTTGTTGAGAACCCATCTAGGAATGGCTTCACTTCAGCTGAGAAGACTCAGATTCCTGGGGACAGAATCAGGACAAGGGTTCCTCCAATGCCCCAGGGGTTTCTGGGTAGCAAGGATGAAATGTAATGAGGAGGAGCTCAGCAGTGGCTCTCTAGGCAAAGTGGGATAGAAGGAGGTGCGTGATGCCTGCAAGGGTGAGCACATGGTATGGAATGCAGTAAAAATTGTTTTTTTATTAATGTTACTACTATTAGCCTGGTAGGATTGGGTGTAATTAATGACTCACTATGTGCTGAAATACGTTATTAAATAACCTGTTCTGGGAAAGGGATCACTGGTCCTGCTCCCTGCTGCAGAGCTGGCCGGACTGTTGGGCTGCCCTGGGGTGACACGTCCAGGAGCTGACATGCCCTGGTCCCTCCAATCCCCTAAACTCCCCGCAGTGCCCCCATGGACAGACCATTAACTCATTCTTCCACCCCATTTGAGCATTACACGCCATCCCGGGAATGGCAGGGGTACATGGGAGACATTGAGGGATTTGCACAATGGGCACCCCAGCGACCCACCCTGGGCCTGCCTGTGAGTGAGTCCCTCCTTCCCTACTGCTCTCAGGCAGCACAGGGACATGACCTTGAGGCCAGGGATGACCAAACTGGTTTGCCCAGCCTTCCCAAAACTCCTGCACAGGGCTGTAATTACCCTCACCTTAAAAAAGAGAGGAGCCTGATGCTGCAGGTATGGTCAGGGCACCCGCAGGTGTCTGGCAGTGAATCACTCCGGGAGGGGAGAAGAGCTGAGTGCAGCAGTCCCGGTCCTGTCAGGGAAGGGGGAGGAACAGGAGCTCCTCCAGCCAAGAAGTTGGCTTTTTTTGGGAACAGGGAGGATAAATACCTCCCAAGTTAGGAGCTGATGCTTACTTGGCAGAGTCACTGAGGCTGTGCACAAGAATTACTTGCAAAACTGGACGGGAGTTAAATACCCACACTAACTGGATGTCAGTTTTGGAGGCAACTTTGGAATGGGAGTGCGGGGGAGTGTGTGCACAGATGCAGATGGATGAAGGGGATTTGTCTACTCAGCTCAAGACTCAGGGTTAAGCCTGTGAGATCCAACCCCGGCCACTGAGATGGAGCGAAAAGTGATTTGGAGGTTAAATCACAACAATCAGGAAAAATCCTTTCCTAGGATGCTCTGGAGAGGGTTGGAGAATTTGCTGCTGGAAATTCAGCAAGAAGCCTCATGTCATACCTACAACCACCACCTGCATCCCCACCAAGAGTGCTTGTGTGCAGAAGGTGCTCCCTAAATACAGCAGCTCAGCTCTTGAGACACTCTCCTTGGAAAGCAGGAGCCAAACACACACCTGAAGGAGTACTAGTCCCCTCGCTGACACAAGGCTGACACCCCACTTCCAGCAGATTTTCCTGCACGGAAGTCATTAAATATGAGGGAGGGACATGAGGCTTGAGGGGCTCTTGGCAATGATGCTGGTGACCGTCCCAGTTAAGCAGTGGGTCAGGTGACGTGCGGGCTGATGCCAACCTTTTTTTTGGGAACAGAAACAATGCCTGGCCTTGAGCAGGAGCTTGGCACCATGACTTCCCAGGCAGAGACGCTGCAGTGTGAGGAAATGAGCTCTGCAGCTGGGCAGGACGTGGCATTACTTTGCTTTCCCTGGCAGAGCGAAGGTTGAGAGCCTGCCCTGCTCCGAGGCAAGTCAGACACAGGAAAGACCTGCATGGCAGAGAGTATCAGCTGCAAACATTCTCTGAACACACAGCTTGTTTCCCACCACCCACCTCCAACAGTTTAGTTTTTTCCCCAAACCTGCTTGTTTTTTCCCCAACAGCCCACGAGAAGCGGGATGATCTGGCTTAGGGGTCCTATGTCGCGGATGGAGCTCAGCTTACTTGATGGAGTTCTCTGAACTCCCATCTTTACCTTCAGGATGGATATGTGATCTTCTACTCTCTGTCTTAATATGCTTACACATTCGCTTGTGAAGAGATCCTGCTTATAGTGTTCTCACAGTGCAGGAAGAAAGCTGAACTGAGCGTGGCCAGGGTTCAGGGAGAATTCAGACCTGGCCTGGAGATGACACGCTCAAGGGATGCTATCCCACAGCAGAGACTCTCTAGAGAATGGTCCCACTGGAATCACAACATCCCTGTTTCATGGCAAGGTGTAGACAAGTGTATTAAAAAGCTATGTAAAAGCCATCCAAAGAGCTGGAAACAGAATTAAAACTATCTGGGTCCCAAATCTGTGCCCTCCTGTTCAGGGACACACATGGAGTGGTCTTTTAAATACCCTGACAACCCAAATCTGATCGGACCTGGTGTTCAGAGTTGCTTCTGTAAAAGTATATATTTGTAATTTATATAAAGGGGTATTCCTCCCACTCCAGTTATCTGCACATAGGATGCCACTCGCTCCCGGCGTCCGTCCCAGTCCCTGCAGAAGTTGGCCGGCTCCCTTTCCTCCTGGCCAGGATGGTGCGGGCTCCCGGTGCCCGTTCCTGCTGGCCAGGAGGATTTTGCTGGCTCCCAGTGCCCGTTCCTGCCGGCCAGGCCTGCTCAGGCCCTCGGCTGGTCACGTCCAGGATGTCCGCCCCAATTAATCATCGAGTACCACAGCCGGCTCTGCCGGTGCGGAGACCGTCTGAAGGCGAACCCTCGTGACGCTGCCCCGAGAGCCGCAGTTTTGGCGTGAAAGGCGGTGATTTTGGCGAGCCCGCGGCCCACGCTGCCTCCAAGCGCCGCCGCCATGTCTGGGGAAGTAGGGGGCGGGGCAGGCACGCCCGCATGGGCGGGGCGCGGGCGGCGAGGCCAATGGGAAGCTCCGCGCTGGCGCGCGCGGCCAATAGCGAGCGGCGCTGGGCGGCCGGCGGGGCGAGCGGCGCCGCACGTGGTGACGAGCGTCCACGTGGGAGGCGGCCATGGCGGTGAGAGGCGGCGGGTCCGGGCTGGGGGCCGTGGCGGGACTCGCGCGGCTGATCAGAGCCGAACCGAACCGAGCCATGCTGTGCTGTGTTCTCCCCGCAGGGCTCTCCCGAGGCGGCAGAGGAGGCGGCGCAGGGCCCGGAGCCCCCCACCGGGGGCGCGGCGCGGCGCGGCAAGAGGGCTGCCCCCACCGCCGCAGCCCCGCAGCCGGCCAAGCTGAGCCGTGCCGAGCTCTACAAGCCGCCGACCAGCGAGGAGCTGAGCCAGCTGAAGGAAACGGAGGATCTGTTCCACTCCAGCCTGCTGCGCCTGCAGGTCAGCCGGGGGGGCTGCGCACTGCCCGCGGGGGGAGAGCGGGGGGAGCAACGGGACCCCGGACTCGGAGCTTCCCAGGAACCGGCTGGGGAAGAGGTCCCTGAGCCCTCCGGACCCTGGCAACCGCCTCTCCTCTGCAGCACTTGGCACGGGGCAGACACGGAGGGCACAGACCTGACACTGCAGCCTTTACAGCGTTTTCACTGTAGCTCCTGTCACCATTCCATGCCAGGCACTGTGTTTCTTTTACACCGCTAAAACTGAACTCCCCCAGCACAGAGCTGCAGTACCGGGAAAACGTGACCATCGCGGTGGTGATTAATTGTGGTTATTTATTGCTTACTGGGTGAGGAGGTGACATGGTCAGCTGTACCTGGCTGCTGTCTTTAACTGGCTTCAGGATGTAACAAGAGGATTTTTTTTTTATGTCCTGGTATAGCTGTTGTCTGTGTTAGGTGGAGATCAACTGGTGACTAGATCATAAAATTATAGAACACTTTGGGTTTGAGAGACCTTAAAGATGATCTATTTCCAACCCCCTGGCATGGGCAGGGTCTCCCCCCACTAGACCAGATTGCTCAGAGCATCGTGCTGCTTAGCCTTAAACACTTTGAGGAATGGGGCGTCCACAGCTTCTCTGCACAACCTGTGCCAGTGCCTCACCACCCTCACAATGAAGATTTTTTTCCTAATTTTTGATTGAAACCTAACTCTCTTTCTGTTCAAAGCCATTGTCCCTTTTCTTATCACTATGTGCTTGTATAAAAAGTCCCTTTCCAGCCCTTTTGTAACCCTTTTAGATACTGGAAGGCCACAATAAGTCTCCCCAGAGCCTTCTTTTCTCCAGGCTGAACAATCCCGATGCTGTCAGCCTTTCCTCATAGGAGAGGCACTCCATTCCTCTGATCATTTTGGTGGCCTCCTCTGGACTTGCTCCAACAGGTCCATGTCCTTCCTGTGCTGGGACCCCAGAGCTGGATGCAGAGCTCCAGGTGGGTCTCACCAGAGCGGAGCAGAGGGGCAGAATCCCCTCCCTCTCCTGCTGCCCATGGGACTCTGGATGCAGCCCAGGACACATTTGGCTTTCTGGGCTATGAGTGCCCATGGCCAAGGCTTGTCCAGCCTCTCACCCACAGCACCCCCAAGTCCTTCTGGGCAGGGCTGCTCTGGATCTGTTCATCCCCCAGCCCAGGTTCATCACCTTGCACATGATCTTGTTAAACCTCATGAGATTCCCATGGACCCACTCCTCGAGCTTGTCCATGTCCTTCCGAATGGCATCCTGTCCCTCAGGTGGTTCTAACGTTGGTGATTTTTATGAGGAAGGGCTTTGATCTCCTGGCTGCTTGCTGGTGTTGGTAGCAGGATCTCTAGGGCCTGGTTTGTGGTGGGAACCTGCACAGTTGTTTCCTGCAGCTGTTTCTCTGTCATACAAACAGCCTTCGTGAGCGCTGTGCTTGTGTGAATTATATCAGGGATTTTTTCCTGAACCTTGGTGGGATGAAGGTGATTGCAATCCAGCACTTCATAGAAGATGGTAGGAACTGACTGAACTGCCAGCTCCAGGCAGGGTTTGTGGAGAGGCATTGGTGTGTTCCCCAGCTCACCAGCTGCCCTTTGCACCATGCTCATGGTTGGTGCTGGAGGACAAGGTAAAGGGCAGGAGCAATTCCACTGTTGCATGTGCCTTTGAGTGTCCCCTTTCCCCCTACAGATCGAAGAGCTTTTGAAGGAAGTGACATTGAAGGAGACGAAGAAGAAGAAGATTGATGCCTTCCTCCATGAAATTAATAGCCTGCTGAGCACCATCCCAGAGACCCCAGAAACTGAAGTATGTTCCCGGGCGATGGAGGAGGTGGCACGACCCCTGTCCTATATGGAACAGGCTCTGCTGTTGCTCTGCAAGCGGAAGTCCTCATGGACTGTCTCCCTTACGGGCTGAAAAATTAATACTTTGCTTTATCTTGAAGGGCAAAGGGGGACACTGTCTTTAAGCTCTGGGTGCAGCTGTGTGGGGAGCGGGGTCTTGGTCCCTGCACATCTGCTATTGTTGATGCTTAAAGCGTTTTGTGTGTCCTGTCTCTTCCCAGCTCACTGACCAGGCCTGGCTTTCCAAGGATGTGAAGGTCCCATTCCTGCAAGTGCCATTCAACGTGAAGGGAAGGTTCCACTTCGTGCCCCCAGCCGAGCTGAAGGTGGTGGGCAGTTATCTGCTGGGCACCTGCGTTAGGCCAGAGATCAATGTGGACGTGGCGGTGACCATGCCGCGGGTGAGTCTGGCCATGCCACCTCCTAAATGGCCTGGGCCCTGCCTGAGCCCTGTCCTCTCCTGTCCTCTGTGACCCCTGCCCTTCCCTCTCTATTCCTCAGCAAGGTGACAGCAGCTGGATGTGCAGGGTGACTCCCACGAGGAGCTGGGGAGTGTGGTCTGACCGCTTGCTCTATTAGAGCTTGCAGCTGTTTGATTTTAGTTCCTCATGAGGATCTTCCCTCTCTGCCTGGACTGAACATTGCCAGGGACATACATGCTGTCTGGTTTTGTACCGAGTTGCACTTCAGTCCCAGATCCCAAGACTGCAGTACAGGCAGGGTCATGTTTGGAGGCTGGTAACCTCCCCTTGCTGCCCAGGCTTGCTTCTAAGAAAAGCTTGAAACCAAACACACCCTTTATGGCTGCTTGACTCTGCTCTTGTCTTCTGCTGTCGTGGAGTCTGGTGAGCCAGCAATAAGCGTGAAGCTCCTTGAGGCTGACAGAGGGCTGTCTGTGGGGCCAGGGAGTGCTGTGGTGGTGGGGTACTTTGGGCTGAACTGAGCTCTGCAGGCAGGTGAGGTGGCATTACCCCATCCCTTTCTTGCCAGGAAATCTTCCAGGACAAAGATAACCTGAATCAGCGTTACCACCGGAAGAGAGCTCTGTACCTGTCCCACATCGCCCAGCATTTGTCCAAGGAGAAGCTCTTTGGCAGTGTGAAGTTTGCCTACATGAACAGCAACCATCTGAAGCCCATCCTGCTCCTGAGGCCTCAAGGTGACACTTGAGCCTTGCTCTGGTGGGGGCTGTGACTGGGTACTGGTGTTGGGTGGAGAGTGGTGGTGGTGGTCTCATGCGATGTAACAGGCCCTTTGGAGAGGGATCAGCCTGGGGCTGCCATCACGATTGGTGATAAATTTTTGGTGCTTCTCAGTTATTTTTTCCTTTCACCCAGAGCCTAATCCTGAGGGGTCTCTTCCCCTCTCAAGCCTCCTCTGCAGCTTGGCCGGGCTGCCCAGCCTTGGCCTCACTGGCACATCCTGTGGGTACTTCAGGGAGTAAAAAAGTAAACCCTACAGAACATGTCTGTGTCTAGCACTGCCCTTGCTGCTCTCCCCAGCCCTGTTCTGCACCATTTTCCTGCCTTCTCCAGGAAGGAGCTGTGTGCAGCCTGGCTCCTCCCTGAGGAGATGATGTGGGATGCAGCCAGGAGATAGTGGTTTGGGGTCTGGGACAGACAGGGCATGGCAAGGCCAGGGCGGGCACGAGTGCCAGGCCGGCCAGTGGGGCGGAAGATGGGACTGAGACATGAGCAGTGTGACCTCAAGGTAATGATTGGCTCTGGGATGTGGTCCCTCTCTGCTCTGAGATGATTTTCACTGCTGTAGAACTTTGCTATGAAGGAGCTTTTTCTTTTTCCCAGGGCGGGAATGCTCCATGTTTTCCCAGTTTAGTCTCTGACATCTCTTCCTCCTGCACAATCTCCCCTTGGATTATTACAGGCAAGGATGAGAAGATGGTCACTGTCCGACTCCATGCTTGTCCTGACTCGGGTCTGTTCAAACCCAGCCGCTTCTATCCCAGCAAGAACAACGTCCGGACCGCCTGGTTCATGGAGCAGAGCACCCCCAAAGAAGGTGGGTTCTGGGGCTGAGGGAACATGAGGCTCTTTTATTCAGGCAGAGACTGCACCCAGTGCCTGCAGCTGAGTTCACTGCAGCCCTTTTCTGTGGGCAGGAGATTGGTTGGTCATTGGGTCCAACATGCTGTCATCTCCCCACACAGGAGCCACCGAGCCCCCGACCCCGCACTACAACAACTCCATCCTCTGTGACACAGTGATGCTCTCCCACCTGCATTTCTTGTCTAATGCAGCCACTGACTTCCCAGGCATGAAGGATGGCCTGGCCCTCCTCAAAGTTTGGCTGAACCAGCGGCAGCTCAGCAAAGTATGTCCTGTGCCAAGGTGTCTCTGCTTACCTGGCTAATCTGCTTTTGGTCTGCTGTCCTTAGAGTGGGAAGGTGGTGTGTTGGTCCTGGTGGGTGGGGTGATGGGCTTGTGGCTCTGCTTTGAGCTGTGTTAGGTTTCATGGAGGCCCCATCCTAAGCTGTGGGTTGCAGTGAGTTTGTGGTACCTCTGTTTTCACAGGGCATGGGATGCCTCAGTGGCTTCTTGGTCTCCATGCTTGTTGCCTACCTGCTGATGAAACGCAAGATTGTCAAGATGATGAGTGGGTACCAGGTGTTGAGGAGCACTCTGCAATTCCTGGGTGAGTTTCCAGGGGCTGCTCGGGACAAGGAAAGGTTCGTGTCTCTGCACGAAGCCTGAATGCAGTGAGGGGAAAGGCAGAGAGGCTATTGGGGCTTTTCTTTCTCTCATGCTGAGCCCCTGCGGGTGGAATGGATAGGAGGAGATGAGTCAGCAGAGCAGGGCTGAATGGTACAGCTTGCAGAGGGGTGGCCAGGTCCCATCATAAGTGGAGGCCAGCATTGCATTGTAGCACTGTTGATGTTATGAGACCTTGGTGCTATTGAGACATAACTGTGCCACTGTCACCGGCAGGGGAGATGTGGGTGGTGGTGTGACTTGTTCCTTCCTGTCTGCCCACAGCCACCACTGACCTGAGTGTGACAGGGATCAGTCTAGCCAAGGATGTGGATCCCTCCCTGGTAAGCAGCCCTCCACGGGGTCTCATGCCTGTGTCTGGCTGTTCTGCCACTGTTCCTTGGGCAAGGATGTTCCGTTTGTGGGGATGGCAGATGGCAATGGTGTTGGGGTGTCTCAGTGTCTGTGATGTGCTGTAGCCCTAAGGACCCTGTTTGCTCTTCCAGCCTGTCCTGGATGATTTCCACCAGGCATTTGAAGTGGTCTTTGTGGATCCCTCTGGACTGGTGAATCTCTGTGCTGATATGACTGCCAGCAAATACCACCAGGTACTGAGCAGGCTGTGGAGGCACCTTGATGTGCTGTCTTAGGAGTGAGCTGAGACAGGCAGAGAGTGGTTAGGTGTCTTCGAGGAGGATGTAGGACCTGGGCAGGGCATTCAGCGTTGCTTTTTAAGCTTTTAACATCTCCGGCTCTGAAGCTTGGAAGTGAATTTGGAGACCTAGATGTAGTGCTGCCTTACCTGTCTTGCTTGAGTGACATGGGAAAGTTGTTTCTCTCTTTGTAGGCACCTTTGGGTGAAGCAAAGCAGCTGTTTAGCAGATGTAACTGTTTTGAAGGAGGAAAAAACCCACCTTGACGTCAGGGATATCAAGAAGGGACTGTCTGGCCAGCAGTGAGAGCTGTTGGTGACTTGGGTTCATGCTAAGGACAGAGACTGAGATCAGGGGTGCAGCTGATCATGGAACTGGACTGGCCCTGGTTGATGGGGGAGCACTGGTGACCACTGCTGGAGGGATTTGCTTTCCTTCTCCCTTCCCATTCATGCTCTTGCAACTGCCTTCCCTCCTTGCTTAGGTCCAATTTGAAGCCAAGTGCTCTATGGAAATTTTGGATGACCGGATGGTGGACGGCTTTCAGGTGCTGCTCATGACCCCGAAGCCCATGCCCAGGACTTTTGACCACATCTTCCAGTGAGTCTCACTGTGCTGGTGGGGTGGTGCTGAGGGAGCCTGTTCAAAGAGGAGTGGGCTGCTTGTGGCTTTGGGCTGGGGTAGATTTGAACCTACCTGGTGGGAGGTGTCCCTGCTAAGCTCTGAGATAGATACTGGTGCCTCTTGCACTTGGCTGTTCTGCTTTTACTGTCTAGGTACTGTCAGAAGGAGGGGAGCAATGCATCTCCTGAGATGCTGCATTCTTGCAGCCCCCGTGCTGGGCCAGAACTCTCTGCTCTCCACTTTATCCATCCTGTAACATATCTGTCTCTCAGAAAGGATTTGGTGGCAGAGGTAGGTGACCAACTTCTCCTCTCCTCTTCTCCGTAGTCTGAAGCATGTTTCCAAGCTGCAGGGTACCTGCAAGAAGATGCAGCTGCTGAATGAGCTGATGGATCGGGGTGGCAACTACGTGGCTGCGGCCCTGCCCCTTGTCGTCTCGCTGCTGACGCGTGGTCTGTCTGGGAGAGCGCAGCTCGTGGCTCACTCCTTGCCCCAGATCCCCGAGGTAATGCAGCTTGGCAATGATGCATCCTTTGCAGCTCGTGGGGTCTTGAGTCTCTCTTGTGGCACTACTGAGCACAGGGAGGGCCTCGTTGCTCACTGGGGAAGGAGACAGGCATGTCCCTTTTGTTGGGAATACAGGACCTGAGGCCCTGCACTGGGCTGTGGGATGCAGCTGTGTGGCTTGGTCTGGGCAGAAGTCCTGGCCCAGTAATGGGGCAGGGGAAAGACAACTTTTTTTTTTTCATTGGGGAGACCTATTAAATGAGGATTTCCCTGTCCTTGCTCGTCTGGACACCTGGGAGAATGTAGCAGGAGGTTCATCTAACAACCCAATATTCCTCAGCCACTGCTCCAGCAACCTCATCAATCCTTGTGCTTTGTGTTCCCCATTTTCCTTCAGTGGCCAATTGATGCTGAGCCCCCAAAACACAAGGATGTCGGGCCCCTGACGTTTGGGTTGCTGTTTGTCCCAGAGTTTGCTGCCAGCACGTTGGAGAAGGGTCCGCAGGCTGATCACCCCAAGGTGAGGGGAGCCCTGCTCATGCCGAGTAGGGTGGAGCAGAGCTGGTGCTGTGCTGTGGTTGCAGACGGCTGTGAGGCTGGCTGGTGATCCTGGTAGTGTTTTGGCTGGCCCAGAAGTGACCTGTGTCCCTGTCCTGGCTTGGTCAATGTGCCCCCATAGGCCCTGGAGTTCCGCACCTTCTGGGGAGAGAAGTCAGAGCTGCGGCGGTTCCAGGATGGCAGCATCTGCGAGGCCGTGGTGTGGGAGGCCAGCAATGTCTGCCAGAAGCGCCTCATTCCTGAGCAGATCATCAGGCACCTGCTGAAGCTGTAAGTTGCACTGAGCAGCAGCTATGGGTTGCTGCTGCTCTCCTGGCATGTGTCCTGTCCCCAGTAACCCCATTGTCAGCTTCATGCTTTGTGGGGTTTTGTGGGTTGTTTTGGCTCTGTGACATCTGTACGTCATTTCAGTTGTCCCGACGTTGTGAGCTGCTTCTCTAGAGCAGGCGGGGAGGGCAAGCACACAGTGCTGTAGCCTCTGCTGGAGGTAATGCTAAGGGCAAGGAGGCACCATGGTCCTGTCCTTATGTGCAGATGGGATGCTGGGACACCTGTTGTCAGCACTGGTAGAGAAGCTGTCTGGACCTTGGAGGACGTTTCATGAAATCCTCTGAGACCTTGTGGTGTTTCACAAGGTTGGGTCTTCCCTATGGCATTGGAAAGCCTCTCTGTAGCAGTTTATACCATCAGCCAAAAGTGAGACCTTCTTGCACGGAATGAAGGGGTTGCCAGCACCTCTTTGTCCTGACTTGAGGATGGATCTTGTGAGGAAAGGCTGCGTGTTGGCGGCTTTGGCTTTGTGAAGCTTTGTGAATCCTGTGAAGCTGCACAAGTTACTGATCTGCTTTGAGTGGATTACTTGGGCGTGGGAGAAGTGCACAGAGATTGGTCTTCTCACCAGGACCTTCCTTTAGAGAGGGATTTCTCATCGTTGGGCTGACCCTTGCCTGTGGGTGCAGCATGCAGTGTCAGGATTGATAGGCTGGCATGTCAGAGCACTAATGCTCTGTTGTATTCTCCCATATAGCCATGCAGACATTCCTGAATCCTCCATCTGCTACACAGGAGCCCTGCTGGAGTCTGTGATCAGGACTGGAAAAGAGGTATGATTGCTCCCCCGGTGGGGCTGGGGCTTCCTCCAGGAGGGGAGGGCTGTGGGGAGGTCATTTTAGTGGCCCTGAGGCAGCTGAGTAGTTCCCAAGAGAATGTAGCAGGGGTAAGGAAAACTCTTGCTCTCGGGCACTTCGATGAGAAGTGTGGTGCTCTCCTTGGATCTACCAAGTCTTCCATAGCAGCCAAGGCGTAACCACTGAAATCCTTTTGCTTTAGCATCCCCCATACCTCATTTTCCCCTGCAAGCATCCCACTGTCCTGTTCTCTCTGCCTGTGCCCCCTCTGTCCACATGTCTGGGGATATATTACTGTCCCACAGTGCACCTCTGGCTGCATCCTTCAGGACACGGGCTGGACAATTCTGTGCTGCCATCTCTTCGGTCCAGCTGGGAAACCCAGTAAAAGGATCTTTCCTTGCATGCTGCAAAGTGCTAGATCATGCTCCAGCTGAATGTTCAGCTGAAACAAAGAAACTCCACTTTCAGGCAGAAAAGATGCATCTTGGAGACTGGGAAATGTCTCCCCTCCCAACTTCTTTCTGGCTTGTGAAGTCAAAGCCTGGAGATGAGCCATGAGCCCTTTGGCACCACTTTGTTGATCTTTTTGTAAAACCAGCTCTTTACCTGGTTGTTGGATGGAGGAAGAAATTGATTCCTTTCCCCTCTTTTTTAAGATCAGAGGGGAGCACATTCAATGGAATGAATCTCCTGTCCCGGGACCAGTTGTGGTGTGGGCAGAGCTGCGTGTCAGATTTGGGATGAGATGCTGGTGTTCACAGCCTGTTGTGTGGTGAGGCAGGAAGATCCATGTGCTGTGTCCCTTCAAGCTGGGGTTAGCAGGGCTGATGAACCCTAGTCTGACACTTTCCTGGAGCCTGAGGGGCGTTTAGGAGTCCCATTGTTGTCAGTCCTTGAGGAACAAAGAAGAAACTTGCTGTTGTGTTTGGGGTGGGGGGTACAGGCATATCTGCTCCTCCAGCTGTTTGTGTGCAGGCAGCCTGGGGAGTCTGCAGTGCGAGGATGTGGGGGATGAAAGCAGAGGAAGGGTGCAGCCACGGGCCGGATGGGGTTTGCCGTTCGTGGCACACCCGCAGAGGGTGCTGCTGCTCTGCCTGAAACTCCGGGCGGGTCAGATGTGAAAGCCCGGGCGGGTCGGCTCCCTGCGGCTCCTGGACGCCTCTGAGCTGGATGATCTGATGTCAGCCATGTGTCCTCCCTGTTCAGGCTCCTCTGCTGTTATTTGGGGAGATGGAAGCAGCAAGGGCAGCACCAGTTCTCCTTTTGGTGCTTCTCATCTGCCCTCCCCAGGGCTCCTGTGATGCTCTGGATGTTTTGTGTTTGCTGTTGCCACGCTCCAGAGCTCTGGCTTGTCTAAGGATGTAGTCAGTGCAGTTTTCTGTTAACTGCTGCCTCTGCTGGCATCATGGTAATGGTGGGGAGACAGTAGCAGGGCTCTCACCTTGCCAGTGCGTGATCTCTTTATTCCCAGATCCCCAGATCATTCTTGGCTTCTCGTTTGCTACAGTGATTGCTGACAGCTCTTGGTGCTGCCTTAGTGTCTTGCAAAAGAAAAATTTTACTTGCCAGTGGAAATGCAGCCTCTAGGATGCCTGTGGCTGCTGGGGAGCCACAGACAGCCTTGCCCTTGTCTTTCCTCTCTCTCTTCCCTCCACATTTTGCTGAGTGCTCTTGCCTGTAGCTTCTCCCTGGGGTGGCAGTGCTGGCTCCTTAGAGCCTGGCTGTGGTGCCAGCCCATGAGAGAGGTGAGGTGAGTGCAGGAGCAGGAGAGGTGCATGGAGAGGCTCCCTGTGTGTCCGCAGGCCTTGGGGACGGGCGAGGAGGCCATGGTCAGTGTTGTGTGCTCCTACGATGACCTGAGCCGCAAGCTTTGGAACCTGAAGGAGCTGCCGCTGACGGTGACGGCGGTGCAGGGTGTCCATCCAGCCCTCCGCTACACAGATGTGAGTGTCCCGGCACATGGGGGTCTGCAGGGAGCTGGGGTGTGCCCTGGGGCAAGGGAGGCCCGAGAGAATGAGTCACTCTCTGGTTTTGTGGCTCCTGAGAGCCCTTGGGGTGATGTGGTGCCCCTTCTTTGCTGTTCCATCCCCTGGGCTGACTGTGCACAAGCTGACCAAACCCTCTGTACTGGAGGGCTTTGCTGGGGTGGGAGGTTTGCATGAGGGGATGCATGTTGCCATGGGGCTTCTGCTCCCTGTTCTTAGTTGCTGGGTGGCTGTTCTCTTTCAGGTCTTTCCTCCCATTCCTATGAAGCCGATTTATTCCTTCCATAACCACATCAGAAACAAGCACTTGCTGCTTCCTTCAGAGGAGAAGCCCTGTCCGGCCTACATAACCCCTCTGAAGAGTAAGTGGGGAGAGGTGTGAGTGGGAGATGATGTGGTGGAGAGAAGTGGAGGCAAGCAGTGATGCTGGCTCTGTTATTGCTGTTTCGGTGTGCTGCAGGCAGGAGCAGAGCCCTGGCTCCTGTTGTAGCTCCTAGTTCCAGACACCCCTATCCAACACCTTATTTCTGTGTGGGACTGACTGACCTCCTGCTATCCCTTTGCCCCCAGTCATCTGCCACATGGAGGGCAGTGGCCAGTGGCCACAGGACAAAGAAGCCATCAAGCGCATCAAGGCTGCTTTCCACCTCCAGCTGGCTGAGCTCCTCCGGCAGCAGCACCAGCTGGTTTGCAGACCTGCAGCCACCCACACTGACGTGTACAAGGTAGGTGGGGTCACTGGGACCTCCTCCAGACCTGACCTTACTGAGGAGGCAGGCTGGGGGGGCTGTGGCATTGGTCCCACTGGACAAAACCAGTATTTGGGTGGTGGGCCTAGGAAAGAGGGTGGTGAGACGGCACGGATGTCAGGATGCTGCTGTGGTGTCCCTGAGGGGCAGTGTAACACACACGGTTCTGTTTATGTCACCACCAAGCCTGACTTTGCCTGTGCTTCCATCTCAGGATGGCTACGTTTTCCGTCTCCAAGTAGCCTACCACCGGGAGCCCCTGATCTTGAAGGAAGTGGTCACCCCGGAAGGGATGCTGAAGTACCAGGACACAGCGGAATCTCGGCAGCTGGAGCTGGAGACGTTGCATCTGCCCTATCTAACCAGCTCCCTGCATGGGTAGGTGAGGCAGAAGGTGCCTGACAGATCAGAATGTGGGATGTGGCTGCAAGCCAGCATGGAGGTGCCCTTGGATGCCTGGAGGGTCATGGTGGGTAGAGGAGCTTGCTGTGGGAAGTGGCCCTTCAGCCCACCTCGTGAGTGGCTCTTTGGAAGGATTAAGGGGTGAATGTAGGTGTGGGTGGCACCAGTTGTCACCCTGAAGTCACTGGTATGGGGAGACAAGTACCAAAGAGCAGCGTGGTTAGAGGGGAGCCTGAGGCAGCAGTTTCTTTTCTTACCGCAAAAATCACAACACTTGTGCTTGTGATGCTGCATACGTATTCCTGGCAGATTTTTGCCCTTCTCTTCTTTCTTGCCAAGTACCAAAAGGCTGTTGTGAGTCCTGGGGTGTGTGGGCTGAGCAGTGGCATGTCTCCCTCCTCACAGGCTCCAGCAGCAGCACCCTGTCTTCGGCAGCACTTCCCGGCTGGCCAAGCGCTGGATCAGCGCCCAGCTCCTGAGTGACAGCATCTCTGAGGAGTGTGTGGACCTTCTTGTGGCATTTCTCTTCCTCCACCCAGCCCCTTTCACACCACCCAGGTGAGGATGAGGAGCCCAGGCTGGCCTGATGGGGATTTAGTGCCTTTTTCCCTGCCTGGGATGAAGGAAGGGTGGGATGCTGCTAGGGCAAGAGGTGTTGGGAGGTTTCACAGCAGGGAGCATGAGACCTCTGTGCTGTCCCAAATCCTGTTGGGAGTTGCCAGAGGAGATGGAGAGACTTAGCACTGTGGGGCAGTGGCTTTCCCTACCCTGTGGACTGTGGAGAAAGGGAGAAAGCAGGTAAGGATGGGAACGAGTGTTCTTGTGGCCTGTGGGTGCTGGCAGCAAAACTGGAGGGTGTGTTGTGCCTTCTGGAGGACTGGTGAGGCCCCTCATTCTGGGGTTGATGGCTGTGTTGTGGCTACCAACATGCTGGGGCTCCTGGGTTCCCCAGAAAGGATGTTATGGTGCTGCTGGCAGCTCCAGCCTCCCTTCCTCCTGGAGAAGAGTACCAAGGGAAGGATGAGGGGTCGGCCACTGAGAGCTGAATGGAGCAGTGTGTTGGTAAATAACCCCACAGAGCCAATTCCTTGCTGGCCCCTGGCAGATAGATGTTGTGGGGCCCAGAGGAAGTGAAATGAAGTTAAAGGAAATGGTTTTGTTCCGTGTGGAGTCAAAAGGTTACTCTGCCCTGCACTCAGGGTCCAGTTTCCTTTCCCAAAGTAGGAGGAGTAACAGTCTGATGCCTAGAATGCTTTCCTGTCTCCTAAAATAACAGGAGCCCTATCTTCCCAGCTGTATGGCTTTGTGCACATGTTGTATTGCAGGGAAAGAGGCAGAGTGGGAACTTGGCTGGTGTTCAGACCTGCACCAGAGATGGGAGCAGTCCTCTCTTCACCTCCTCCCTGCTCCAGACCCAGGAATTTGGGTGGGAAGGGCATCAGGAGATGGGGCAGCTGGGGGGCAATGTTTTACATTCAGCTGTTTCCTTTTCCTTGAGAAGAGAGAAACAAGGGGAAAAGGCTTTCCCTGGGGATGTGGAGAAGGGGAAGTGTCTCAGTCTCGTCCTGGACTTCCCTTTCCCACCACAGACATCCCTTCTTGAGCGGCATGTGGGTTGGGCATTCACCAAGTTACCCCGAAGTGCAGCCCTTCTTGCCAGGAGAGCAAATGCTGGTGTTGAACTGTTTTGTCCTGCCTACAGCTCTCCCCAGGTAGGGTTCCTGCGCTTCCTCAACTTGCTGGCCACCTTCGACTGGAAAAGCAACCCTCTGATTGTCAACCTAAACACTGGCCTCACAGGTGAGCAGGCAGCAGGTAGGAGAGCTGCAATTTGAGGCCCTTGAGCCCTCCTTGGTCAGTGCCTTGCTCCAGATCTCTTAGATACGGGGAGGCATCACAGCTTCTGCTGGGGGCACGGAGATTTTCCACTCCCTTACTCCTATCCTGTCATGTTTAACTTGCCTACAGGATGGGTTTGGTTGTGCCATATTTTTTTTTTTTTCCCCCCTGCCTGCCTCTGAAGAGGTAGATCTCAAGTGATGATGCTCTGCTGCTTCTGGCCTTGTTGAAATCTGTGACAAGCATGGGTGGTTTTGCATATGGTGTTGTCTTTGAAGCCCTCTGTTCCTGCCCTCTAGTGTAGAGTCTGATATTCTTTCGGATACATGCTGTCTTTCTCTAGGAGTCACAAGAGACCGTGGGATTGTCTTGGCTCTGCACAGTCATGGGGTGGGGGAGATAGTTTAACCCAACTTTTAAACCCTATTTATAAAATAAAGTAAAGCTGCTTGGGAGAGAATAGGGCTTTGAAAACTGGTATTTTCCAAAGCACCCTCCAGCTTATTTTAATGAACTAAAGAGCTGGTGTTTTCCTCACTTAAGGGGAAACAAAAAACAAGATAGAACATTCTTTGGATACAAACTGTCAGTAGTTTATAACATGAGTTCCCAGCATGTGTCAGTCCCAGTACCTGCCATGCCTGAGCCAACCTGAGTGGGTTTAGAGCAAAAGTCCGTCTAGTGAGAGTGCAGCAAGCCCATGGTGAAGGAGTTCTGGTTGCACATGGACTGTGGGATCAGAGGGTGGGAGAGGATAAATCCTGTTGTATGCCCTTTCCTGGCTGTGACTGGGGTGAGGAGGGCTGTGGATGGGGTAGAGCATCTCACCGGCCTGCCTGTCCTCTCCAGACTCTGACTGCACAGAGATCAAGAACAAGTTTGTAGCTGCTCGCTCTCGCCTGCCTGTCATGTTTGTGGCCACCCCCAAAGACCAGTGGAGCTCCATGTGGACCCAGGAGCGACCCTCAGCGCAGGTGAGCTGCACCCCTAGTCCCTGCCCTGTGGCAGCTGCTGGCTTGAGGCAGTTCCCTGCTCACAGTGCTGGAGCCAGCTCTGACAGCCCCATGAGGGAGCGGGGTCCCTGTTACGTCCGGGATTGCTGAGTTTTACCCTCTGACTTTCTTCCCACTCCAGATCCTGCAGCGCCTCGTTGTGCTCGCCTCGGAGTCTCTCCGTGCCCTGGAGGAGCAGCTCATGGACCCACTCAGCGACCAGGATGTGAAGGTAACCCCCCGGGGCACCAGCACAAGGGTTTCCAGGCTCTGGCAAAGCAGATTGGTCTTTGGTGGACATCACTGGGATGTGTTAGGAGGTTTCAGGCTGTGGCCGTGTAGATGCCACAGGGATGTAGAGCTGCAAGGATGGGAGGATGGAGGGTGGTGCCCCACTGGTTCTAGAAGACCCAGCTCTGCATAGCAGCTTGGGGTGACTAGGACAAGTTTATTCTGTATTCTCTGGTTTTCTTGTCCCACGATGTTCCTGTGCCAGACCAGACGTACGTCCATGACTGGATCAAATCGTTCCTCTGGGAACTCTGTTCGGGAGTAGCTGTGCAAAACTGGCTTGTATGCTCAAGCCTAACCAAGCTCAGGATGTTAGAGGTTTTGGCAGGATAGTAACAGGCACTTTAGGAAGATGTTATTTTGGTTTGAGTGGAGGAGCAAGACCATATGTAGTTTAACCCTCTTCAGTTTCTCAGTGATTTTATTTTTTAAGTAAGTTAAAACATCCATTACTGCAGTGAACCTGAGAGATGCAGACGTATTTATTTGCCCTTTGAAGGGAGATACATGTGTTTTGGAGGGTAGTTTGTTGGTCTACCGAGTAGTGAACTAGGCAATTGAAGTTCAAAGGACTAAAAAAGCCAAGTAGTGGCTAGATATGGTAGACTTACACTCGGGAAAAAAAACCCGAACCAAAACCAAACCCAAAAAGCAGCACATACAGTGGATTTTTTTCTGCCTAGGCAGTATAAAAAGGGCATACTGGCACTGCTTTCAATTCTGCTGCATTTTGCACTGAAAGTATTTGTTACAGAGGTGTGATCTACTTGAGGCAGTATCAGTGTGTGCTACAGGGCTGTGAAGGAATGAGACATGTCTGGTGTGCTGCAGTCACAGTGCTGACCCAAGACTGAAATTAGAGAGGGGCAATGTGAGCTGGGGATGGTTACTTTCTGAAAGGAGTTGACAGCTGGCCATTGCAGCCTCCCAACACCCTGACTCAGCCTCCTAGGGCCACCTTCTGTCTCCCTTCCTCTTGGCCACTGCGGTGGGGACTTTTCCTATTCCCATGGAATTCCTCTGGTCCGTGCCAGTGTCCTCCCAGGCCCATGATGTTCCTTAGGGATAAACATGGGATGCTGTTTCCAGGGCTGGTAATATATTTGTAAGCAAAGCTTGGGGCAGGGAGGAGGGAAAAGCCTTTCCAGTTCAGTTTGGAGTTGCATCCTCCACACATGTACCTAAAAGGGTGCTCCAAGTTTTTTTTTTGTCTTTGCATTTGCGTAACATGGGGACATGCCTGCTGTCATGAAGATGCAGTCATGAGTTTGTGGGCTGTTCCTTTGCTCCCAGGGCACACACTGAAAACCACAGATTTGGTCAGCTGGGTGGGGAAGGGGCTCTGTGTGGACTAGAGCTAGGGTTGACTCAGTGCTGGTCACTGATGTTCTTCATGTGTGTTCTCCCCAGGCTGGCTGTAAACCAGCTCCAAGCCAGTGGGTTTTCTGCCAGTGCCAAGTTGAGCAGTGTGCCATGCCTCTGTTCATGTGTCTGCATCATTTGTTCCATGAAAATGTACACATAGTTTAAAGTTTTTTCCATTTTAATACAGCTGTATGCACAGCTAGATCCTGCCTGTCCAAATATTTACGTGTCTGGGATTGCTCCCCTCCATTACCGGGGCTTGCTCTCACCCTCTGTCTGCTTGATGGAAGATGCCGTTGCCCTCTGGGGCAAATCCTGTTGGACAGATGGGACCATCCCATTATTACACAGCTCCTTCTGTCCCCTGAGTGTTATTCAGCTCCTGTTGGCTTCTTGACTCCTCTCTTCATCCTGAGACGCTGCTGTGTGCAGTGCAGTTATCTATCTCAGCTCACCTTTCTGTACTTCTCTCAGCTGCCCACTCCACTGCCATGCACTCAGGTGGGCTTCCTGGGCTCTGTGGCAAACTTGTAACATTAATCTCACCAAAATTTTGTCTTTGGTTTACTGTTTTCTAAGAAGAAGGGGATAAAATGTGAGCAAGGACTTCGGGAACCTCTCTTGCCTTGCCTGTGTCCTGTACTGAGTAGCACTGTTTGTTTCTCCCTGCAGATGGTCTTCCGCCCTCCTCTGGACTTCTATGATGTCCTGATCCACCTGAATCCCAACCAGATTCCTCGGCATCTGGAGAGCGTGGACCGGCCAGTGAAATCCTTTTCCCGTGGCGTGGTGAAGAACAGCTCTGCCCTGAATATCCTCTTTCCTGTGGTGGATTATGACCCTGTGCAGTTCTACCTCCAGGAGCTGAGAGTAAGCATGGCCTGTTGGAGAGGCAGAGGGGCTGCCTAAGGGGGAGCTGCCTTCTGGCACTGGGATTGCATGCCACTGCAGGATGTGGCTGGTGACATCTTTAGATATTTTGCATGAGATGGTCATTGCTTCTTCAGCAGAATACCTGGGGAATGGAAATGTAGGAATGAGTAAAGACTTTCTCCCTGGAAATGGGAGTCCTGCTGTCACATGAGAATGAGCTCAGATACAAACCACCAGGAGCTTTTGCTGAGGGATGTTGTATTCAGCACGGAAGTATCCTTAAGCCATTTGTCTCCAGTCAGTTAATTCACTTTTCATAGCTTCTTGCACCACTTGGTGTGCATGATGGACAGTAACCACACACATTTTCTGGGGGGATGTACAGGTATCCATGACATGGTCCCAGTAGGCTTTCTGCTCTTAGGCCAGTGGTTGTGTGAGCCAAAGGAGATCAGTATTGGTCACAGGATGGTTTCCCTGTGTCTTACTACATGCATGATAACAGAGGAAGTTGGTAATGTGGGAATATGGAGAACATCAGTATCCAAAGTCATTGACCATGTTGTTTCGCAACGTGTGGCTGAGCCAAAGCCTTGTCAAGCTGGGAAGTATGCAGGGTGGTCGGTGACAGCAGTGATCCACGCTGGATCTGGACAGCCAGTGCTTTGCAGAGGGGCAGCATCTGCCACTTTGGCCCTTCCCAGCTTCAGGTGTGGTAGCTGGGTTAAATGTTAATGTTAAATGTTAAATAGCTGGGGCTGTGATGCCCTCTTGTCAAAGCCTGCCTTGACTTTGAAGTGCCATCATCTCTTACTGACAGAAATGCTGTGAGCAGTGTCAGCACTGTGAACATAGGAATCTAGGCTGGCTGTGGCAGACAGGGGGCTGCGGGGGTCTCTGGCCCTGTTCCCCACTCAGGGCAGAGCCAGCTTTCACAGTGGAGCAGGCTGCACTCAGCCCAGTCCTGCTGAATGCCATCTGTCTCCAGGATGAGGCTTTCCCACCTCCCTGTCCCGATGTTTGGCCACCATTGAGAAAGTGGTGCCTGAACTGAAACTCCACTTTAGGCTGGAAGATTCTGGGCCCTTTCAGTTCTAGCTCCCCTTTCTCCTTAAGCAGGTAGCTTAGGAGGTGGCAAAGAAAACTTGCAAGGGTGTCTTTGAAGGTTTCCTCATGTTGGGCGCAGCCCTTTTACCCGCGAAGCTGCATGCTAGTGCGTGGTAACCTGTGCCCATGGGAATCTACTGTGGCTTCAGTAGAGCTGCCAGGTCTAGGAAGGTGCAAGCTCAGTCCTCCTGTCACCCACAGCAGGTTGGGACAGTCTCAGGTGGTGAAGAAGTGAGAGACAGGGATGTGTGAAAGGACTTGTGAAACGAGGAAGACCTCAAAATTGACCCACAATTTCCCTGCACGTAGCACTGCGTCTTTAGCTGGAAGGAAAAGGGGGATAGGAAGTGCCCAGTGCTCTCCTGCCTTTGAGAAGGAAGGTGGACCTGGAGGTCCTGCAGACATGTTGTAGAGAGCACTGGGGGATTTCTTGGAGTCCAGAGTATGCAAGAAGAAGGGAGAGAAGCATCCTTCACAAGAGTTTTAAAAGGGAGCAGGAAGCAGATTTGGAACTGTTTGCTCTTTCACTTTCTTTCCTGGTGTCTGGATCTGAGGAGTCATCAAAACCAGCCCCTCTGTTTTAAATTATGAATATTTGACCTGCTGCCATGACACCTCAGCCAAGAGGCATAGATGTGGGTAGGAAATGGAATTTCCTGAAATCCTTCTCCACCCAGTGCTGGCAGTGGGTTCTAGAGCTGAACAGAGCCTTTCAGCAGCTGCCAAGGTGCTGGAGATACATGGGGACAGAGCCTCTGTATCTCTGAAGGGGTCAGGGCTAAGCAACCCTCGTGGAAACCTGAGAGAAAGAAAACTGCTTGCTTGAAGAGGACCTGGAGGATATTGGGAGAGCTGGCTCTTTGGGAAGGCTGTTAGATGCTTGCAGCAGGACTGGCTGTAGATCGAGGCAGTCAGTCAGGAAGCTCACCGAGGTGTGTTGCAGTTTAAAGGACATTTTATGCTTCTAGACAAGTTGGTTTCAGTAAGTGCCTCCAGAAGTGAAAGGTACAGAAGAGATTTCCCTGGAAAGCAGCTTTCGTTATCCTTTAGGCAATTTTGATTTACTTGGTCCAGTCAATAGTGACATCCAAACTGCCTGTTTTTACTGGCTGTTTGTTGTAATACAGGTTATAATAGATTTGGAATAGGGTTTTGTTGGGTTACGAATTACACCTGGTCCTAAAGCCAGTATGCTGACATCCCAAAGAAGAAACATGGATCTGAGCAAAGGTCATGTTGCCTTGTGAGAAGCCATGTTGATTCTCTTGGTGTCTCTTGTTCTTGGACCAGAGGGTGCTTAGGAGGGAAGAGAGCAGGAACTGGTCCCAGCTTTCTCTGAAGAGTGAAGTATGGGGTAGAGAGCCTGAAATCTGCCTCAGCATCCCTGCCTAGGGCCTTTTCCTTGTCTTGAAGGCTCTTAGATATGGCTTTGTTCCCTTTTGGCTGTCATATTGGATATTGGAGGTATCTTGCAGTACCATTTCACTTGTCATTCGTAGCATCCAGATCAGTAGCAGGCAGACCTGAAGGGGCTGATGAATATCTATTTTACTAGGCAAACAGTTGTTTCTTCTGGAAAAATCACAGAGGTGGTGTTGCACGTGTTCTCCGATAACGCGGCCACATCCAGTTAAGTTGGAAGGCCTCAAAAGCTGATTTTGCACTGCAGGGCCACTGCAAGCCAGTGCTGCTGAGCTGTCAGTAGAAGCTACTTCATCCATCAGAAATCATCTGGCTTCATGTCTCAGTGTATTGATGTTGCTTAAAGGCAAGACCTTTTCATGGACTTTGCTTGGTAGCCTCTCCAGCACCTTTGCATTTCTCCTTCCCTGGCCCTTGCTGCTCTAAGTGGTGTTCAGCTCCTCCTTGTCCTGTGGGCTGGGAGCCCTGGGGGTGATCCAAACCCAGCAAGAAGTTGGTGCCAGAAAGGAGCGTGGTGACAGCAGTGAATCCTTATGAGAGATCTTGGATGAGAAGGCAGTTTGGACGCAGAACTGAGTGGCTTTGATTCAGAGTAATTTGCTCTCTCTTAACAGCACAAACCACAGAAGTGAGCAACAGGGCTGTAGCCATGGCTGACAGTGCAGCCATGGTGGGTTTGTAGCAACAAAGGAAGACATCTGCCACACAGATGCTGTGGGGCTTTCTGTTCTTCTATGGGCAGAAAAGAAACATCTGCCCTTTACCGAGCTTTCCACATGAAAATGGAATTTAAATGCCTTGGTGTTTTGGCTGACTTGAGAGGGACGGGGAGTAGCTTCTTCCCCAGTGCATTTGGACCAGTAGTCAGGAGATCCACTCTTCTGTCCAGACTGTTTGCCCCTGTTCTTCTCAAGTCAAAGGAGTAAGCAAGGCAGGAGTGTTCTGGCGCTGAAGGATTGCTGTGTACATTCTCCAGGAAGCTTAATCAGAGGAGAAAGTGAAAGGAGACAAGGTGTTGAGTCGTGATTGCTTTAATTTTTCTGGCTTCAAGGAGATGTGCTGCAGGAACTGGCCTGATGGAGTTGCTCTGGTGCCTGGGAGGCTCTGGGTAGAGATGAAAGGCTGGCTGTGGGATTCAGGCAGCAAATTCTTCAATTCCAGGACAGATCTGATAGGAAAGGCCTGTTCTGTGAGTCTGTGCAGATGAGAAGGCTTTGAAGACAGATGCTTTTGAGGTAAAGCAGGTGCCAGACATCCCACAGAGAGGGTTTCCCTGGAGCTTCAGCCCATCCTTCCTGCCACTTACAGTCCAGAGCACCTTGTTGAGCAAACCCTGGGTTGGCTCCTGGTGGAGATTCTCCAGCAAGGCTATGTTAATTTTGTGTCTCAAATGAGACTCCTGTTGAATCTCCATCGTGATTGCCAGTCTGTGTCGTGGTGGCTGTTGTGCTGCAGAACCCCCTGATGTTTGCTGGTGATGTGGTGTGAGAAGGCTTAGCCAGTGCAGCTTTTGCTATGGGGTGGCTTGGCTGTCCTCTGGACATCCAGGGGACACAGGACTTGTGGATATGCTTGCCATGCCCATCTACATGCATTCAGGAGCTCACAAAACCCAAAAGCTCTGGTCACCTCCCAGAGCTGTTCATTCACAGTGGGGTGAATTGGATGAAGCTGCCTGTGCCATGTCCCATTTGCCTCTCTATTATGGCTGTTAACAGACCCTCACATTCCTTACTGGGTCTTTGGTCTCAGCAGGTGACCAATGGGATGTGATGTCATTCACTGAGATGTAGCTTTCTGGGGCTGCACATGCCTGAGGAAGAGCTTGTGGCAGAGGAGCTGCCCATCTTGTATGTGTGAGATCTCTTCTGTGTGGATGAGCAGGAAAATGTTTCCTGCTTTGCTGTAAACATCCTTCTCTCTAAAGAAATGTTTTGCATTTGATAGGCAAGACCTATCAGGAAGACTTAAAGCCCTTTCTTCCTACCGTGGTGTAAGAATGTGTATCTTGCTACTGCGTGTTAGGAAGGAATTAATGATAATAAAAATTGTCTTAAAATACATAAGCTGTGATTATGGTATGTAGCTGGAATTGGTGAAGTCTTTCCAGGTCAGTTTGCTCCCTTCCTGTTTTGACTGACAGGGCTGACTCCTCCTATGGCGACTCCAGGCAGACAGGGACAGACTGAAAGAACTCCGTGGGCTCTCATGTCGTGGAGGAAACTGTCCTGTCTGGATCTGCGCCCTTGGAGGGGCAGAGGGGGCAGGAAATCACCTGCTCTTGAAGCAGCAAGGAGACCCTTAGCGTAGTGCCCACGTGTGCACACGCGCTTAGCCAGGCATCAGCCCCCCTGTGCTCTGTGGGTGAGCTGACAGGGTACTTGTGGCTGCATTTCTTCTGAGTTGGTAATGGCCTTCCAGAGGCCCTGTAGGATTTGTCCTGTAGAAAGTGACAGAAAACTTTTGTCTCAATGGTTTGGTAGATCGTTGGATTGGCATGTTTGCTGACACAGCCAGGAGGACACGGGTGGCTTCTTTCCTTGCCACACTTCTTTGCTGCTGTCCCAAACCCCCAGAACAAGGGTGTGTGTGTGTGCGGCTGTGATGAGGCACTCGTAGGTGGAAAAGTTTGGATGGCTTAAAATGCCTTTTATCAGCTGAATCCCAAACCGAACATCTGTGTTTCCTTTCTCTTTTAAAGCCTCTGTGACACACAAGTGGCTCCAGCCTGGGGTTACTTGGACAGTGCTCCTTGCTCTGTTGGGTCATGGGGGAGGCTCTGTCTGTGTCACATAACTGAGAGCATCAGGGCAGGTTGCTGTAGGATGACAGAGACCTCAAAATGTTAACCACAAATGTAGTTGTTTGTTGGAAGTAAGTAGCTTTAGTAGGGGTTTACACTGGTAGATTCCTTGCTAAGAGCATTTAAAATGCTCTGAGCACTGAGCAAATGTTTATCGATACATTTGCCATCTGAGCTGCTGTAGAACCAGGAAAAGCTACTGTAGGATACATTTTTGTGTGTGTGGAGACCTCTCTAAAAGGCTCTTCCAGCAGCTGTGATGCAATGAGCCTAATCTCTTGGTGGGAGCAGTGAAAAAATGGGTGGATAAAGGGTGAGATGAAAAAAACCCCTACCCGTAAACAACAATTTAGATACTTAACAATGTAGATATTTAACAACTAGTAGATACTTAACTAACTTACACTTATCTCATTGCAAAATCCACTCTTCAGATGGAGCTTCTTAGTCTGGTAATTCCATTTTAGATCAGGGTATTGTTTTACTCACTACCTTTCTCCACCCTTTTCATTCCTATAACCCATATGGTTCCTTAGAGCTTGTTCTAATCTTCTTCCAGGTGCCATATACACCTTCCCTGTACAATGAGGCTCCTCCAAAGTGAAGCCCTGAGTTTGCAGGTCCCCCATGTCTTTGAGAGATGGGAACCAGCCGTAGGTTTTGCTGATGGCAGGGAGCCTCCCGAGCAGAGAGGGCTTTCTCTGAGCCTTGAAAGCTGAGGTGCAACCAAAGATAGAGCAGCCTGAGAAGGGAACAAGGGTTCAAATGTACTCCCTGCCTTTTCCCCCTTCTCTCTGAAACTTTTCCTGGAAGAAGGTGTTGGCGGGCTCAGACAAGCCTGGTGACACTGGGCACAGAACATGGGATGTGGAAAGGAGGGTGAACTGTTTGCTTTAACTCCCCAAGCCTCTGTACAAACAGAAGTGCAGTGACTAATACACCAGACCCTTTTAATGCAACAATTTCCCAAGAACTGGATGGGCATCTCCACACCTTGCTAGGCCAGCTTGAAGCACTATCATGTGGATGATGCTGGGAGCAGGACAAGCGCTGAGATTTTGAATTGGATGCCATCCTTTTGATATCTGCCTTCTGCCCACTGCTGTCTGTAAAAAAAAAAAAAGGTGCTAGGTATCAGGCCAAACAGTGGTTTTATTGGGAAATTAGCTGAGCCTGGGAGGGTTTCTTTACTTCAAATGCTTCTGGCTTCTGTCCAGTAAGATGTATCTGTTAAAAATACTGTTCTCGTAAGGAGCATCGCGTGGCACTGCAGACCTCGCCCTGCAGAGTAGCTGGGCTCTTTCAGGTTCTCACATGCTCTGCTCCCCTTTGGTTCAGAAAGCTGCACGTTGGCGGTCAGCGTGCCCTGAGCTTTATTGCCCTTCTTTTGAGCTTTCCCTCCCTCCTGCTGTTTGCCCTTTGGCTAGAGGAGGAGTCTTCCCTGTTGACTGGGCTGTGAGCATAACCCGTCACTCTCAGCATAGGAATGCCAGGGCAGATTGCCTCTTTCTCAAAGTATTTTTAGACAGTGGTTTTCTTAGCCAGTTTGGTGAAATAATGCCTTGACCAGCCTTGCCCCTGTGAGATCCCATGGAGTGGGATGAGCTGGCAGTTCTTGGGATCTTCCCATCTTGCTGGCCTAATTGTGTTGCCCTCTGTGAGGTCGACAACAGTCCGAACTCAAATCTGTCTCTGAAGGCTGCAGACAACACCACCCCTTGCTTATAAGGTCTGTAGTTTTAAAATACCACCTCACCCCTTAGGATCACTGATAACACCAACTCAGTCTGCTTTTGTTTTTTTCCTACTGCAACCCTGGTATGTCCATACAAGACTCCCATCCAAGCTTGCCTTTGATGTTGATTTTTTTTTCATGCACATCCTCATGAAAACCTCATGATACTATGATGCCAGCAGATACTTCTCTTTGTAAAAGCGTGGAAACTAAGGGGATGGAGGAGGTGGCTGAAAAGGTAGCAGAGGGTCTCTATTCTGTGAAATAGTTTGTTCCAAAACTGGTGAAACCATGTACAGAAGCTTGTCCTGTTCTGGTGCTGTGGACTGTTTGCTCAGCCTGGTAAATGTGTCCTTGCCTGCTGTTAATCTCCACCGTGATAAACAAGTATCGGGGAACAACTGCTTGGCTGTCTTGGTCAGCTTCCTTCAAGGTGCACATCTCTAGGTATCAGCATGTTGGGTGATGAGCTGTAGGGCCAGACTTTTGGGTTCAAGAAGTTGCTTGCGCCACAGCAATGTTTCCTTCTGCTGTGATGCTTATCTCCTGCCTCCTTGCAGCCCTGGGAATCCAGCTCGTGTGGGTTTGGGGGAAGCCACACTGTGGGCTTAAGTCATCTCTTTGAGCAAGATCTCACTTTGATCTCTGCTGCCCAGTACCACTAGAGGAGATGCTCACTGACACTGCTGCTGAAACACGGGGTGGACAGATTCCTGCAGTGCTTCCATTGAGCTTTCCATCTCTTTGCACCCCACAGAATATTGTGTTACTTAAAAATTTGTGCTCTTATGTTTCATTTTTGGATGCTGGGTGCTGAAAGATCCTGTGGGATTTATCCTGGGGAAGAAGGAGCCTTTGATACCTTGGTTGCACAAATTGCAGAGCTTGAAATGCTGGCCTCTGGTTTGGGGTTTGTCTCTGGTGCCATGAAATGTATTGTGGCAGGATTGCCTGCTGGGTAGGGCCTGTCTCCTTCTGTCTGATGCAGTGTGAAATCTTGGACATGGTTGTTGGACACTGGAAAAGGACAACTTGGAAGTGCCAGGTCCAGTTGATGGAGGAGCATGGTGAGGGGCACTCAGTGGGTTGTCACTGTGAGGGTCACTGTCCTTAACCTGTGTTTATTTTCTACCCAGGATGCCTTTGATGATCTTGCCTTGTTCTTCTATGACAAGCATGGTGGGGAAGTGATTGCAGTTTTGTGGAAACCTTTGAGCTTTCAGCCTCAGCCTTTTAAGGTGAGTTTTTGTCTCTGCTTTAAGCTTCGTGTTACCTTTATACTTTATACCCTGAAAGCTAGAAGGGCGCTTTTTTTTTCGCCCTGCACTGTAATTGCTTTGTCCAACTCTTATCGGCCCCAAAGCCCTTTGGGAAATGGAGCTCATAGTTCTGTTGCTTCTTAGAAGGGGTGAAACCAAGACAGGGCTGTGGCCACGGTGCCTTCAGCCATCAGCAGATCTGAGAGGGAAGTAGGCTGTCCCGTTGTCATGGTTTTGGGCATCTTACCCAGAAATACCCAACCCACAAGAAGCTGGGGTGGCAAGCCGAGGTCTGGAGCGCCCGAGTCCTGTCGATGCACAGAGCTGTTTTCCAGCTACACTGTGTGGGTTGGCAGACTCCAGAGGGTGGTTAAGCCAGGTGTGAGGCACGCTGGAGTGATTCATGCTGCTTTCTATGAAGTAAAGACGCAAAGAAACCGGTTGCTCATGCCTCAGAGCTGGCAGCCCAGGCTCTTCTGCTGTCAGTCTCTGGGTGATTTATCTCCCCTCTCTTCACTGCCAGAGGGCATTGGCCATTCTGCCTGGCTGCCATTGTGAAACCCAGTTATTCACAGTGGTGAAACAGAGGAGGAGATGCTTCCACTGGAGCTGAGTCTGGCTTGATTAAACATGAGAATTTTGTTTTTATCTCTGATAGAGACAAGGATATTTTCCTGCCTGAGGTCTTGACACCCACCAAAGAGCAGAGCAGAGCCCAGACAGCTCTTACTCAGCCTTATGCTGTGATCCCTTTTGCATACCCCTTGTGCCCTGCTTACAGAGGCTCTGCACACTCTTCCCATTCCACCATGCCCCTGGCCATTACTTTTCTTCCTCACTTCCTTGCAGTCTTTGCACTGTAACTCCAGAGTAAACCCTAAAAGGGGCTGGAAGGGTCACCCTTGCACTTTGTTACCTCTAATAACGAGGACTGATGGCGTTGAGAAGTGAAACTTAGGGAATTGGGTGCAGTGGTGTAGCAGGGTTTGGATATGACAAGGCAGGAGAGGAATTTACTTCTCTGATTTGGGGCTGGCAGAGGTTGTGATGCAGCTCTGAGCGGGTGCTCCCATTTGTGCAATATTTGTGTGTCCTGCAGGTCTCCAGCATGAAAGGAAGGAAGGTGACAACTCTGAACAACGAGCTGGTCTGTGTTCCCAATGTGGAGGCAATTCTGGAGGACTTTGAGATTTTGGGAGAAGGCCTGGTCAAAAGTGTGGAAGCTCGTACAGAGAAATGGACTATCTGAAACCACTGAGAGGTGTCAGAGTTACCCATCTTGGAGCAGTTTGCTCACTTTGGGACTGTTCCTTTTTATAAATCAGTCCTAGAAAAGCCTTTTAGCTTTCTAAATCCCAGAACTGTATGTTTTATTTATCTTTATATACCTTGTTCAGAAAAGCAATGGGACCTGTTATTGTTTTCAAGAATACAAATGCCTGTTTGTTTTGAAGAAAATTATAAAGATGGGATAAAGTTTTTGAATGTGTTCCTGTTTCTTGGTCATTGTAGGAATTGGAGCTGTGTTCACATCAAAATGTCAATCTGAAAATTATGGCTGAGGTGTGCAGTGGGAAGGCAGTTTCCTAGTTTGGTAGGGGGTTTATAGCAGATACTGCTGTTGTAGGGGTTAGCAAAACCAAAAAAACCAGCTGTTGAAAAGGAATAGCATATTTGGTACGCTGTGTTTAGTGCTGGTCTCCCCAGGAAAAGGGAGACATGGATAGACTGGAGCAGGTCCAGTGAAGGGCAACAAAGATAATAAAGGGGTTGAAGCCTCTGTCATGAGGGGAAGAGGGTGCAAGAGCTGGGCTTGTTCAGCCTGGAGAAGAGAAGGCTTGGGGGTTCTTACCGATGTGTGTTTTAACGCCTGGTGGAGAAGGAGAGAAGATGGATCCAGGCTCTTCTCAGTGGTACTCAATGAGGGGTGAGAGGAGTAAATTGAAATGCATGAAATTCTATTTAAAATGCTTTTTCTTTACCATGAGCGTACCTAAACATTGGCATGGGTTGCCCATGGAGGTGGTGGAGTCTCCGTACTTGTCCATACTCAAAACCCAACTGGACCTGGTCCTGGACAACCTGCTTAACGTGACCCTACTCAGAGCGGGGATGTTGGGCTATTTCTCTCTTGTGACATGCTTGTGAAGACTCCTGGTGAGGGAAGAGAGAGAAATAAGATGGAGTGAATGCACTTGTCCCTTCCCCTCTTCTGCTGGAGGCAGAACACATGTTCCAACAGCAAAGCACAGAATCAGATGCGTAGTAAAGAAAAGAGACTTCTTGACAGCAGATATTGCAGAAAACAAAAATAGATCAAACAAAAAAGCTTGGAAAGGCAAGTGGATGTTCAGGCAGCCTGATAACTGGGTAGTTGTTGCTTGGTAAGGAGCATTTCAGATGGGATGTTAAGTGTGTTGCTTCAAGACCGACTGGCCTCTCCAGCTGTTGGCAGTGAGCCCAGTGCTTTGTTGAGGAAATTCACAACATGTTTTCCAAATGTTTTCTCTGAAGCATTTGGAAATGGGCTGTGGCAGAGATGGGGCACTGGTGCTGTTTTCTTAGTGCCCATTGAGGGGTGTTGGCGGCATAGTGTGTCCTCTGGGATAGGTAAATGTGTGCAGCATCCCTGGTTTTGGGATATATCTGGTATATTAAAATCTCAAGGACCATTTTTCTCTTTTGCCTGGGCCTGTGGCTGAGGGAGGCTTCAGGTGGAATCCATTGCCAATTGTTGCTTGCAAGAGCTTTCTGAGTATAACTAAGCTGAAAACATCAAAAGCTCTTAATGGGCAAAACAGATCTCTCAGCTGAGAGCAAAGCAGCGTGTGCTGTTGCTACTGTGACCCCTGCAGCCTCAGAACTTGCTGACAGGTCCATTAACAAACAATGCAGGCAGTGATTTCAACAGATTTCAGAAGCAGCTAATTAGGGATTAATTTTTAATCTTCTCTTTGTTGTGCTTTATCATCCTCCAGATGTTGAAGTTGCCCAACCCACCTTCAGGGATAGCCGTAATTTTCCTCGGTAGCTGGGTTGTTCCTGCTCTTTGTGTCCATTTGCCTTCACTCTGAACATGCAGTTTGATGTTTGGGTCACATAAATTTGCCACCACAACTGTTGAACAACATTGGAGTTCCTGCTCTGGTTGCTTGAGCCAGAGCTCTGCCTGTTCCCTCCATGCTCTATCCTGCTCTTGCTTTTCCCACTGCTGTATGTTCTGGATGTAAAGGTTTTGGTCTGGAACGTTCTTCCCACTCCATGTATCTGCTTTTCCCCAGGACACAGGCATGTGCCAGAGCCTGCATTAGCTTGCAGGGTAGCAGAGCTCTTCCAGCCTCCTGCTTCATCAGGCAGCCTTGAAGGTCCTGCTCCCCTTCCCTGGGGGTGTCATAGGATGTGGCCCCTTGCTGGCTTATTCCCTGCCTGGGGATATTTATGGAGAGATGGCCTCTGCTTTTGCAGCTGAGCAGTGCTGCAATCCCCTCTGTCTGTCCTCCCCAGCCCAGCTCCTGCAGTGGGGTCTGTGAAGGATGTACCCTGTAGGGATAGCCCTGCTGCAGCTCTGTTTTTTTTACACTGTCAGGTATTGTATTGCTAGTCTTTTTCCCTTTTGTCTTTAAAAAGGCATAAAACTGCTCCTCCATCCTCCATTTGCAGTGCACAGAAAAGGGCCAGGAAATGTCCAGGCTGGTCCTGATAAACTGATGATAAATGAGTCTTGTAAGCAAACCCTTGCACAAGTACCAACCTGCCAGTGTTTCTCAAGGTGGTGCCACTGTGCTCAGCAGCCAGATGTGAGCCCAGTTTTGGTGACAAACACTGGTAACTCAGCAAAGACCTTGTAGTGAATTCACCTAAGACTTGCAAAATTGACCGCTGCTAGCCCAGGTTACATCTGTGTCAGCAAAAATTATCCAGATAACACATTATCCCAGCTGTGCTTGCAATGCTCATGTTGCTAAAGCTGTAGCTGATCCACAGGTTCCTGCCTCTGCTTTCAGAGGAAGGATAACTCCTCATTGCCTTAAATCTGACAGTATCCAAATATTGAAAGGCACCTTTGAGCCATTCTGAAAGCCTTGTTCATGTGGTCAAACACTGCAAATCTTCTAGGTCCTGTTTTATCATCTGCTAAACTCAGACCCTTCTGGGCAGTGCACATGGACAAAGTCACCCTGACATTTCTCTGAAAAGCCTGGGGATCATAAAGCCAAAGAATCTGAATAGAAAGGCCTGTGTTGGCCTTAAAGATCACACAGTTCCAACCCCTCTGCTGCTGACAGGGACACCTTCCATTAGACTGGGTTGTTCAGAGCTCCATCCAACCTGGCCTCGAACATGTTCAGGGATGGAGCATCCACAGTTTCTTTGGACAACCTGTTCCAGTACCTCACCACCCTCACAGTAAAGAATTTTTTCCTAATATCCAATCTAGACCTACTCACTGTCGGTTTGAAGCCATTCCCACTTGTCCTGTCACTATGTGTGTTGTAAAAGGTCCCTGTCATTGTTCTTGGGGACTCCCTTCAGGTAGTGAAAGGCCACAATTAGGTCACCCTGAAGCCTTCTTTTTTCCCAGCTGGACAAACCCAGTTCTCCCAGCCCTTCCTCACAGGAGAGGTGCTCCATCCCTTTAATCAACTTGATGGCCTCTGGACATTCTCTGGTTGCTTTTAGGGCCTGGATATTGCTGCACTCAGACTTCTTGAGCGACAGTCTACCTGAAAGGCAAAGCACCTTTCCCAGGAGCAGAGGGTCCCTGCACCTCCAAGGGGTCTGGAAAGACAGGATCCAAAGGAAAAGGGTGTCTCAGGTACACAAGAGAGGACAAGTGAGGTCTCCACTGTAACTTTATCTCCTGTTGTTGGATTTACTGCTCTTGTTGGAGCGCTGTGACTAATTTCTGTTGTGAAAGTGGGGTAGGGCCTGGGTTATTCAGGGCCCACTTGTTTGACAAGTGTGCTGGGCTTCCACTTCCAGAGCAGTGAGTGGGCACTCTCTTGTTTGAGTAGCTGTGGTACCAGCCATAAACACGAGCTGCACAAACACAGACCTGCCCTGGGGAGCCCAGGCCGTGTCATGTTGCAAGAGGTGGGATGAGGGCAAGGGGAGGGAAGCACCAGAGCTGGGGCAACAGCAATGGGCTTGGAGGTGCTGATTTTGCAAAGCTGCCTCTGGAGCTCTTTACGGTGGGTCTCCCGTGCGTGGGTGGTGAGTGCAAACAGGGAGGTGCTTCCAAATGCAAGACTGGGCTGGAGTGATATCGGAATATTTAGTGTATGGGTGGAGTCAGCCAAGGCAGGGCTCAGTGGTGTATGCTTTATGTGTGCTTTATTCTTTCTAGCAGAACTTCCCAAATGCTGGTTTGTCCTCCTGGGCCATTGCCTGAGCCACCCTCTCGGCAGCTTTCTCCTAAAAGGATCAGCTCATGCTTTGCAAGGATGCTCTCTCGGACAGCAGTTGCTGGCAGGCAGGTGGTGCTGGCTTGGAAGAAGGAAAGGTGGATGGAGCCTTTCTTCTGACACCAGACTCCTGCTTGCCAGGCACCCTTCACGGTTTTGTGTTACTATCACAAGATTTATGAAAGGGAGCTGGGGGAACAGGTCAGTGAAATAGTTGGGATGATAGGATGACCACAGCTGGTTGGGTGCTGTGAGGTTTTCCTACCTACTGAATTGTTCAGACTTTGGTGTTCAGACTTTGGGGCTGCTGAGCCTTTTCAGAGGCTGTTTGCGGTCTCTGCCTTGAGGCTGAGCCTCTTGAGTCAAGAAGCACATGTCTCCTGGAAATAAAGATCTTTCAAGGAGCATTTTGCCCAGGCACCCACAATTACTGGTGATTTTTGAAAACACTTAGGTTAAATTTCTGTGGCTGGCTAGGGAAGGAATGATTGTCTAGGGTTTTTTTTGGCACAGAAAGAGAATATCCTCTGTTTGCTGTTCCCACAATGGCCATTCTGCTAAGCTGGGGAATGGCTTGTTTACTGGGGTTTCTGTCATTAGGAAAACCCTCTGGACCTGAAGTGATTTTTTCCAGGCAAGGCAGCAGCTTTTGGGAAGTCCTGGTTCCTGAGCAAAGCAGCTCTGGCAGGTGGCGGCTTTTAGTGCTTGTGGTCTCCTTAGAAAGGCAGAGTGATGCTGCTCAGGGGATGAGTGTGGCACTTAGCAAGTGCAGGCTGCAACACAGGAAAGGGAAAAAAAAAAATTAGGTGGAGAAATTGCAAAAATGGGGAAAGGGGCTGAGGCTGGGACAGAAGGGACAGTTTGGCAGTGGGAGAAGCAATGCTGGTCTCTGGCATCGCAGGGCTGTGTCGGGGGAGCAGAATGAAACCGCAAGTTGCCCAAGCTGTATGACCTGGCACTAAGATGCATCCTCTGGTGCTGTGAAGCCTTTGCACTAGACTCAAGTGCTAGAGGCTCAGCAACCACCAGGAGAAAAATAAACATTGGCCATAAGCACAGTGGGGAGGTGCTTGGGTAGCTGGTGATTGCATGGTGGGCTCTGGCAGAGAAATGAACCAGGGGTGCACCAAGGATCTCCCCATTACTCCACTTCCCTGCTGAGCATCATGACCAGGTTCAGAAAACTCTGCTTATTCCTGCCAGAGAGTGAGAAGGGGAGATCTGTTCCCCAGGGTTTCGTTTGCTGTCGCTGACGAAGGTGCCGAGGGCTCGTGTTGGCAGTGAGCCCGCACAGAAACACTTGTGCCTTGTGCTGGTGACTCCTGCGCTGCTGAAGGTGCCAGACAGACTGCTCCTGTTCGTGTTGCTCCTGGATATGCATGGGAAGTCTAAGGGAGGTGCCAAAAAGGAGCATGGCAGGAACCTGGTACTGTATTGATTTATTAGCCTCGAGTCCCTCCCTTTTGGCTAGATCATGTTGTTTCCATGCATATTAAAATACTGAGGATCGAAGTGTCTGGGAGGCAAACCACAGTGGTGGCCTCACTAGGCTTTGTTTGTTATTTGCTGGCTCTTCCCTGCCTAGTTATCAAGGGAAGCCTGTCGATGTAATCTTTCTGGATTTCAGTGAAGCTTTTGATACTGTCTCTTGTTGTATCCTTCTGGACAAAATGTCCAGCACACAGCTGGATAAACACGGCATGTGATGGGTGAGCAACTGGCTCATGGGTCAGGCACAAAGTGTGACATCAGACTGGTGACCTGTCACGAATGTGGTTCTGCAGGGCTCCATCCTCAGCCCTGCACTCTTCCATATCTTCCTAAATGACCTGGATGCAGGACTGGAAGGGATACTGGTCAAGTTCACAGGCCATACAAAACTGGGAGGAGCTGTTGATTCTCTAGAGGGGAGCGAGGCCCTGCAGAGAGACCTTGACAACTTGGAGGGCTGGGCACTTATGAACCATATGTTCAATAAGGGAAGGTGCTGGATTCTGCACCTGGGATGGGGCAACCCTGGATGTATGGACAGACTGGGGAATGAGATGCTGGAAAGCAGCCCCGTGGAAGCGGAGCTGGGGGTCCTGGTTGATGGCAAGTTGAATGAGTCAGCAGTGCCCTGGCAGCCAGGAGGGACATCCCTGTCCTGGGGTGCATCAGGCACAGCACTGCCAGCTGGGCAAGGGAGGGGATTGTCCTGCTCTGCTCTGCGCTGGGGCGGCCTCAGCTCTAGTGCTGGGGTCAGTTTTGGGTGCCACAATACAAGAAGGAGGTAAAGCTGTTAGAGAGTGTCCAAAGGAGGCCACAAGGATGGTGAAGGGCCTTGAGGAGAAGCTGTGTGGGGAGCAGGTGAGGTCACTTGGTTTGTTTAGCCTGGAGGAGACTGAGGGGAGACATCATTGCAGTTACAACTTTCTTGTGAGAGGAAGAGGAGGGGCAGGCTCTGATTTCTTCTCTGTGGTGGCCAGTGACAGAACCTGAGGGAATGGTCTGAAGTTGTGTCAGGGGAGGTTTAGGTTGGATGTTAGAAAAAGATTCTTCACTCAGAGCGTGGTTGGTCAGTGGAACAGGCTCCCCAGGAAAGGGGTCACAGCACCAGCCTGACAGAATTCAAGAACCATTGGGACAATGCTCTCAGGCACATGGTGTGACTCGGGGATGGTCCTGGGCAGGGACAGGAGCTGGGCTTGATGATCCTTGTGGCTTCCTTCCAACTCAGCTTATTCTGTGATTCTGTGAACACACGTGGTAGCCAGGCTTGGTTTGGTGGAATGCTGACCTGCTTTGTGTTAAAGCAAGGCAAGACCATGGCTGTAGGCTGGAAATGCTGCCATGGGGCAACCATGTCCTTCTGCGTGACTGGAGACCCTGGCAGTGTTAGAGGGCAAGGGATGAGGTGGACAGATAGCTCTGTAAGGATACCAAGGGTCAGTAGACCCCATCCTGAAATGAGGCCTTTCCCCAAACCAAAGGAAGAACAGAGGGAGTGGGTGGTGTCTTTCCTCCATCCAGTGGGATCAGGGCTCACAGGACAGGACTACAGGGTGCAAGGGCTGTCCTGCAGTGCAGGGCTGAGCCAGCCCTTGCTGTTAGGTCTTGTCAGTGGGGATTATCTTTGCTAAAGACTCAGCCAGGTGGAATAATTGGCAACCAAATCCCATGCTCCCTCCCAGTGTAGCCTGGAGCTGCAGAAGGGTAGCCTTCCTCCTGCTGCCACAGCATCAGAACCTCTTCTCTTTCCCAGGCAGTCCCACTCCAAGGACATTTGCTTTCCCCTGCACCCTGTAAAGTAGACCTCCATGTCTCTCCCTTACATGGTTATAGGGCAGTGTATCGCCCTTACTTATGCCTGCCCTATATCTTATATTTATATAGGTATGCCCACACTTTCCCTTCACTTTTTTGGGTACTTGGTGGAGGATGGTGAGGAGTTGGGGAATGACACACCTTTCCCTGGAATATGTAGCTGGGGGACTGGTGGCCTGTGCCACGTCACCACCGGCCTCCAACAAAGAGTGAGCCAGACAGCTGCTGCCCCCGGCCCCTTTTGACACAGGCAAATGCAATTCCCTGAGTGAGTAATGCTGCCAGCTCCTGCCCCAAGACAGCGATGTTTTTTGTCAGAAACTGCAATTTGTTTAGCGCCAGCAATTTGCCACAGCCCGTTGAAAAGAGGCAGTGAGACACTTTCCCTGCCCTGAAGCATCGGCGGTTGGAGGCACGCAGGATGAGACATGGAGGGCGTGAGCGGCAGCTGAGGAGGGAGTTTCGGGGGGAGCATGGGGTCTGGGGCAGGGAACGGGTGGGACATCACAGCCACGGGTCTGGGAATGACCCTGAGAAGAGGAGAAGCCTGTCCCTGTTGTCCGAGGCAGGAGGATGGCTGGCATGCTGATATGCAGTGTTATGGGCTTGCCGGGTCCCTTTCCCTGATCTTTTCCCTGCCATAGATCTCATCTCACCCATCAACCAAAGAATCCAAAATCACAGTTGGCATCCCCTGCTCACCCCAGTGATGTGCTGTCCATCCCAAGGTGTCACTGGTGCTGCCACCACGGGGAGAAGCATTGGCCTTTTCCAGGCCTGTGTTCCCAGTTGGAATTACACCATTTCCCCAGTGCAGCAGCTGTTCCCTCATCTCCCCAGAGCCGGTGTGGGGTCAAACCTGTCAGTTTCCCTCTAAGGCTGCAATCTTTGCCACCTGTATGGGTAAAGTGCTGTAAAAATGCCTTACAGCCATGGCCTGGCAGCGTGGGGACACGGCTGCCTTTATCTTCCCACCTCAGCTGGACACTGTGTGGTTTGTGGAGCAATGAGACCCAAGTCACAGGACAAGTGACCACCAGTGCTGGAAGCAGGGACATGACTTCAGCCACTCTTGCCCCCTCTTCCAAGAAGCCATGTTCCTGAACATGAAAATATTTCCATGTGCCTGCTGCTGTGCTTGAAGAATAATGTCCAAAGCAGCCACGAGGGTTTTCTTCCAAGGGGTGTGGGATTGCCACTGCTCAGGAGTGGTCCAAGATAAACTATCAGCTTGTAACACATTTCTGCAAGGCCTCTCCTGCACCTCTCCTGCTGCAAGGCAGCTCCATGGAAATGGGATGCTGAAAAGCTGCCATCCCTCCTGTGATGAGGACAGAAGAACCCTGCCTGAGTGGAGGGATTTCCCCCACAAACTTATGGCCCCTGGAAATAGGGCGTGGCCTGTCTGCAGTTTTGCATGGGCAAAATTTATGGGTGGTGGCAGTTGGAGAAAACAGCCTGCTCAGTAGTGAGCATCCCTGGATACACAAGCTGCAGTGTTTTCGGGATGCAAGATGAGAGATGTAGAGGCTAGAGGATGCTTTGGGCTTGCAGCTCCCAGTGGCAGTGCTGCTGGCAGGGATGGAGAGGCCAGTCAGCATGGAGGCTGCCTGAGGCCCAGTAATCACTGGAAGGGTGTGTGGGCTGACCACCCAGGTCCCAGCTGCGTCATATGGAGCCAGGTGCCAGCCCCATGTGCCTCTGCTGTGTCCCTGGTTGGGGCTGCCTCCCTGACACCTTTTGGGGAATGAGATGAAATCCAGGACATGCAGGCTGCCAGGGAACCCTGTTATTGCAGGTACAGGGCAGACTAGCTCCCTTCTGCCTCCTGAACCAGCCCACTGCTCCAGCTGTGGAGGTGCTCCCAGCCGAGTTTCCCAGTGCTGCTGCATTCATGTCCCACAGTGGTGGCTGGCTCCTGCTGCTGAGGGTGACGCTGAAACCCAGTGGCAAAACTTGGCTGGAGGACCCATGTGTGTTGAGTTTCATCTGAAACCACAACGCTGTTGGTAGGTTTCTGTGCAAAGCTCAGCAACGTCCTGCTGGCTCGTGCCAACACTTCCAGCAAGCCTTCATTTATTAGTATTAGCTTTTCTTCAGGAATTTTGGCTGGGCCAAGTGTACTGGCAGGCCTCTCTAGGGCTGGGATTTATGGCTGGAACTGGTACCCCTGGGGCAAACGGGTCTCGGTGTGAGTCAGGGCAGACCTTGGCTGTGCCAGCGCATGCGCTGCAGCCCTCCAGAAGGTGTTGATCTCCTAGGAAAAAGCTCAACACAGTCTCCATTGGGAGTTGCTGGAGACAGAAAAGGGGAGTTCACAAACACAGCAGCTATCTGGGGATCCTAAGAGGAGAAATCTGTTTTTATCGCCCCTGAGCTGCTGGGTTTTGAGCATGTCTGAAGCGTTGCTCTGTGTGCATAGCAGGAATGTTGCAACATGCTGGTGCCAGGGGAGCTGAGGTCTGTTTGGGGATCACCACATGGAGTTATTGAGAAGACAGGATCTAGGCTGTGTGCATTGTCAACAAAAATAGCTAACCTGGGAGGCAGAAGGGCATGGATGTGGCACCAAGGGGAGCATAGGGCTTGCGCTGCCCTCTGCTTTGGCCAAGCTGCTGCCATGCTGTCTTCTACAGTGCACCCATATCCAGTGCAACCCTTGGGCTTTGGGTTACCCTTGCACTGGCCACTAGGAGACCCTGAACCTGTGTTACTCCAAAAAGGTCTGCCAAGCCCTCAGAGGAAAACCTCTTCCACAAGCTCTACCTGTTCAGCTTCTGCCTTGATCTCACGTGTCTGGTGAACCAGCTGGGAGGGCTGGAAGGCAACATCAGCCTCCCCAATGACCTCCTAGCGGGGCTGGGTGACCACCATCTGGTCCTGGGGTGGGAGCAGAGGGGCCCGAGCTGGGGTCCTGAGTCTGGTGTGACCCACAAGCACTGTCATCCTGAACCTGCTTCTGTGCCATGTTACATCTTCCGGGACACAGGGGATAAGGCTGGGAAGGGCAGAGTGGGTGAAAGCTTCTCATGCTGCTCTCTCTGCAGCAGCATAAAGCACATGGGCTGATCCAAGGGTCGATTTGTGTTTAGTCTTTCCAGTGAGAGAAGCTCCTGTATTCATTCTGGGATTTCAGCAGTAACACATCCAAGGAGTCATCTCTAGTGGACAGTCAGGTGCTGGCTGTGCTCTGTATGCTCAGGTGGTGTCCTGGCTCTGCAGGGAGATTTAACTTGACCCCATTACGCTGGGATTTCACAGAATCACAGAAGGGTTTTGATTGGAAGGGTCCTTAAAGATGATCTCTTTTCCTAGGTGATCTCCCACAGGTAGGGACAGCTTTCACTAGACTTGGAAGGGATGTTCCTGAACGACGTGCAAGACAAGCAGCTGGGAACCACGATCAGCCTGTGCTGTGATGTTTGCTCCTCTCAGGCTGAACTGGGGCTTGTGCTGTCCCTGAGGGCTGTGTGTCTCTCACCCTGTGGGAGATGCTCCCTGGCATGGAGTGCCAATACCAGACTGCCCTCCATGTTCAGGGCGTGGGAAACTTCAGCTGTACCTTCCTGTCTCAAAGCAAAGATGACTCATGGTGGAGCTGCGCTCGCTCTTACGCATTCCCTGGCTCAAGGGACTCTATTTTTTTTTCTCAGTGCCTTGTGAGATGGAACAGCTCAAGCAAAAGGCATGGAGAAGCCACCCCTCCCGCTCCTGCTCTCCACCCTTACCCCATCTCTCCATAACCCCACCTCAGGGTAATCCCCTGCTCCCAGGGCTCAGCTCCCTGAGCCCGAACTCCCAGCTGTGACCCTGCAATTCCCTGCCCACATGCTGGGAGAAATGGCCATGCTGGGAAAGCCAAGACTGCAGGCAGAGGTGGGATAGTCGAGATGGCAGCAGCAAGGAAAAGTATGAAATTCTAGAGGAAGAAAAGCAGGGTTTGTTGAGCCATCCCTCCGAGCTGTGAATACCCACAGGCAGACCTTGTCCAGCAAAGGCTCTTTGGGCACCTTTCTGAGGTGGTGAGCACACTAACACCTCACCAAGGAGCTCACACAGCCCTAGCCGTGCAGGACGGTCAGGCTTAGGCTGGCAACTGCAGGGGGTAGAGGGCTGACCCCGGCTGGATGCCAGACACCCACCAAAGCTGCTCTGTCACTCCCCTTCTCAGCCGGACAGGGGAGAGAAAATACAAAAAAGGTTCACGAGCTGAGAGACGGACAGGAAGAGATCAGACACCAAATACCAGAACAGACTTGAACTGGAAATGTTAATTGAATTTATTACTAATCAAAATCAGAGCAGGATAACGAGAAGTAAAATAAATCTTAAAAACACCTTCCCCGCACCACTCCCTCCTTCCCAGCTCTGCCTCCTCCCCCAGCAGGGCAGAGAGACGGGGAATGGGGGTTATGGCCAGTTCATCACATGTTATTCCTGCTGCTGCTCATGAAGAGGAGTCCTTCCCCTGCTCCAGCATGGGGTCCTTCCCATGGGAGATAGTTCTCTGTGAACTTCTCTGGTGTGAGTCCATCCCACGGCTACAATTCTCCACAAACTGCTCCATCATGGGTCACACTTCCGTGGCTGCAGTCCTTCAGGAACAGGCTGCTCCAGTGTGGGTCCACCACAAGGTCACAAGTCCTACCAGCAAATCTGCTCCAGCCTGGGCTCCTCTCTCCACCAATCTGCAGGTCCTGCAAGAAGCTTGCTCCAGCATGGGCTTCCCCCAGGTCCAAAGCCTTCTTTTAGGCATCCACCTGCTCCAGGACAGGTTTCCCATGGGTCTTTCTTGGTCATCCTTCTGCTCTGGTGTGGGTCTCCTCCAGGGGCTGCAGGTGGATCTCTGCTCCCCCGTGCCCTCCCTGGGCTGCAGGGGCACAGCTGCCTCTCCACGGGCTGCACCATGGGCTGCACCATGGGCTGCAGAGGAATCTCATCTCTGGCACCTGGAGCAGTTCCTGCCCCTCCATCTGCACTGACCTGGGTGTCTTCAGGGCTGTTCCTCTCACACATTCTCACTTTGCTCTTTCCTGGGCACAATTACATCTGCACAATAATTTTTTTTTAACCTTCTTAAATATGTTATCACAAAGGCATTACTATCATTCCTGACTGGCACAGCCTTGGCCAGCAGCAGGTCCGTCCTGGAGCCACCTGGCACTGGCTCTGCCAGACATGGGGTGAGCTTCTGGCAGCTTCTCACAGAAGCCACCCCTGTAGCCCCCCTGCTACCACAATACAAACCCAATGCACAGGGTGTGGAGCTCTTCGGCCTGAGTGATGCCAGTGGTCAGCTTTGATGGTTACGGTCCATCTGCCTTTCAGATCTCTGGATGTCAGACTTTGCTCTGCAAGGTCAGCAGCAGTAATGGCAGGAATGGGATATAGCAGTGTGACCTGGCCTGGAGTAAGGAATCTGACTCAAGAGCAGGTTTTCCTGCTCATGTCTTTTTCTGCCCAGGTTGTTGCTTCATCCTGCTGCTGTCTTGCCTCATTACCCCTCCTGGAGTGTTCCTAAGATGTCCCTTTCTTCAGCAGTGCCCTGTGCACTGTGCAGGTGAGGTGTGACACCCCCTGATTTCCTGGGAACCCTTCTCATCACAGTGCTTCCTATGAGAGGATTCAGGTGGCTTCCCATGGTGCAGCTTCCCCAGGGTAAGGAAATGAGTTGGTGAGACTAATTGTGATACAGTGCCTTCAGAGCTCAGACTCCATAGTGAGGGTTTTTTTCCACTGTTGTAGTTGTTGCCAGGCACTGAGCCCTTTTGTGGTGTTACTCCCAAGATGTTCCCAAGATGATGTTTATGTGGGCTATAGCATGAGGTTCTGCAGCTGGGCTTGCTCTGCTAGGCAGAACTTGCCACAGGGATTCAGCTATTCCCTTCCATATGCAGGAATGTGACAAGATAAAAACGCGTGTTTCTTCCCCCACTTTCATCCTGAAATGCTCCCTGACAGGATGGGCTAATGAGGACAACAGATCTGCCCCTGTTGATGCTTCCATTCTTTCCAATTTGAGAATTGCCCTTGGCCCAGGAGAGATCTGGGCTGTGCACGATGCAGCAGCAGATAGCAGTGCTCACACCCAGATATGCAGGAGGTGGTTTTGGCCAAGGGAATCCATCAGTTATGAACAAGCTCAGCCCTTGGAAGAGGATTTCTATCAGTTCCCGTTTGCACGTTACAGGATGCTTTTTGGATGACTCTGTAGTGTTTGCACTTGGCCTGATGAGCTGATCTTTCTCAATTTACTGCATTTATTTATTCCCTGCTTTTATCATTGATCTTGATGTGAGATGGAGCCAACCCCCACAAGCAGAGAGAGGAGAGTACACAGCAACAGCTGAAGGTGCAAGGAGAGCCTGGGTGACCCAAGGACAGCCAGGTGAGTGCTCCCATATTACCTCCATGGTCTGTGCTCTGTCCATGCCTCCAAGAAGATGTTAGCTTCCCTTGCCTTGGACCATTCTTCCTGACTGAAGAGGCTATAGAGAGGAAGATAACGGCATGGCTGGGCAGCAGGTAGTGCCCCAAAGCTCTCCCAGCAGATGAGCAATAGAATTAAAAAGGTAAAAGGCTGAAATAGATGACAAGGAAGAGGCCCACTCACTGAGCTGCCTGACAATCTGCCTCCCCCTGCCCTCAGCACCGTGCTGGTGTTTCTCCCATGCCTTAGCAGGAAAACAGCAAGGAAAAGTGGTGCAGAAAATCCTTCTCTGTCTCAAGCCATGCACACAGCATCACCAGGCTGGCTCTGCAGCACTCCTCACCTGAGCTCTGGGTGAGCACTGCTGCTTCTGCTCTGGTCGAAACCTGACACGCAACCTTGTTTGTGAAGAGTGTCCAAAGAGGATATCCTATAAGACAGAGCTTCTGAGCAGCAGGGGTGGCACTAAACTTAGAGGTGTGTTGGTTGAGTTGAACCAGGCAGACAAACTCTTCCATGGTACAAATCACTTGGGATCACTCTTTTCACATGGTGTGGATTGTTTCTGTCAGAGCTTTATGTCTGATCTTGTGCATGTAGGTTAGACCCTGAAAATGCCTTAAGTTTTGTGGTAAGTAACAAATATGTCAGAAAAGTGCTGACAAATATTTTACTGTGGCAAGAAGTATACAACGATATCTGTATAATCAAGTCCAACAGTAACGTTCACTGTGAATGTCACTGCTGCCTGTCTCCCTCTACACACATTCGTCACCTTCCATCACCATTCCTTAGCCAGGCATTGGACACCAAAAACAAGGGGAGGAGGAGCCACGTTCTTTATTATGATAGAGCTTGGGGAAGGGTGGACACCACTGTGGGGCTTCTGGGATGAATCTGGTCACGTGCAGAGGCTGATGGTGATCCCCTGGGATGCTTGGGGAAGGGGACTGATGTGGGACAGGGGCACCTCTAACCCCAGAGGCCTTTCCCATCTAGGAAACATGGTATAAACTGTCCTGGACTCTGTATACTGCACAACAGGGGAATTACCCAAATTCCCAAAATACTCCAGGCTGAGAATACAGCTGTCTAAGACAAATCCCCACCATTTCTATCCCTTTTAGTTCCAGCCAGGGGAGGGTATGCAGTCCTGCTCTGTCCTCTCCTACAGCTAGCTTCCTTTCCTTCCCTGGCTACCTTCCTATATTTTACCTTTTTACCTGTATTCCACACTATGGTTTCAGAAGAGCTAGGTCTGGCTCCCTCCCCACCTGCAGAGACCTGAACCCAAGTCTTGCATGTATGCTCAAGTGAGACAGCTCTGAGGTGAAGGGCTCTCACAGCTCTCCTTCTCTCTCCAGCTCTCCTGTTGAAAGCACTCTGCCATGCCCTTTCTGATGGAGGTGGCTTGCCTGTTCTCTTTCAGATTACTTTTGTGCAAAGTGGGAGAGCTTTCCAAAGGAGAGATATGGATATCTCACCTGTGTTTGTCTGACACTCAGGGTGGCTGTTGCATGGGGACTGATGGCTTCAGTTTTGTGTCTGATTTCTTCAGGGAGAGAAGGGATTTGAGTATGGAACCCCTAATCCTCAGCTGAAGATCACAGCCTGAGAGTTCGGAAAGTTCTCCTCTGAGCCTCATTCTTTGGTGCAATGTGTACTCATCCCCATCCATTCCCTGACCCAGGAATTCCCTTGGGCTGGTCTGTGTCGCCTGCATGGCTGTGGAGGGCTCCTTTTCAGCTGGAGGGTCTCATCTGCCCTTCGCATCTGAGCAATCCTGTGCTGCACCTCCCAGTGACAAAAAGCCCTGTGAGCCATCAGCCTGTGCATCAAATGTGACTCTGGATTGCCTGACTCTCACCAAGGGTTGCCAGGACTAGCTGAGAGACCTTTTGGTCAAATTCTGTTGTCTTCCACTTGGCTTTAATGGGAGTTTTGTGTCAGCACAAGCTGCAAAGCCTGATCTTACTGAGAATAATAAGACCCTGTGATTATCTCCCTAGGTCACAGTGTGAAGTCTGTTTGTGCTGGGGATTAACTGGGATCCCCTGAACACATTGTTTGTGTGGGACAGAAGCGTGGGTGGTGCATCAGTCCCTTTGGAGAAAGCCTGAGTGGAAGCTCCTGTTCAATGCTGTTTCATACAAAGGGAGGATTTGGCGCAGGCATTGCCAGGGCCAGGTTTCCCTGGTCATGCTGCAGAACCTGTTTCCCAACCGGACAAACAGGAGGTGTAGCCAGCCTGAGTGTCCCACAGGTTGGCATCCCATGTCTGCCCAGGGAATTTTACTTGGATCACTAAAGCCCACAGCTTTTGGCCAGGTGTGGGGCAGTGATTGTCGGGAGCCCACCACCTTGTGCAAGAGCCCTCTTGCTCTTGCATTGCAGGCATTACCTCCCGGGTTTGCTTTTCATCTAGTGACTCAGAAAACTAGCCTTGGCACAGAGAGCCTTTGTATACTGAATAACCCCTAGACAGCACCCTTTTCGGAAGAAAAGGAGTACGGGTGGAAGGAGTAGCTAGGAGCAGCTCCCTGTCCTCTGCCTCCAACCCAAACCCATTGCTCTTGCAATGGCCACTGAGCACAGGCAGGCTCCACGTGTAGCAATTTCACCTGATGCCACATCCAGGCTCCAGCATGTCGATCTGTCTGCAGTACCTTCACTCCTGAGGACCTGTTTGACCTGACCTGTGAAGATCTTGGCTGCAAGAAAGGCTTCCTGAGTTATCCTCCCCATTCCCATCACCCGAGCGGGAAAGCTGTGTCCCTGGTCTGCCCGTGCACACCTGCATGCCCTGTCGTGCCTGTGGTAACTTCTCCTTGACTCATTCCTTTCTGCAGGAATGAGTGGGAACTCCCTCCCTGGGAATGGCTGGTCACAGGGAATGTGCTCTGGCTCCTGGCTCCCTTCTCACCTCTCACAACTGCCCTTTGGATTTTATTACACAGGGCAAGGTTTTGATTTTTGGTTGGTTTTTTTTTTGGAGGGGGTGTGTGTTTGTTTTTGTTTTTGTTTTTGTTCCCCTCTGCCCCAAAATCTGCTGCCAGCTGTGTTCGTAAGCGCCAGGGAGGTGTAACACCCCTCCATCTGGGTGTTATCCAGTTGGCCCACCTCTCATATTCCCGTGGTGACAGCTGGTGCTTCTGTGACCAAAAGGAAATGTGACAGAACACAAAATCCCATCTCCTCTTGGATTCTTTTACAGCCATTCTCATAGGAAGAACTATTAGAAACCATCTCCCTCCAAGGCTCAGAGATATCCCATGATGATTTCTCTGCACTGCCCTTGCTGTTTCCTACATCCCCTTCCCTGTTTTCAGAATTTCACCTTCCATTTGACAGCCCCACTGCAAATTTAATCCTCAGAGAGAACCTCTCTCATTTCAACTTTCAGCCTCTCTGCTGGTACAAGGAACTTCTCTGCATGTCTGGCACAATGGACCAGGCAGTTCCCAGCACTTCTTTGCCTCTGGGCCATTCCATGCTACTTCAAAGCACAGCTGAAACCTCACTGTTTATTTTCAGTGCATGTCCTCCATAGATTTATTGCTTTTTCTATGTAATGGATGCTATTATCACTGAAACCTGCAGCACTAACAAATTAATTTCACTGACGCTCCTGCTGATTTGATCTGATTCTGCAGGACACAGTGGAAACTTTCGCAGTCGTTTCCTACCCTGAAGTGCTTGCAAGCTCAAAATCCTGTACAAGACCTGTTGAAGCTGATTGAAGGAGTTGTATTAAAGCCACAGGTAGCCTCAGAGACCTCCAAGAACAAGGTTTTCCAAGACAAGGAGCAGGTCTCACCTGCCACCCCTGTGGTGGATTGATTGGAAATGCTGTGTCCAGTTTAATGTGGTTCTTGGGCTTTAAAAACTATAAAACCAAAATTGTTTTTTCTGGAAAAATCTGAATATTAGGGCACAGAAGTAGGACCTTTGGCTTCTATTATGTATCTTAGGGGCACCTCTGAAACCAGATTCAGCATAGAATTCCTGCTTTGTTTTGGTTTCCATCTGCTGGTGTGAAACTTCCTCTATCACTGTCAGCATTCAAGCATTCCTCTTGGCTATTTCCTCCTGATTTGAAATCAGAATGTGTCAGAAAAGAAAACCAGGCCTTTTTGAGCAACGCATTCATGAGGAGTTTCTCATTTCTTGCCTCCAAGGTGTGTTACATTGGTGGATGGCCACCCTGTGCCTCTGGGCAGCCCCGTGAGAGCCAGATGAGGTTACAGGTGAGGTGGTTGCGTTTTCAGGCCATTTTCTGCAGGATGCACAAGTCTCTCCCCTGTTCTGGTATCCTGCAGGTGGCCTTTGAGCCAAAAGCTAGGGTTTGGCTGGAAGCTGCTCCTCTTGGGCTGGCTCAGGGATGGAGGTGTGCTCAGTGGGCACGTGTGCCACGTGCGTGCCACACGCCTCCTTAAGAGAAGGGAGAGCATCCTCCTCTTTCTCCCCCTTCCTTGCTGCTCCTGGGATTAATTTTTCTTGATGAAAGAGAGCTGAGTGCCGGTTGATTAGGCCATGACCTGAGTTTTATATAATGCATTGTGCAATGCACTTTATGTAATCAGAAGTTTCTTACGTAATTTATTTGCAGGGCACTCACCAAATCAAGAACCAGACCTGGTTCCTGTTATATGGATGGGTTTGCTGTTTCTTGGAGGGTGTGGTGTTAGAGGGCCAGGAAAGCAAATCCATGCAGCTGTGACGATTCTTGGTCCGTGTCCATCTCCAAAAAGATCTCTCCAAACTCCTTAAAAAGAAAGAAGGCAGGGCTTAATCTTGTCCTTTTGCAGGCCGGGTCTAAAGGGGACTCAGCTGCCCCCACATTCCACCAGCTATAGTGGGACTCTGAGGCACCACTCCCCCTTTGCCGTCTCTGATGTGCTTGGATTAGCCCTCACCATTTCCTTGGCAATGGGGCTGGATTGTGCTAGAAGGTGGGTCAGGAATGTGAGGTGAGGATGTGATTCAGGCTGCGAGCTGAGGATGTGACCCATATGGGCATGAGATTAAAATCCAATTCCTCCTGGCAGCTGAGTGAACAAATCATGCCTGCCATTCGTGTTGCCTATTGAGGTGGTTAATCCATCAATGGGCCTCATCTGTGCCCCAGGAGTGGAAGCATCCACACCTAGGCAGTGACAGAACAGCTAATGGGCTGGAAACAGACACTGCAGATGCCAAATGAAAGAAAAATATCCATGGGGCCCTCTCTCTCTGCCTCAGTGGTACTGCTGGCTCATTGTGTGGCCAACGCATGAGTTCTCCCAAGGGGTGATCAAAGGGGGTGATGCAGCATCCCAGGGCCTCACAGGTACTCCCATCAGTCCTCTCCAGCCTTCCTCCCCTTCTGCTAAGGGAGAAGTCGGGTTCTTCTTGCTGAGATTGCTGGGGATGTGGTGCAAGCATGGCTGTGGCGTGGCAGGATTTGCACAGCCTGGTGAGGTGGGGCTGCCCCATCCACCTCACTGGGCCCTGGGGACCTTGCAATGCTCTTTCATGCTAAAGAAGCTGTGCATGTGGGAAAATTTAGGATTTTACAAGTATTAAACTACAAGTATTTCACAATGGCAGGAGAACCTGCTACCTGGCTGTGTGTGAGTTGGGAGGCTGACTGCACCACCAGGGGAGTGAACAATGTCCTGCATGATAAACTACAGCAGGGAAGGCTGTAGGGCTTTTGGGTGCTAAAGCACTCACTCCTCAGTCATAGAATCACAGAATGGTTTGGGTTGGAAGGGACCTTAAAGGCACCCCCGTGCCATGGGCAGGGGCACCTTCCACTAGACCAGGTTGCTCAGAGCCCCACCCAGCCTGGCCTTGGACACTGCCAGGGATGGGGCAACCACAACTTCTCTGCGCAACCTGTGCCAGTTCCTCACCATTCTCACAGTCAGAAGTTCCTCATATCTAATCTAAACCTGTCATTTGTCAGTTTAAGCCCATTCCCCCTTGTCCTGTTTCTCCAAGCCCTTGTAAAAATCCCTCTCCAGCTCTCTTGAAGCCCCTTTAGACTGGAGAGAGCTATAAAGTCTCCCCAGACCCTTCTCTGCTCCACCCTGAACAGCCCCAACTGTCTCAGCATATCAGCTGAGGTCTAATTAGTAAGGGAGGTTGTAGTAATAAGGAGATCCTGATACAAAGGGAAGAAGATATACAGACAATCTGACGGACCCTGGCTCAGTCTTAATCTGTGATCTGAACTAGCTGAGAAGCTTGATGCCAGTTGAAATATTCTTTAGCACGAAGAGAAATTAAAGAGGACAATTTAATGAGGTGGGCATTACCAGATCCTTCATGGATCTGCTTGGCTGGTCCTCACCACCTGTGGAGCTGGGGTGCCCTGGTCTCACTGGGGAAGAGGGTCTCTCAGGACAACCTACATTAGATACTCCGCACAACTCTGGCCCATGGGCATTTCAGGGTAAAGGTATTCAGTCAAAACTCTCCAGACTTAACCGTTTTGATTAAAAAAAAAAGATACAAGTTATAGCAAATTCCTGACTTCCCTTTCATCCATCCTCCTGTTTCTTGCTGCTGTTTTGCACTGCATTTCAGCCTTGGCTGAAGTGCGCATGAAAGGCCAGGATGACCCTGATGGGTTTCCTGGTCACCGTTCTTGTTCTATCCACCTCACCCGCCAGGCAGCTGAGGCCTAAAGCCCCAGGCAGATGTTAAAGCTCCACCTCGCTGGGAGCCCACAGGCTCACTTCCCTCCACAGGTGAAATGTGATGTGCAAGCAGGTGTTGTGTCAGGATGAGATTTTTGCAGGGGAGGCAGCTAGTGCTGGGTACGGCTATGGAATTAGGAAAGCTGCACTTTTTGCTTCTGCTTATCCCTGCCTGAACTTCCTCGTTGCCCCAGGATAACCAGAGCTGTGTGGTGCTAGCATTGCAATCTCACCCTGTTTGCCTGGATTGTTTTGGGACGTGTGCTGTTCGTGGGGCTGCGTCTTGCAGACCATCTGCAAGGAACCAGGCGGCACTGGGAGAAGTTCCCACTGGGAAGCAGAGATTTAATTAAAAAATTAAAAATGTGGCTGATAGAACAGAGGTTTTCAGTGAGCTGACTACTGTGGTGGTCAAGTCTCTCTGCAGAAAGGGTGAACTAAGCAGTGTTTTGTATAATTCAAATGTTTCCTCCTTGCAGCCGGCATTCTGGAGTTCTGCTTTCCAGTGTTACAGACCACACACTGTGCCCAGCCCCATCAGCTCTTTGCTCACGGTATTGCTCTGACGAGAGAGAAGGAGTATATTTCAAGGAGGATGGCGCAGGTTTTGGTGTGGATGCAGAAACAGTCCTTGTACAAACAAGGGAGAGGCAGACATCTGGGGGGGCAGCAGCTGTACAGAAAGGGCTCTGCAGGTGGCTGCAGCAGTCACCAGCTGACCATAAGTCAACACAGTCACGGTGTTGCAAAAAAGAAAGGAAAATTTAATCATCCGCGGGATGTTTAAACAACAGCATTGTTTGTAAGACACTTGAAATAGTTCCAGCAATTTGTTAGTGTGGAACATGCCTACATGGCAGCAATATGACCAACTCTGGGCACTGCCCTTCAGGAAAGTTATGTGCCAGTGGGAGAGAGTACAGAGGAATGCAACAGAAGTGACTGGAGGGTGAGGGAACATGATCCATGGGGAAGGACTGATGGGAACAGGGTTGTTTGGTCTAGAGCAGTGATTTTTCAGACTGTGGTGTATTGTCTTCTGGTCTGTTTGTACTTGGTCTGGAAGAGGTGAGTAAGGAAAGCGAGTTTCTATATGCTTTAGGGCTGTTTACAGATATAACATCTCTAAAAAGGGCTGTCCTTGCAGAAGAACTTACTTAGGGCCCAACACTGAAGTGAGAGACAATGAACCACTGCTGTTTCACAGGGAAGAGTGTAAGGGGCCCAGTGCCAATTTTCAAATGCATAAAATAGAAGGGAGAACTTGTTCTCTCAGTTGGAGGGGTAGAAAATTAGGAGAGTGCATTGTAGCAATGAAAATGGAGAACATCTTAAGTGGATAGTGGGATCTCTGTGTGCTGGAATGTGTGATCCGGGCAGGTTTGAAATTCCCAGCATGGGAATCTCAAAGAACAGGCTAGATAAACATCTGTCTGTAATCACAAGGATAGGACTGACCCCTTCTTGTCTCTCTCAAGGTCACTTTGCATCCTAGTTCTCTATGATTGTGTAACTAACTAGTGTTAATTTATGGTCATTGCTATTTAATATATTCATAAACGCAGTTGAGAAGGGAGTGAGCAATGAACCGGTTGTCACCTAACTGCTCACTTCCTTTTCTGGATTAGTAAAAGTACATTGAGCAATACTAATCCACTAATCCAGCCGCAGGTATCTATGAATTGCTAGGCAGACATCCCCAACTCCATTTTTTTATGATTCTGCATCACAGGAGTGGCATGTTGATTCTGGGAGGTAAATACAGTGGCCTCAAATTTGATCCTAACTTTTCACAGTGCTGACAAACAAACCCTCCTGAACGTGATCCACCTCTCTGCTAATCCTCACTGTCTTGAATGTTACCTGGTAGCAGTGAGACAAAAGGTAATTCCAGGAAGCTTGGCTGTGATGTTACTGCAGTTGTTTGACAAGGATCTGATTCCCCTAAAAATACTTGCTGTGGCTTGAAGAACCCAAAACCTGCGGTTACTGACTACAATACCTCTATTTGCTAGCAAGAAGCACTGAATCACGAAATCACAGAATATGTTTGAGAACTGGACAAAGTCTTGCTGTATATGGAGCTTTTTTAGAGAGGCAATGCTTCCGAGAGGCTTCACTGAAAGGTAGGAGAAAGAGTGGAAGAGCTGATGGAGTTGAAAAGTGGCTTGAGGATAGGGATTTAATGAAGATGATCCAGGCGAGATGAGACAATTGCACCCACATAGGCGGATTCAGGTTCTCTGTAATTTCAGTGGAAGGTCAGGCGCTTTCTTTTGTTTTGCTGTTTTGGTTCTATTCCAGTTCCATTAGCTGCAGTTCATTTGCAGTTTTAAAAACTTCTTGTCTCTGAAATCCTGGACTGATGTGTCAAGAGGCTTTGGTAATTTGAGGCACAGTTTAGAAGTGGGGCAGCCATTGTCTCTGCAATGCAATAACTCATTGACCCACTTTAGCTTCCAGCACTGATGAAAATGCATCTCACCTCAGTGTGGGCACCACTCGGGGCACTGACACGTGCTGCCTTATTTTTCCTAACATACTGTCTTTTAATTGTGGAGATGGGCTTTCCACTCCAGAGGGTTTCCGGGATGTCTTTGCTGAGGATCCACGGGACAAACGTATTTTAGCAGAGAACTAAGCATGTTTCATGCTAGCTGCAACCCCTTTGCAGCAAGACCTTGCAGGAATTACAGCTCTAAGTGGGCTCACCCTTTTGCCCAAATTAGTAGAAGAGCTGCTGCAAATATCAGCAGTAGGTAGGAGGCTTCACCATTTCCTTATTGGAGAATCCTTATGGGCATGTCAAGGATAAACTCACAAGCTGAGTTGACAAACACAGGTGGTATTAATAAGTTCTATGAAATCAAAGAAGTCCTCTAAGCCTATTATTCAGAAGAAGTCATCTAAAGACTTGTCTTGAGATCTCAGCAACTAGCTAAAGCACGATCAAATCCTACTGGTTTTCTTTCTCATTGAAATTTTGTTTGTGTTTCATCTTGAGGAAAATGCCCCAATCATGAGATTAGCAGAGGTATGCTGAATTAACGAGAACGTTTTAAAAATCCATTAACATCTATGAAGGTGACAGTCTGATTTGTGGGTAGAGGTTTAAATGCTTTGCCCCACCCAGAGCACAGAAGCCTCTGATATGTCATTTTGCTGTAACTTTGCTGAGTTTGGCAATTGTGCTATGTGATAAACTCTTTTATTTCAGTTGTTTGTCTTGCCGAGGTTGTTTACAGAGAGGGTGTGATGAGTGCTGAGGGATGGGATAGAGGACACATTTACATGTTCAGTTCAGAGGGTTTTTTGTGATCACTTCTTTTCAAAGACCCAAATAAGAAAGAAAGAAAGTGCAATTATTTTATACTTGTCTGGATCTGAAGCAGGCTGTTGTGTTGCCTCTGTGTCCTTGCAATGAGTGGGGTTCACTTGTAGAAATTTTCAGCTTACGGCTTTGTAGAGGCTTCTGTTTTTAGAAAAACTATTTTTGCTTCTTCTTTTTTTAACTAAAGAAATTATCTGAATTAATTTCAATGAGATACCATTCCAGATTATTCAGAGTCTTGCAGGAGCGAAGATTTTGTTCCAGATAAGCTGGAGAAACTTGCTGTGTGTATAGAAGCCCTCCAACATGAAAGGTGTGTTTTTAATTATATTAATTCTTGAAGAAAGTCTTGACAATTAATTTATTTTTAAAAATCCCACTATCTTTTCTTCCTAATATCCTTCAGGTCTTTCTGAATTTTCTAAGGAGCTTGTCTACATGCTACCAAACAAATATTTCCTGATTCTTACAAATGCTTCTATTTTGTGAGTTGCCATGCTAACAATAGGAGAGTTTGCTATACTCAGCACAAACACTCCCAGATTTACGTAAAAAAGGAGTAAAGCCGTAATTACACAAAGCTGAAAAAAATCCACACCAAACTTCTTCAAAAAGTTTTGTTGTTACAATCAGTTAAGGAATAACCAAGGCTAGTTAGAGTCTTGAATCAGAAAGATAATCAACATCCATAGAAACTTTTTCAGACATCTATCACCTGGAGATACTTGGGGGATAGAAATTGCCTTTAGAAGGGCATACTTTTCATACAAAATCTGCAGTGCCTTTTGTCTGTGCGCTGTTGTCTTTCTCCAAGTAGCACATTTCTCAAACTAGCATCTTTCTCAAGCAGAACGTAGGCTTGTGTTTTTATGACATATCTAATGTCTCTAATGGCTCTAATAACACCCTCCTACATCTTTGCTCCCAGCCAAAAAGCTATACAGTATTTCTTGCACAATAACATCTCATTGAATAACATATATACCTCACAAAGCTTCCTTTCCTCATGTACATGTTGGGTCTGCACTAAATCTGATGCCTTGTATGTGTAGGAGTTGCTTTCCCATAAGAAGACATTAATTGTTTCCTTGCCTTTTGGACCAAAGGGTCTCTGGTTTTACAACCTGCTCTGTAAGGCAGGTTTATAAGTTGCATGTAAATTCTCTTTTCTGGCTTGATTGAGTTCAGGTGAATGTCTTGATCTTGTTTTGCATCTAAATTACTACACAGTCCAGCACCACCTCAGACAGGAGGTGGCAATTAGCTGAGAGCTTCCTAAACCACACAGCAAACTGCCTGTGGTTCTCTGGGTTTCCTTGTACACCCTGCTACAAAGCAGCTCGAATTCCTTGTGGTTTCCAAAATTCCCCACCAATATGTGAGGGCTGGGGTTTTAACTCTCTCCCAGCAGTGCCCCAGTTTGTGTGTACCTCTGAGCTGGCCACAGACTGGTCTCTGTGATCAGCCAGGGCAGGTCGTTAGCGCCGGAGACCCCTGGGGAAGTGCCAGGTCCTGGTGGACCCAATGCTGCGGATGTGGGAGTTTTCAGGGAACACCATCGAGCTGCTCAGTGTAGCACTGAGCTGGAGACGAGGTGCCATGGCTTTCCTGGGAAGTGTGAGCAGTGGAGGGGTCTCTGTGCAGGAGGAATTGAGAGGCGATGTGTGTGTGTGTGTGGGTGTGTGTGTGTTGGTGTGAGTGTGTGTGAGTGTGTGTGTGTGTCGTTAAGCAGCTTGCTGTGGAGTTTGGGGCTGGCAGCACCAAGTCCTGCCCCTGTGCAGGGTGTGGAGAGACATGTTGGACTGGGCAAGGAGAACAGGAAAAAAATTGGAGGTGGGCCTGATTAGCTCAATACTTGAGAAAGATTCCAGTAGCCATGCTAACTGGGTGAGCAGGGATGGTTTTTCTCTTCCATGTTAAAGACAAAACTCATCTACTTTTAAGCAGCATGAGGAGAAAGGTTCAAGTTCAGGCACAGGGAGCTGTGGAGCTGATGTTCCACATGGCGTGCCTGCAAACTGGGGGAAGAATGGGGAGTAATGGAGATCAGGTACTGACCACTTCCACCTCATAAGCAGGGACAGAGCAAATCATATATCTTTGTGCTGAGTGCCCTATTTTGGATGAGAGGGTTTTACTGAAAGATGAACCCATCCCCAGAAGACTCTGCTCTACTCTTGAGAGGCATGGGGGAGCAGTTTGGGTGCAGGCTGTGGAAAACAAATGGAGAAGTGTGTGGCTCACAGGGCTCAGGTTGTAGAGAGATGACACTACGTTTGGCCCTAAATGTTGGTGTGAATCTATTCCTTGGCTGCATGCCCACATGAATCCCTTCAAACTCTTGTAGCAGCAGCCCAACATGACTGGTGAGCATCACTAGCCTGGGAAAGTATCCTTCAGATCTACGAAGGTGTGAATCCTTTGTCATGGTCTTGGCTTATCCCACTCAATGCCAGGTGCAGTGGCATCCCCTGGGGGAGATAATGGTGTAAAAAAAAAAAAGAAATTCCTTGTGAAAGTAAACCTGAACTTCCCTTTCTCCCAGCTGCTGATGAATAATGCTTTCGTGTCATGAGTTGGTGGGGTCCCTTAGGTGTGGAGTGACTGAGCACAAGGTGAGGCGATGCTGTGCTGGCGAGGGGATAAGCAGGCAGGCTGGCCCTGGGTGCCAGGTGTCTCTGCCCAGCAGGGTTTGGCAGCAGAACTAGAGGTGGCAAGTGGGCCAGGGACCCTGTGGGTAGCTCAAGCAGAGGAGCGCTGCTTCCATCCCTCCTTGCTGAATCACCTGCATTGTGTCTCCCAGGGCATTAGTCAGGGAACTGGACTGAGAGGGTTTACCTTTACCCTCCTTGCCTTGCTCCTGTGGGTTTTCCACCAGCCCCTGCTGTTGAACATATGCATCTTTCTGTTCCCCACCAGTGCCTTGCACCCCCTGGGTTTATTTTGGCCTAGCACAGGGAGAAAGGTCAATGCTATGGATGAGTACTGCCTGGAGGAAACCATGAAGTCCAGGTCTGTGCGGGGAAAACCCATGCAAAGCCCTTGCACACACAGAGCTGTTTGGCCCTAAGCTTGCAAAACCCCTGAAGAATGCAGCTACTCTGGCATGAAACCTTGGGGTGGGCTTGTGAAAGGGGGTCAGTCAGACCAGCACATGCCAGAGCTGGGACACCACAAATACTGGCACCGACTCTATGGTGATTCCTGCAGGACCCTCATTCTCTCAGGCTCATGTTGCCTGCCCCAACCCTGCCCGCATGTCCCTGCTGTGGTCTTCATGCTGGGTTTCTACCAGCTGGAAGCTGTGCCCCTGACAGGTTGCAACTCACACCAAACATCTCCACTGCAACCTCCAAACCTCCTTCTGTCCTGACTCCTTCTGGCTTGTCTATACTGTTTAAGAGGCAGCTGGACACTGGACTCCAGCTCAGCTCCATCAGCAATGGAAAAAGCAAAATAATTACTTACCATGACCCAGTTCTGGTTCTCCTGTCCTTACCACCCATGATAGTCACTCTTTTTCCCTGGGCACTACAGACTTAGAGTTTGCTTTAATAAAGCCATTTATATTCTACGTGAGCGTGTTCTCCAGAGCCCTTCTGGACTCATTGTAAGGCTCCTTTTTTTTCTGCCTGGGCATCTGTAAAAGCACAGACCAAAATGGTGCCCAAGCCTGGCCCCTCTGTGCATCCTTTTGAGATGTTCCTGTATTTGAGAGCACGCTTAGCAGAAGAAAGTTTCCGATAACAGATCTCTTTTAACCAGAACTGTGGCTTTACTCTGTTGATTTTGTATTAAGATTTCATGCTGGAGAGTGACAAGAGCGATTTCTCGTCTCCTAACTCCTCCCAGACCACGAGATAATCTGCCAGGAAACAGATTTGATTTGATGTGTTTTCTCCTCAACAAACCCATTTCACCTGCACCAATCACCTCATTATGTTCCCAGCACTTACAAATGGATCACTTAACAGGGCAGGCAGAGGTCTTTCCTGGTATAGAAGGTGGTTTGACTGGGCTGGGATTCCTGGTGTCCTCCTGGGCCTGCTTTTTAAAGATAGATTTTGTGTTTACCCTTCACTAGTCCTATGGGAATGCCACGAATTCTCAAAGATAATTACTAATGGATTTGAAGTCTCTCTGACTACTTCTTTAAGTACCCCATGTTTATTAAATTCTGCCCACTGGGCTTCAACCCGTGTTTATCCCGTTTTGAACTCTTCTCCCAGCCCTTATTAATATTTTCTGTTGGTAATTTGTCCCAGTTTATCCTTTTCCTGCATCTGAAGAATAGTATGGGATGTACCAGCTTTCACTCAGTCACACACTCATCCCACCACTGGAAAGAGTCTGGCCTCGTCCTCTAGACACCTTCTCTTAAGACATTTGTAAACATCGAGAGACATCTCATCTCCAGGCTAAACAGACCCAGCTCCCTCAGCCTTTCCTCGTAAGAAGAGAGATGCTTCAGTCCCCTCACCATCTTTGTAGCCCTCCGCTGGACCCTCTCCAGCAGTTCCTTGTCTTTCTTGAACTGGGGAGCCCAGAACTGAACACAGCACTCCAGATGTGGCCTCATCATGCCATAGTAGATGGGGAGGATCAACTCCCTTGACCACTGGCCACACGCTTCCTCGTGCAGCCAGGATCACTTGCTCTGTGTTCTCATTTCCTCTTAAGAATAGGTCTGCATTTCTTCATCTCTCACTTACTTCCAATGTAATTCAAAAACATTTTCTATAGAGCCCCTTATATATCCCACTAGTTTCTAACCCTTGCAGGTTCTTCAGCCTATCTGAGTTTATCCTTGCCTTCCTGTCATGATCGCTGTTACTCATACGACAGCATTTCCATTTGTTATAAAATTCCTTCTGATTCCCAGGTCACCAGTCGGCATCTGATGCTGTCACTGTCATCTCTCACTGCACTTCCTCTCTCCCCTGCTCATCAGGACAGATTGCCTTTGTGTGCTTAATTAAGGGCATGTTCGTGTGATTGCAGGAGAATTAAGTCAACACATCATAAGAAATTATTACCTGTCAGATGAAACATAGTAACTGACTCTCTTCTTCTGTTTGAGCCTGTCCTGGTTGTGAAATTAAATGAGTGAGTTTAAACACCTTCATGGCTGGGTTAGGCAAACTCTTTTTATCGCACTTGAAATGAATTAGTCTTTTGCATACACTGAATTATTACATTAGTTGATTGGCAGTAATGCCTTCCGATGCACTAATTGGTCTCTCGAGATGAGTAAACACGTCCGTGATGTCCTCTGGTGGCACACAGGTTCTCTTCCACTTGCATTACTGATTTAGATTTTTTTCTCTAAAGTCAATTTCCCATGTTTGCTGATTATCCCTTTTGCTGAAACCCATGATCCATGTTTGAAATCTTCTCTTTGGAAACCACTGTCCTTATCCCACTGCTGCCACACTAGACCCAATAGTACAAGTGTGATGGGAAGGCTGTTGGAGAACAGTTCAGTTTGAACTGGGAAAAGAAAAGGGCACATTGTTTTTTCTGCTGTGGCCTCCTCTAACCTGCAGAACACAAGGGAGAGTTTCTGCCTGGTGCCCTGAGGGCAGCTGTTAGTCCTGTCCCTTCCGACACAAAGGCATATTCCAGTGTGAAGTCTTGGTCAGAGCCAGTAGGAATCTCACAGAGGAGGAAGTTGTGGGATCTGATAAATGGTGGAAGATGAGGATTAAGTGGCCTCACCTTCACAAGCCCGCTTGCTTTTCCTTTCTCCTTTCCTCACCTTGGTGTGCATTTACCTTACAACTTGCACTGTGGCACAAGCCCAGCTAAAGCARAGATCCATGTCATGAGTTGTGGATGCTGAAAAGCCCTCAGCGGAGAAATTCTCTAGCATCTCTGTGAGAAGCTGTCCTTTTCTCACAGAAGCTATGTAAACAGTGAGATGTTTTTCTAACAACACTTCTTCATATCATACACTTCTAGACTTGTTATTGTATTGAAAGCACAACATTTTCAGTAAGGCGTTGCACTAGTCCTGGCCAATCATCCTGAGAGGTAGATGGCTGGGGAACCAATGACCTTATGACTTTCAAGCACACTAAAGGCATAAAACAGGTCTTTATATTAATAAATAAATCCACTTATGTACTTTTTACCGACTCTCGATTGTGATCGTGCCGTGATTTCTCTCAGCGACCCCGGGACAACAACAACAATGAGTGGCTCAGATTTTTGCATGATTCCAGCTTATCCAAGAGTCTAGGACAGTTTGCACATGTCATTTGATAAAATATATCTAAGTCTGGTCTGCCCTCATGAGCAGATCTGTGTTGGGGGACACAGAAGCACTGAAACTAGGTCCTCTGTTAGGACAGAATCTGTAGCACTGGTGAGACCTTTCTTCTGGTGGGTGCCCTTGCAAGGGCAGTGGGGGGGGGGCTTAGCTTCTCTGCAATGAAGAGAGGTCAGTGGTTCCACAAATTTAGGGATGAGGAAGGAGATGCAATGCGGCAGAAAGTGTGAGAGAGTGTAGAAGTGTGGGAGCCAGGACAAATAAGACAATAGATGCAGACGGGGTGGAGTTGCTCAGATGGAAATCTACCTCCTCTTAGCTAAAGAAGCATAAACAAGAAGATGCTGTGACTCATCATTTATTTATTTATGCTTCTTGTTGGACAGTAAGAGACAGATTGGATGTCTGAAATACACTTTTTGACTCTCCATTCATTGGGGACCAGGAAAGTTTCCCCTTTAAATATCCCTGTCACAAGCTCAAGTTCAACACCCTGGAGTCAGTAGTGCTTATAGCCACTGGTATGTCTCTTCATAGGACTTCCACGCAGAAGGGACAGAGTAGAATCAGACTTCAGACCTAGAGTGGGCCACATAATTCATCTATTTCTGGTTAGCAGTTTAGTCCTATTTATTCTGAAGCCCTTAAAGCTGTTGGCTTAGGTCTGATAATCCAGCTAGTATTCAATGTGGACATGACCCACATTAATTCACAGCTATGAAACCCATTTGGCAAGAGGCTGCAGTAATAAAATCTTGTTAAGACTTAAATTTTTAGCCAAAGTTGTTAAATGCACTCATCACGAAGATGAGCAGCTGCTTTTTCTAAGAAGACAACCCAATAAATGTGGGTCACTTTTGTAGACCTGGGTCCAGACATGGTTTGCCAGGGTTTAAAAGTTTGTTGTTTGAGGTCTTTTGGAAATACATGGTTCCAGAAGCTTGAGGGATGGGAACAGAAAGGGCTGTAAAATAAAACTCCTGAAAAATAAGTCTATGTTTAACTTGTTTGTTCTCTTCGAATGGTTGAGCTCAATGGTATCCTGGCAGTAGAAGAGCCTCATCAGACTCTCAAAGAGGTGACTGAAAGCTTTAAGAAAGAACATTGCTCCTAAAAGCAGTGTTGCCACCAAGAGCATGGAGTGCTTGTGAGAGCACTCGGGAAGCATCAGAACATTTTGTGATGTTCAGGCTGCACAAACTGACTCTACCATAGCCAGGAGTCATTGCGAAGCAATTCATGAAGAGGAGAATGGGCATAATAGACTAAAAGGCATTAGTGTGGTGGCTCAGGTGTCAGACAAAAGGCATTTGAGCTCCCGACTCTCTGAATAGCTTTGGGCAAATACTCCGACTGCTCTGAACTTTCATCTGCAGTACAAGAAGGAGACTTCCCCATCAGACTTGGGCCTTCCAGACTGATCATATCTCAGAGACATCCTGAAGCTTAAGCATATTTTCTTAGGCTAGACCTCTTTATTCCAGATGAGGATATGATTAGGAGCTAGATCATGGCACAAGGATTGGAGGGGAACTGTCATTATGTCACTGTGTCTCAGAGAACAGCAGTGATTTTCTGATGGGAGCTGCTTGCTGTACATCTTTCTTGGAAGTGAGGCAGAAGTCACAAATCAGCAGCAAAAATGTTTGAAGGTTGCTTTGACATTGGTTCTCTACCCTGGGGAACGGTGGGTGAAAGACAGGGCTGCTGCACTGTGAGCTACATTAACAAGTCCAGACCCCAATATGTGGGCTCTAGGAAGTCCTTTGGCTTTGCTCAGTAGCATGTGAAGGACATTATATCACTGCACATTTTAGATTAGGCTCGTTTGGGTTTGAGCTCTGGATGGTGGAGAGGGAACAGCTTGAGAATCCCATGGACTTTGGCCATAAGCCAGCTTTGTCCTGCTGATACTTCCCGATGTGAAGGGAACTGCTGGCTGCTGCCATTGCCTTCTACATTCCTGCTCTGCATCTGGTCCCATGGCACATCAGCTGCCCCATCTTTCACCTTACTGAGCAGCATCAACTTCCCTAACTTACTTGGATTGGTCCATCATAGGCACTTGTATTAACTAAAGATCCCTGAAAGCAAATGGGCTTGGACTTGTGGATCCTGCTTTTGTAGCTCATAACCATTCTTGTTCTCCTAAGGACCTATTCAGGGAAGTGTATCCAGCTCCCCTGTGTGTATTTCCCTTGATGCCTGAGGAAGAGAGAGAGCTGTTCTGGTTGCTGACAGTGGATACACCTGGCTCTGAACCAACCTGCAGAGAAAGTCACTGTGGCTCAGAGGCCCCTGGCACTCTGCAAGTGGCCAAGCAGGAGCCACAGCCACAGGTTTTCAGGTCACTCTTTCAAGCTCTCACAGGGAAGACAATTTTGCATGTCAATGTAAATGCTAGGCTGAAATTTGAGGTGTTTAAGGATGCTAGAACGCCTTAGGGATTTGGTAGGTCCTCTGAGGTCAAATGGTAATTTGAAGACACCTGTAAATGTCTGAAAAATTTTGTAATGTGAAGTTCTTCACTGTACATGGCATGGATTTCCCAAACCCATCCTCTGCTCTCATTTTCCTAAAACTTCAGTGTTCCTCCATGTTTTTCCCTCCTCTCTTCCCCACTACTCCTTGTAAAGCAGAGTTCCACTAGATCCACTTCTCATGCCTCCTCTGAGACCTCAGCAAGCTGCACCAAACTCAGTGCCCCTCACCACTCTTCAGGGTCCTTCCTAAATCTGTCTACTAGAGGTTAATTGGAATTGTCACTTTTCCAACAGTCGATCCCTTTTGCTCCATCAGTATGGTCAGCCCCAAACCCCTGTTAATTAGATGATATCACCTATGTGGTCCTTGTTTGTGAAATATCCATCCTGCTTCAGTCCTCTGACCACCAGCTCATTCAAAGTTCAACCCAAACCTCATTTCTATTGTCCTGCAAGAATTTGACAACGTATGACAAAACATTGAGGTCAATTTCCTCTCGATTTGTCTCCCAAGCTCTCCATTCCTGGGTGTTCTCCCTGCCTCTTTCTCTTCTGCCCCTCAAGCAGGGTTTGGGATCTTTGACAGTGAGGTTTCCAAGCATATTGTGAGCATAGCCTATGCTTACAGCAACTTTTTAGTCATTCACATTACAGCTTTGATTCTTCCAATTCTCTGTGACACATGGTCTCTCTCATGAGCATCATTTTCAAACATGTGAATCACTGCTAGACATCCGTTTTCCCACCTGGATCTTTGGCAAGGTGGGCTCTTGCTCATCTCTGTGGACTTTCAGCTTGCATGGCTTTGTCATGAGTCTGGCCTGATTTGGCCTGGTCCCTGCTGTGTCAGGTGCCTTTGCACATGCACATGCACACACACACAGAGACACACACGTGTGTCACCGTACAGGATTAACTGGACTCTGCGCCTCTATCTTGATCAGCCACCATCCTCCTTCTGAGTCACGGCTGAGGAAGATAAGCAGCTGGTTTTGCTATTGGCTTCATGATAATAAGTAAACAGTAATTAATATTTTGCAATTATGTATCTCCTTGAATTGGACAATCTGAAGGCACTTAATTAACATTAATTAGTCATCATGGCATGGCCCGCATGTGGTAGATAAGGTTTTATTCCGCAGAAGGGAAAACTGAGGCGGAAAGAAATACCAGGGTCAGGCAGGTCTAACATCTGTCAGAAGGGTTTGCAGTACTTTGGCACTTCCCAAAACCCGCTGCACCCGATTTTGAAGACACCGAAGGCAGATTTGAGGCTAAAATCCAGATGGCAAAATCCTGCCTCACAATGTTCAGGACAGAGTCCCACAGGACTAATCAAGACCTTGATTCTTCACGGGTTGTGCCTGTCCATTGCCTTGGCTCTTCCTCCTTTTGCTGCTCTTTGATACTTTGCTAATCACCAAGACTCCAGTGCAACAGGTGAGACGGGCATCTAACAGACCCAAAACAGTGGGGTGGATCTAGACCTTGTCTGGACCTGGTCTGGTATCTTAGAGACATTTTTTCAGTTGCCCAGAGACAACATTTGCCAAACCATCGGAATTACTTAGGTTACAAAGCCCTTGTGGAAGCACTATGGGCCAGCTGGAGGGCCAGACATAGATCAGAGTGTTTGGGTAAAGGGAGATATGTCTAGACATTGTGTGGAGTTTACAAACTCACACCAGTATCTCGACTAAGTTGCCTAAATGTAGATGTTGAGGGCCCTCTGAGATGACCTGGATGTTCCTCCTGACCTCCAGCTGTCTTTTGGACGGGGTTTCCTGAAGGCCCCATGTCAGATCTGCCAACTGGTTGAGGTGTCTCAGGGCACCTCAGAGACACCTAGTTTTGGATAACTGAATTATGCCCCAAATGTCCAGTTTGATGGCCTGTGCTGGCAGTGCATGCCCAGCATGTGTTTCACAACATCCAAGTGTTCCTCTAGGGATGTAGCCCAATCTCAAGACACTGAGCAGGGACCTGACCATCCTCTGAAAAATCTTTACGGTTCTCTGGGTAAAGAGTCTAAGCACTCTGCTGTGTCCAGTTCCTATGTTTACCTCCCACTTTCAGGCCCAACTTATTTAGGAAGTTTGGAAAAGATCTCTATCTGCCTGCTGATGCTACAGCTGTGCAGCAGGAACCATGTCACTGCAGGACCTACTGTTCCCCTCAGAGCTCTGAGACCCCCTGTCATCATCCCTAAGGCTCCCTGCATATGGAGTCTCCCCTCCAGTATCTTTCTCACTCCAGTGCTGGCTCTGTTGAAATCAGTATTGCCAGCAGGATTTAAAACCAAGTCAGACACTGGTCCCCCAAGATTGTCAGTCATGATCTCAGTTTCCTATAATGCCAATCTATTGGATTTCACTTCTTGCTTTTGTATGTGTCTTTCCCAGTTAGAGGAGGTCTGCATGACAATGGTGTGAGGAGATCAGGGATAGCTGGGTGTCCCCACACCTCGTAGCTGAGCACACACAAGAACTGGGTAGATGTGCTCTCTTTTCCAGCATCGGGGTGATCTCAACCAGACAGAGGCATGTGCAGTGGTCAGGCTCTTCTTCCTCAGGTGTTTTATGTAACTTGTGTTTTGTGTGACCTCAGTGATTTATGTGGCTGACCTCCAAGGGGGTTGGATTAACACCTCCTTATGTTACTGGTCTGTTCTATCAGTGGTCAGTGCTGGATGCTGAGGTGAGCTGGGCTTGAACGCCCAGCATTGGGTCCTCTGATACAATGGAGCTGGGGAGATCAAATGGGGGTCCTGTAAGATTCTATTCTGTGCTTGGCTGAAGACTGGATAACGCATCCCTCTTGTGCTCACATCCCAAGGAGTGAAGGGACTTGAATGAAGTTCTCCAACTGGAGGGGCTGTGACAGACCTGGAAAAGTCAAGGTCATGATGTCCTTTGGAATGGAATTGAGGTGTTTGAAGACAGGTGAGGAGCAGCAAGACAGAAACTAAAGATGCAAGATCTGCTCATCAGGTGAGCACTGCCTGTTGTACACCCCAAAGGACATACAGTAGAGTCTATATCTTCATGTGTAAACTCAAGGTTGTTTTAAAACCAAGACTGTGTGGGTGAACTTTAGGCTGGCTTTTCTTGGTGGAGGGCTGGACTTCAAAGCTTTAACACAATTCTTTTAATGCACATGTCTGGAGCAGTTCTCTGTGGTTGAAAAAAGCCACCCAACTGATCAAAACCTGGGTCTGACTCAGTCCTCATGATTCATTACACCCCCTCCCCTTCCACCAGCCGGAACAGAGGGAGTCTGGGATGACCAGTTGGTGGGAGGCCCCGGTCTCTTTATGAAGTGGGGTTAAAACATGTTTTGGCTGAAGGTCTTATATGGGTATTTCCTGACAGCAGAGGACAGGGTGAGACTCATAGCTCTTTTGGTTCTCACAGCAGGGACTGTCATGGTTGATAGATGCTCATTTCCTCAGATTCATTCTCTTTTGGAGCATCTCCTCCTGTCCACCCCAGTATTTTTTCCCTCCTCAATGTCCTTCTGCCTGGTTCAAGGCTCACAGCAGAGTCCTAAATTAGTGCTGGTTCCCTTTTGTTTTGCCTTTCTTCAGAGACATCCTCCCTTTCCCTCTCTTACCTCAGGCCCGTTATCTGCTGAGTCTCAACTCCCAGTTTAGGCTCTTGTTTAAATCGCCTCTGCACACAGGTCACTCGCCCCAGTCCCTCTGCTGCTTCTGCCAAGTCCCTTATCAGCCCCATGCATGCCTCCTCCCTGTTCCCTATTGCAAATGCTGTGTCCCTGATATCAGGTCTCTCTGTGACTCCCTCATTTGTCTCCTGTCCCTTCCCATGTCCTCCACAGGCCGGCAGTGCCTGTCACTGGGTCCAGCCACCTCTGGGTTCTACCACCTTCCTGTCTGTCTGGGTTTCTCTCTGGGGAACCATGAGGTGATCTCTCCAAGAATGGCTTTCCTTGGCATCACACCCCAAACCCTATCCTGATCCCTTTTCTTTCTATCTCCATGCCTTGTCTTCCTGCCTAAACACCAGAGCTTCCCTCCACATTCCCAGTCCTGTTGTGATTGGTGTTCATTTAATGTTGTTCTTGTCCCTTCCACTCCAATCTGGGATTGTTACCTCTCAGATAACCCTCCTTCTACCCAGACACCATCTTTCAATGAAGACCATGGCCAGGGGAGGTTTTCAGTCCCTGGTTTTCATTGCTGATACTTGCCTTCTGCCATGGGGCCATCAGAAGACACCAGTATGAGGTGACCCTGCTTGAGTAGGGAGGCTGGACCACATCACCCACTGTGGTCTATTCCAGCCTTACCCATTCTGGGGTTCTGTGATCCTGTCAGCAGGAGGGAATGGTTCCATTTCCTCTGTGGGGAAGGTGTGGTGAGTGATCCTGTCCTCTCTGGGAGCTGCAGAAATTTTCAGTTAAGAGGTGAATGACTTCGGAAATTTCAGAGATGTTTTGTTGGCAAAAATTTGCCAAGTCTCTGCTGAGGCCATCTGAGCTGCACTTGGACCACACTGGGAATTTTCACCAGTGGGCCAAAGCATTTGCCCTCTTGCATTTCTGTCTTCTAACCATACCTCCAGTCCCAGATCCAGGTCGCCAGGGCTTTTACAATTACTATTTTTAAGATGGGTAAAAGCACAGATTTGTTACTAGCCTGCTTCTGGGAGTGCTTGAAATATATATACTTGAGGTAAACAACAAGAAAGAAAACATTCAACCCCCAGCAGTGCCAGTTTGGCAACGCTCTGGGCAAGCTTGGGAGCAGAGCAACAGGCTGCGCTGGCAGCCGTGCCAATGAGGCACAGCAGAAGTGCTTGTGCAGGCATATGGTTGGGCCACACAGGCAAAAACACCCCTGGCCCCTTCGACCAAACGTGCTTGCTTGGAGACAGGTCCCCCTGCTGCCCATGGCAGCCAGGCTAAACCCCAAGGCACAGGAGAACCCCACGCATCCCACTCCCACCCTGGTGTGCAGGCACAGCTCGGCTGCCACCGCTGCGGGCAGGACACCCACTGCTCCCTGCCCAGCCCTGGGCCCTGCTCCTGCCCTACCCCTGCCCACTCAGGGCTGGGGGACGGTGGCCCTGCCAGGTGAGTGCCCAGGCAGACGAGGAGGAGGGCAGTGCCTGGCATGACGTGTGCGCTGGGTGCGTCCGTGCCGGCGCTGGGCACCGGCTGTGCCTGGGGCAGTGTGTGGGAGCGTGTTTGTGTGGCTGCATCCTCCTGGTGTGGGCAGTCTGGCCCTGTCCCATGACACACACGTGGTGGGAAGGGGGAAGGGAGGATGAATGGAAGATGACTGTAGGAGCTGCAACAGAGAGGATAAAGGGAAAAATCAGCTAGACCTGCTGGGTTGGTTGAAATTCTTGTTTTGGGCTTGGACAAGGTGTTAAAGCACATTTCTCATTCCCTTGTGGGATTGGAGAAGTGTCCCCCATCTCAGTGCATGCCCCTGCAAATGCATTCTATCCTTCATGCAGGGGCACCGTGGGGTGTCCCTGCCCTTCACTGTGGCGGTGACTGTCACCCCTCTTGGGACCCTGCTCTGTGCGTGCAGCTATGCAATCAGCAAGAGATGACTTGCCCCTGGGCACTGCCATTGTATAAGGGACAGGAGGCAGGTTTCCCAGTCATAAAGGTGTTGCACAATTAATTATTCTGGCTTGGCTCCGGATCCCTGGAGCTCAAGGATGCCACGCAAGATGACTAGTGCAGCACAGGCTCGGCCTGGCTGAGCCTCAGGCTAGTAAATCACTTCTGCTCGCGTCTCTGCCCTTCCACTGAAGTCTATGCTGCTTCGAAGGGGGACTTGATGGAGCATGCTCTGAGGCAGCAGCACCTGCAATCAGGGGCAGCCAGAAACATATTCCAGCTCTCTGTACTGGCGTCTTCCCTCTCCCCCAAGGGACACCCCCACGCCGAGCCCCTCGCCTGCAGGAGAGCCAGCACTGCACTGGATAAGAGCAAATCCCCATGCCTGGGCTTCTCGTTTGTATTTGTCTGTCTCAAGGCTAAAACCCATTTGTCTTGACATGCCTTTCTCCTGGAAATTAAAGACCTTGTATTTTTCTCCCCACAGTGGTATCGTACCCTATAATCAAGCTGCCTCTCCATCTTCTCTCTGAAAGGCTGAACATGCTGAACTCTCAGCTTCTCCCCGCAAAGTGTTATTTGCTTTAGCCCTCAGGTGAATTTCCTGGTGCTGTCTTTAACTTTTAAACATCTTTCAAAAGTGCAAAAACACCTGGAACCCCGCTTGTCAGGGCTGGGTGCAGATACTACTGTCTTGTTGATCTGCTGTCATGAGAGGTTCCCTTTCCTCTCCTCACCAGTGAGTATCTACTACATTATCAATGTCAGACATTTCAGTGACAACTTTTTCATTGCCATGGCCTTTCAAAAAGTGGTTCATGTGGCCAGGCAAGTCACAGGAGAGCAGGGCTGTTCAGCTCTTGCAATTAGATGCTAGTGGATTTGGCAGTCCCAGTGGGAGATGGGAATGCAGGGTCAGAATATCATTATTGCTGGACATGCCAGCACTAAGAAATGCATCTCATGTTCATGCAGACTCCTGAGCAGGGGTCTTTGAACTTTATTGCAGCTAAAATTTGTAGCCAGCTTTGGTACACACGTATTATCTCTGGTTTCCTTCATCTTCTTTGCTGTGAAGGGAGGCAATAACTCAAGTATAATCCCAGGCAGTGGCCAGAGCTCTTACGCATGCTAGGGCAGAGCCCAAACATGTCTGAAACCACCTGTAGTGTTGCTCACAGGCCAATGGTGCAGAACGCAAGCGGGGGAGCACCCCAGCACCCAGGGCAATCAAGTTTTAGGGGCCAAATTCTCTATTGCTGAAAACTGAAGATACCCCAGTTTACATATGTGGAAGATTTAGTCCAGAATTTGCTGTTACACAAATTAACAATAACCTTGAGGTGTTAGTCTGAAGTCCATCCATTGCAGGACACACTGTCCCAGAAACAGGACGGAAAGTTGCCTGTTTACCAAGCGGCAAAAACAATACCAATGAAAGACAGTGGTGACCTGAGTTCAACAGCTCCGGCTGCTGGAGGTAAAAATGACAGATGTGATCCTTTACCGCAGAGGTGCACAAGCTGGTTTAGAGTTTCGTGGCCCAGCGTCACCTTAAGGCACTGTACATTCCAGAAGCCTCTCCGAAGCACCTTACGGTAAGTGATAACAAACAAAACGATCGGGGCTGGTGTCAAGGGAGCAGTGTTCCTCCACAGACTGACAAAACTCTGTCTCAGTGAGCAAAAATTAATTTCTTGTTCGATAGGAGGTCTTGGGAAGAGTTATTACCAGCAACTTGCCCTGGTTCCTGGGCTTGCTGTGGTCCAGCTTGACGTAACCCACCAGGTTGTTTAGCCTGAGAGAATGCACCTCTCTCCCAGGACGCCACTGGTGTAAAGGATTGCTGTAAAGGATAGGACATGAGTCTTGATCTCCCACTTGATATCTTTCTGAAAGATATGCCCCATTTGAGGGGTACCTTGCCTCTCCAGCGTGGGCAGCATGGTTTGTACATGAGTACACACTGCTGCAGACCTCTTGTCACTTCACTGAAACGAGCAAAGAGTCTTGACCCTTTTCTGAAAGAGCCAGGATTAGCTGCTGTGGCCACTTCTGGGAACAGTATGAGACACTGCAGCAAAGGACTGTAGTTCCAGAAGCAGGTCACACCAGCACCAAGGCAATTCCCTCTGCTACAGCTTTGCCACCTTGCATGCCCTGGATCTGGATCCTGTGGGCTGCTCAGCGCCCATGGCCCTTGGCTGAAAACATAGCAGTTATTGCTGGCTCTCCATGTGAGCTGACTCTGAACAGCTTGTTCTTGGAGGTCTGCGCAGCTCAGCCTTGCATCACCCTTGCATCTTGGTGCAGTTTCCACAGGGAGTCTGGGATGCCCACTGGGAGAGGTGCAGGGTGCTCTGCTTCCTGCTGTGGAGCCACCTGTTCCAGCGGTGTGAGTGTGGGAGGCACAGCTCTTGCCTCTTGGGGATCTCAGAAGTGCTGGGATGTCAAACCCCACCTGAGGAAGAAAGACTGATGCCTCTCCTTCCCTTCACGCACACCTTTGCTCTCCTAGATGGGAAGCAAGGCAAGAAGTTTCCTATATAGATTAATAGTAGCCTTAAGTTCAGACTTCCTGTGATTTCTTTGGCAGCCACCAGGACCAAGTCTTCCTGGCACATCCCTTATGGAAATCTGCCACAAATGACTGGTGTGCCTTTTTCCTCCTCAGTGGTCCACACTGGGATATCCCACCAGGTTTTCTCTTGCTTCTTCACCCTCCCCTCATCAGTGCTGACTTGATGTGCCAAGGGGAAGGATGAATGAGCAGCCCAACAGCCATGCCAAGCCCCACTCCCTCATTCTGCGCATCGTCATTTCTGCCAGCGGAGTGTATTCATCACGGGAAGGGTGGGAGAGCATGTGTGGAGCCAGGGCTGGTGCCTCTTCGTAAGGGTTTTGCAAGGCTGAGCGGATGCCCCAGGTGGGTGCCTGCAATAGATCCTCCCCAAGCCACAAGCAGGATGAGTCTAAGAGATCTTATCTTGCTTTTCAGTAACAGGTATCCAATTTGCTGACTCCAGTTGCCCAACTCATGTCTGATTCAGGTCTCTGGGCTTCCTGCAGGATGCGGTAGGTGCGATGTCTGAGTGGCAGGCTCGGGAGACAGGGGTGGACATCAAAGATCCATCACCTGCACCTCCCATAAGGGGCTGGAGGGTTCGATACCCCCACCCTGGAGCTGAAGAATGGGTACATCAGTATGTAGGTTAACAGGCAAAGCAAGAGAGCCTGTCCCCAGAGGATCCAGAGCTCCCTCCTGGGAAGCCCCACTCACACGCAACAGACTTCCATTGACAGTTTTTCCTGGGAAATGATTTCCCAGGAAGGGTGTGTGTCAAGACACCTTGCTACAGCATGAAAATTTTGGTGCTTTGGCAGTATTGCCCTGCTCCTACGACCCTACAAATCTTGGTGCAACAAGGTGCCTGTGATGGGGAGACTTGGGCTGCTGCCAGCCTGGGGAGGGCTAATCTCCTTTCTGTGTTTTTTGAGCTCCCTGGCAGACTGCTGCTCTTGCCACCTTTGCATTACTCCTTCTTCTCTAGTCTGGAAGTGAAAAAGAGCTGTGATGGGGATGGGACTCCACTACTGGGATTTGCTGGGAGACATAGGCTGCAAGGACAATGGCATCCATTGCCTCTGCATCCCAGAAGGAGGTAGAGACACAGCAGCTCTCCATGGGCGGAGGGAGAGGACCTCCTACTTGTTCCTTCAGTACACTCTGCTTGTCTCCACCTGGTCCTCTTTTCAGGTTTCATCCTGCTCTGCCTGGATGCTGGCAGCTGACAGGGCTGGGGGTTTCCTTGCCTGAGGGAAAAAGAGTGTCTGACCCCAGGAGGAGGTGATTGGGATTGGAAGCTGCTGCCAACACTGGCCCTAAATGCATTGGTGGTTTATGGGAAAGCATCTTTTCCTATCTGCCAGTTTCTCATCCCTGTGCCAGGGCAGGCAGATCCTGTGGCTTCTGGACTGGTTGCTCTCAACACCCAGCCCTGCCCTTGGATGTAAGGGGTACAGGGAGGTCTTGGCCTGTCTGGGGGGGGGATTGCCCCTGCCACGGCCTCTCCTCTGCTTCCACAAACCACTTGGATTTGACAGTGGGCTTCTCAAGACCAAAAATCTCTCCCCCCTGGGTCCTGAAGCAAACTGGGCCTTGGACTTTCTGTGCCCACACACAGGAACTAAAGAATGTATTCCCAGGCACAAGATTAGCCCTGTTTCAGTGCTTCTAGTTTAGGACTGAAATTCTGAACATCTCCGGGATCCTAATTTGGCATCTGCTTTTGCTGACTCTTCTTAGGGCTTTCAGTGTGTAAATCCCCATTTTGCTCCTTCTGCGCAGGCTAAGGAAAAGAGGCTGCGACATTTTCATAAGGAAATGTTGGCTCTTTACCCTTGGGACATTCCAGGTCAGTGGCAGTGTCTGTCAACCACTGTAACTTCATCCTTGGGGAGTGAGGGAAAGACAGTGACTCTCACCACAACAGTTTTCAAGTTCTCTGCTTTTCCCCTTCCATGAGATCAAGACTTCCTTGAAGACTCCAGAACCTGTTTAAAAGCTATTGCCCCAAACCAGTTCATGTCCCACGCCTGCTGACGCCTGTGAAGGAGCTGTCAGTTAAAGGACATTATCCCTTTCTTTGGGAGAGGGACCCTTCTGGTGGATCAGGAGGTGGGTGCCTGCTCGTGTCTCCTCAGACTTTGGGTGTTGCATCCCCTGCACAGCCCAGCCCTTCTGTTTACAGCCCTGTTATCTCCACAGCCGCAGGCACTCGTCTCAGGTGGCTTGTCCATGCCAAATCCCTGTTTCATTATGGAATCTCAGAAACGCCCATTACAATGCAGTTCCTTAATGCCTGTTTGCTAAAGGATGATGTTTAATACTTAAACTACCCAGGGGAAAAAAAATAAATAGGTCAGTATGGAAATTTCCCCAGGATTCCGACTGATTTAAAATCAGATGAAGGAGTGGATGTCCCAAAGAGGACAACAGACTCTGTTCTTGCTTAAAGCAAGTGCAGACAAGCTCACTTTGCTTTTGCAGAGGTGGATTTAGGGAGCGTCCAGGTGAACTGGTAGTCACAGCCCTTCAGCAGCCCTGAAGACACAAGAGGCAGAGCATGTAGTTTGCTCCAAAGGTGCTTTTACAGTTCAGAAGTCCACTTCTCTTCTCTGAGGGTGCAGGTTAGTAGGAAATCCCCTGCAGAGATCATGAGACACCCAAGCGAGACTTGGAGGTACAGAATTAGGTCAGGAGACAGAAACTGGGGAAAAAGAGTTAACTATTTCAGGGAACACCATGCTTCCTTTCAGATTTAACCTTCTAATACTTTCTGCCTTTGCATCTCCTGGGAAAGAAAAACATCTTACTTGAATTGGAAAATACAGAATATCCATGCTCCTGTGGTTTCTATTCTCCAGCCTAAAATTATCAACAGCTGGTTCATCCCTAGTTGCACTTGTGCCAACACAAACGCTTCTTTTTCTTCCTGATGTACCTATTGACAGCAGTATGTCCCAGCTTGGCCTTGGGTTCACTGTGTTACCTTATTTGAGCCCTTTTGGCCCATACTGGAATGGTGGGACTCCATTAACCTGTTTGTCATTCTGCTGTTCCTTTGCACCTCTTCCACTTTTAGTTCACCCTTCTCGAGCAAAGGTGATCTGGAATTCACATGGCATTGCAGACAGAGCCCCTGCTGTGAACTGTGGAACTGTATTAAGGTTTCCCTGCTCCCATTGCAAATACCTCACCCTGCCTATGGAAAAGTCAAATATCTTAGATAAAAATATCTTTGCATTTTGCAGGTCTGCACCCCTTTAGAGACTGGGGATGGGTTACACCAATTATGTCTAGCTGTCTCCACCTGATATAATTGTTTTAGGCTTCCTTTATAGCCCGACAAAGAGACGCTCCTAAAGTGATCTCGTGGAATACACATCTAAAATTCTATCTAGGTGGGTTTTTTTTCTCTTAAAGTGGTTGTTTCTGTGCTGAGGAATACTTCCGCGGGGACTAGCTGTGGTTAGGTTGGAGAGCAGGCACACTTTCCATTCCAGGACATGTCCTCACCTGGTAGGGAAAGTTCTTGTCATTACTCCTGACTCACACTTCGGGCTGGTGGAGTTTCACACCATTTCTGTGTCTTCTGCCTTCGGGGTCTTTGAACCTCCTGCTGTGGTGCACAACAGCAGCAGTGTCTCCAAGTCAGGACTGGCTCTGCAGCTCTCAGAAGAACGACTGTCTACATGGAGCAGTTTATGGGAGAAGCTTCTGCCAAAACGCTGTTCAGGAGAGCTGCTTGTAATAGCTTTCCCTTCAGATGTGTTATTAAAAAGCTTTCTTCTGGAGCAATTGATGCTTTTCCAGGGTGCAGTAGTTATTCTGGCATGCAACTGCTTAGGGTGGAAAATGGCATCTCTACAGCAATGGCATGTGATGTACATTGTTTATTCCTGTAAATTGGGACAAGCTTTGGGACGGGGAGGAAATTACACATGACAAGGAAGCTCCAGTGGGACAAGTTATGGGTCCATGCTCCAATATAGCTCTGGGGGATCCATCCCTACGAGATACTTCTGAATGGTATTAGGCACAGACTTCTCTCTGGGTGCCCCTTCCTTCACCTGGTCTCAATCAGTGGACATAATGAAGATCTATTTTCAGGGATTTAAAATATTATTCCCATTACTATATTGTAATTCAAGTCCAAACCCAGTTTGCCAGGTTCCAGGCCACTCTTTGGTGTCCCAGGAACCTTAATTAGGATTGCAGTTTCACCTTAAGCTTCTCTAAAACCAGGTGTCATCAACAACACTGGGCTGTGTAGATTATCACCATTTCCTGGAGGAATTTCTTCATTTTTCCAACTCAAATCGGAGGGCTAAGCAGACCCAGACATGAAACAAACACCTGGCTCTGCAAACCTGAAGATTCAAGGCAGGATGTCAAAATCACTGCACTTAACCCTCCAGCTAGAATGGTTTAGAAAGCTTATAAACTTCCTACCCACTCACTTCCTACCCTGCCTTGCTAGGCAAACTATAATTTTTATTTTTAATGAAATCTAATGAACATGTCACCATATTGCTCTGTCAAGCAGCTCACGGGAAGGAGATGGTCAGAGGTGTCTTCCAATGGGAGATTTCACAAGGATGAATCCTGCCATGCCTTGACACAGTGACCTCTCTTGGCATAACGGCTTTGCACCAGGTGACCCCGCCATCAGTGCAACGGGTGACTCATTACAGATTTGAGTGATTCACGCTTTTCTCCCTATTGGATTGCACCATCCATCCTGGGATGACTGAATAAATTTGGCTCGGACAAGCTGTGGAACCCACCAGTCCAGGTTTATCCATTCACCTACTTAAGAAAAAGTCTTGTTACGTTGTTAAACTTGGATTTTTATAGGAAAAGTTACATTGCTGGAGGGTGATTCAGGACTCTGCAGAAGCCAAGGAGTTTATGAGCCTGAATTTATTTTGTGTCACTATAGCCAGTAGGAAAACAGCTGAATGGGAGCAGCCAGGAATTGGTTCTTCCTTTATAATTTCACCTGTATCTTTCCCCTGGCATGGAGTGGTGAGGGATGGAGCCAAGTGGCAAGGCTGAAACAAAAACAGCAAACTTGGAACCTGGGTGTTAGTTTTGGATCTTGTCTAGAAATAACAGCCCAAGCACACAGTGAGTTTCTTGTGGCACATTGCACGGTTCTGCCAGAGAGAAGGGCAAGGAATAAGAAAGTGACAAACATTACAGAGAAGTGCTCTGTTGGACCAGGATCAGAGGGCATGGGTTCAAACCCTGGCTTATTCCTAGGTATGGCTGTATTTTTTGGTCCCAGAAGACACTGGAAGAAAAGATTGAGATTTATGAAAGGCGCACAACGTAATGCTGTCTCTGATTTCCCTGCTGAGTTGAGCTTCCTTTTCCCTTCGAGTTTCCCCTGGGCAACCAGCAGATTCCATAAACTGGAGTGTTACACCGCCTTGATTTTTTGACACTGTACAGATTGATACGGTTAGTTCATTCTAGGTGCCTTAATACCTGATGTTTGCATCATGGTGTGACTGACAAGAGAAATCCCTTGCTTGCACTTCACTAGCTCTGGCACAACCACCAGGACGTCAAGCATGAGCTTTTTGTGACAGTTTTGGAAATTTCCTTTCTTTGAGGCTTTTTTCTGTGAAAAAACTTCTTTGGGTGTGCATGCAAGGTAACACTAAAGGCATGGACATCTTTTTGTGTCCACCCAACCCTAGGAGAGCCCAGCAGCTCTGAGATCCTATCTTGTTATTCTTACCTGTTACATCCTTCCTAGTTTACTTCTACAATCCTGTGGATTTGTTCTAACAACCAGGATGCGTACAAGTACCCCGTGCACCAGTTACTGCAAGAGATGGGCTTGCTTGGAAACCTATGGCTGCAGATGCATACCTTTAATTGTTTTGTAATTAGATCCCGTGTCCCTGGAGTCCAGCGGATTGGTGCAGCATGGCAGTTCCTGTATTGGCACAGAGAAGCTCCTGCTTGGGGGCTTTCAGCCCTTTCCCACTCTTCGATTAGTTATTGTTTCTGAAAAGACGTTCTGCTTCTTCCAGCGTTGCGTCACTCTCCTTTCCCCAAGCTCCTTCCTAGATAATAACATGGCTGCCTGTTGGGAAAGCAATTGCATAAATCCCTATTGCTCATTTCAAGTCACTGGATCTTGGGCTGCAGTGATTCACCCTCACAACGCCCCAAGAGGGGAATCTGATATCACTCTCCAATTTACTGATGGAGAAGCTGGGGTGTGGAAAGGTGAAGGATTTGCTTGGGGTCAGGCAGTGAGTCAGGCACAGAGCCGGTGTCAGAGCACCCACCCCACCCCAGCTCCTCAGGCTTGCCTCTGTCTAGACTTTTCCAAGCACCAGCTTTAATGCTGGTCTTATCACCATCTTTTACCATGTCGTGGTTTAACCTCAGCTAGCAACCAAATACCATGCACGGCCCCCTGCCCACCCTCAGTGGGGAAGAGAGTGGTAGAAAAACGTAAAACTTGCAGGTTGAGAGAGGAATAGTTTAAGAATTGAAACAAAATAAAATATACTACTACTAGTAATAATAATGACAATGAAAAAGAGAAAGATAGAAGAATAAAACCCAAGAAAGGCATGTGATAAAGAGTACAATTCCTCACCACCCACTGACAGATAGCCAGCCTGTTTTCCAGCAGTGATCAGCCCCTCCTGGCCAATTCCCCCCCAGTTCATATACTGGGTGTGATGTTCTGTGGTATGGAATAACCCTTTGGGCAATTTGAGTCAGGCCATGATCCCTCTCCAGGCCATGATCCCTCTCCAGGCCATGATCCCTCGTGGCTTCTTGTGCACCTGCTCACTGACTGAGTCCAGAACACTGAAAAGTCCTTGGTTTAGGGAATGCAGAGGTGACCAACAACTGAAACATCAGTGTGTTATCAACGTTATTCTCGTATCAAATCCAGACAGGAGAAATGTACCTACCTGCTTGGAGAACATCACACCTCCCCATGCTTTTTGCTCCTCACCTTTCTCCTCTGTCTGACGGCCCTGTCCTAACCAGCAGGGAAGGAATGGGAGCTAGTCTAAATAAATCTCACTAACTACACCGCAGAACACAGCATCTGCACACTGGTGGTTCAACAAAAGGCAAACCAAGCTACATGTATTAGCTTGGGAACTGCCAAAGGGGAAAAAATAATTGACACATAGCTACATTTCTGGCTGTGGGGACTTTGGTACAATGTCAGGGTGAATGGACAGAGCAAAATATAAAGGAGAAGGGAGTGCAGGAAGAAGTGAGGAGCCTCCACGGTGCTGGTGATGCACTGCAAGACGATGAGGGGAGAGATATGGAGAGAAGGTTAAAAATGGGTGTCTTGAGCACTGGTTTGCACCCGCAGCTGCAGCAGCAAGCATGGGGCTGATAGAGCACTCACTGTAGTTCAGAGGAGCCCATTGATGCTGGCAATCCCAGGCTCGGCTTGAGCACAAAAAAATGAGGAAAGTTTCCTGCCCCTGTAATTATGTTTGGACTTGAGGGTTTCCCTGTATTTGATTCCTCACACGTTATTGCTTTCTTAACCACATTCCTGACTGCTCCTCGGGTTGGCTGCAGTTTCTGTACAAAATAAAGACCCATTCACCACTGTACTAAAAAGCTCTGGTTTTTCCACAGGAAAGTTGATGGTTAAATAAGGGGAAGAGGAAAAGCTGGGCATCTGTGGCTTTGCAGAGGAGGTGGGGGAACAAATCAAGGAAAGGGGTCCCTTTCAGTCCTGCAGATTCAGCCCTGCTGCTCTGCGTCAAGCCCTGGTGAGTCAAGGAGCCCAGGGATTTTTTACTACTCACTTAACAAAAACGAGATGGCATGAATTGCACATGTCCTGTTAGCAGCCCTCACCTCAGATGGTGTGGACTGCTTTCATCCAGGCTGTCTTGCGGAACAGTCCCAGAGTGATACAGGATGTTACTGAGGATAAAAAGACAGCGAGGGTTTTTTTCCTGTGTGGCTCAGTAAGTCTGTGGGCTCCTCATTGAGTTCCTATAATGGGGATTGGCTCAGCACTGGGGATCTTGTGTCCTTTCTTCACAGCTTTCAGGGGGACTGGGCTGCCAGGGCTTTCCCAAAGCTCTGGGAGGACGAGACAAATTGCAATGATACAAAAGAGTTTGGACCCAGATGTGGATTTCCATGGAAAGGATTTTGGTCTTGCTTCATGATACCAGCTTCAGCTGAGTAACTGCTGAAGCTCGGGAGTGCTCTGGCGTGAGCTATGGGGATTCAAACCCTTCTGCCTCCCAATTTTGCTGTCAAAGCACCAACAACCTCTGAATCAACACAGGCGCACACATCACTTTGCCATCCCGCAGGAGCTTGGGAGGGAAAGAAATCTGAAAGCAGAGTACCATGCTCACACAAATGGGTAAGGCACTGCTCAGTCTATGCATTTAGCTGAAGCTGGAGAAGGGCAGATATGGCCCGGTGTTTTAGGTGGTGATGAAAACAGCAGCTGCTTGAGCAGGACACATTTAATTCCTTCTTCTTCTGAAGATCCTGAATCTTTTGCTCACCTATGCAAGCAATAAAGAAAATGAAAAAAACCACCCACGCTGTCTCACGCTGAAAAGGAGGAACAAAAAGTTGGATTTGAGGAGCGGGTGGAAGGGGTGTGGTTACCCAGGAGGTGTGTCAGGCATCAATGAACTTAAAAGCAAAGGCAGCTAGGCTGGGGAAGAAACTTTGCTGAGGCTTTGTCAGCTGCTGCTTTTTCCCTGACACCGCTTGAGGAGCACCTCTACTGCGATGGGGCGGCAAAAGGACGTTCTTGCTACCATTGAGGAGCACCTGAGGATCAGAAACAAATTAGTGCGGCAAGCGCTGGCTGAGTGCCTGGGGACGCTGATCCTGGTGGTGAGTGGGGGCTGTGGCGTGGGGATGCTCTCTAACCCTTGGGTTTGGGGGAAATTGTCCTGGTGAAGGGGCTGTGCTGCTGCCAAGGTTTGCATTGGGAATGAGCCTGGCTCTGGTGCAACCTGCTGCAAGGGATATAGAGGACAGTCTTTGTGCACAGGAAAAAAATTCATGCACATTGCTTAAGGGTGGACTTTGGGGTGTCTGGCAAAGGGTGGGCTCTGAAGAGCTTGTTGGGTGTTTGGGAGCTTCTACGTGTCTGCGAAGTACAGGGAGCAAAATGTGTGCAAGCAGCAAGTGTTTTGCTAGAGATCATGCAAAACTTCCTTTCTGTCCGTCCTGGAATATTTTCTTGGCACTGAAATACTGCAAGGGTTATCACGTGAGGAAGTGAAAGCTTTTTTTTCCCCCTCACCTCACTTTGCTTTCCCCATGCATCCTATAGTGAAGAAATAGCCAGAATTTAAACTGTTGCAGTGTCATCGTGCTGTCAGCTGCTGATTCCCTAGGGTCTTGTCAGTGGGGCTGCACAGCACTATGGCAGCTCATGCTGACAGCCAGCTGGGCTCTTGTGCTTGCTGTCAGTCATTGGGGTTTTGAGTGGTAAATGGAGACAAAACTCTTACGCCTGTTTTAGTGCTCAGTTTCCAGAGGGGTGGGATATAAGGGACAAAACAGGATAAATGTGTGTGTAAGTGCCTTAGGTTGCAAATGTTTTGAGCAGCCTCAACTTTCTTTGAAGTTAAAGGCAGATGTGAACAGCTAGGACAGTGCTGTATGAGCTGTGGGGAGTAAATACTGGTGTAGAAAAACTGGGACAGGGATATCTGGCTTAGGGCACCTGCATCTGAAAATGCAGGACTGACTGCCCCATTGGCCATGGACGGGTCTGGCACATTGATATTGCAGCAGAAATGAGTTGGTGCTCGCACAGTGAATATCTGCAGGTACAAGTTCCTCTGAGGTGGTGTAAATCCAGAGCAATTCCAGAGGTTTCAGTGGAGAGACTGTGGGTTTACGCCTCTTAGTAACACATAGCTGAACTATTTGGGGAGAAATCTAATGGTTGGAGGAGTTGAAAGCAGAGGAAGGCTTGATGAAGCTGCATGTGCACCTGGGGAACAACCAAAAAAGACTGACAGTTTTATGCTTTCATAAATAAGATTATTTTTTTGATGATGAAGAGAGGGCTTCTGAGTTAGGTATGGGAGCTTAGGGGACTCTGCTAAGACCCTATAAAATGGTATCACTCTTAAAAGAAAGCAGCTTTGCACAGTGCAATGGCTTTATTGTCAGAGCGACCCAGCTTTGGTGATTTGCAAACAAGTCCTGTTGATTTTTCCAGGAAGGGTTATTTGGAATTAAGGTGGGTAGAAGGTGATAGGAAAGCGATTAACAGCTAGAAGATTGCTGTCTATGAATCACTGATGTTGCTGCAATTAGTCTCAGGATTGAAACAAGGTAAGTCTTGTAAAGTGGAATAATGCCTCCTGATAGCGACATTAATATTGCTGAGAAACAAGGCAAGCCTTTAGCCATGTGGATCTGAGCTTTCAGAAGAGCTCGTGTTCCAAACCCCATTATTTCATCTTCTGACTATAATAGCTGGAGGAACAGGGACTACTTTTCCCTCAGCCTTGCCTCTCCAGGCAGAGAGGAATTGGGATCTGCTCAGAGCCTGAGGAAGGGTTTGGTCCAAAATCATAATCACCTTCAAAATGAGGGTGGTAATGGGTACCCGTCAGCCATGCTGGGTGCTGCAGTGGCAGAAGTGGGCAGCACATGCCTTGTCCTCAGGAGTGCCAAACCTGCTGTGTTTCAGTGTGTGTGTATCTTAAGTGTATGGGCAGAGCCCTCACCGTATTCAGGAGTTACTGAGCTGGTTTTAGTGACACCCTCAACTCCACCTTGTGGGTCTTGCAAACTCACTTGAGATCTCCAGCAGCAACTCTGCAGTGGCTGGAGTGCTCTGAGCACTCTGTGTCTGTGTGGGAAGTGGCTCGACTTGTGGGAGAAAACGGAAAGTCCCAGACTCAGTGAATGCTCTTGCATGGTCAGAAGCCCAAAACAGGCTACACAAGGGGGAAATGGGTGCCAGGACAGCAAGCTTGCAATATCCAAGCCAGTCAATCCCTTTCCAACTTTGTGCTGTCTCAGTCTATTCTTAATGAAGGGAAACTCCCAGTTTTTACTTTACTACCCCCTGGATTTCTTTGCATCTTTTAATTATATCACCTATGTGAAATAGAAAGGGACTTGAAGGCAAATTTCTTCCCCTTTCATTGGCCTGGGCAATTGTTTGAATTGGATAGTCCCAAGAGAGAAATTGTCATTCCGTGCCTTGCAAAAGTCCCTCCTGCCCACCCTGCCAGCAGGTTGAGCCCTGTGTGTGTGCATTTAGATGCATTGTACCCCAGTAAATATCTGTCACGGGCTTCAGACCGTAAAATGCCTGAGGAAAGACCTGGAATCCATGAAATTGTCTTCATGGGAGATGGAGTTGACTAAACACAAATATGTTTGAACAGAACACTGTCAGGGATGGATTTAAGGTTTGATGTTGTTCACACTGAAATCAACTTCCCTCCCGGGGAGGGAGACTGTTTAAAGTTTGGAGCTTACTTTAAATTTCACTGTGTAATGTAAAACTTGTCCCACTGTGGATATTGGCACTGCTTCAGCTTCTTCTCTCCTCCCTTTCACTTGCACAATGACTGCAGGTCTCAAACTCTTCTAGACAAAAGGTGTTGTAGACCCCTGCATAGTCTCATGGCCTGTAAGAATTAACCTGGTGCTTGGTTTTATTTTTCTCACTTTTTAAAGGAGATTGCAAAGGTAGAATCATGGAATGGTTTGGGTTGGAAAGGACTCTTAGAATAGTACTTTTTTTTTTTTTTTTTTTTTTTTTTTTTTTTTGAGATAAGAAAAATAATCCAACTAAGGCAGCCAAGCTCTGAAGAGTGCCAAGCCAAGTTGCTGTCTACTTGCAAGCCACTTTTGCTGTGTAGAACACGTTGCACAACTTTTATTTAGTCTGTGGGTAGTATCCCTACTGTTGCAAAAATAGTAATGCTGATTCTACCTACATTTCCTTTGATACTTTAATTGGCGTTTCCCCTCTTCAAAATTCACTTTCTGAGTGGCACTTTAGCCTTGAGCTTTATACCTACGTTGGAAGCACCACTTGCTGGCAAAGTTACGCACTACAAACGCTGAAGGCATTTTCCCAGTCGCTTGCTGTTTGTGTTATTACTGTAGCAACTCCATAAAGCCAGATTTCCATGGCGGGTCTCCGTGCCTCTCTTAAAGGCTTGGCCTGTTTGCCTTGCTCTGCTGGCTGTAAATACCAAAGCTGGCTCTTTGGCTTTTTGCAGTTGCAGGAGAAGTAATGTGCTGATTATGACTGATTTCCGAGTGGGACTCACTGTGATTCATTGCTGTAGAGAAACAAAGAAAGAACAACGCAATTCCTAATTGTTCCAAATTCCAATTGTTTTTCAATTGGTGCCGCCTTGACTTTGTGGCTAGGTGGGAACTTTTTGGGGTGCGAGTAAGCTGCAGACCACAGAAACCAGAACAGCAGAGTGGTTTGGATGTTTGCAAAGGGAGCCTCGCTTAATGGGCTGACCATGGCAAGGGGAGCCTCACTTAACTGTTGGCAGGACAGAGCCGTCTGGGGCAGCATAGCAGTTCCCACAGTCGCTGTTTGATTTGGGGTGGTTTGCTTAAACCCAGCTTGTCACATTTGGAAAATATGATTTTATTTTATTTTATTTTATATATATTTTTTTTTTTTTAAATTTCTTTTCTTTGTTGATGCTTTGCTGGACATAAAAGGGAGTGGAAATCTTTGCTGTAAGCATGTTTGGGTGCTGCTGATTCTTCTCTGCAAAGGGTCTGCTCCTGGCTGCAGAGACATGGGAAATGGCAGCGCTTTTGCTTTTCCTGCACCCTTCCACCAGAAGAGGTTGAAGCTCTTCACTAACTGTCCAAAACTGTCTCTTCTTGCTGTCTCTTGTGCAGGAGCAGGAGTTTTCTCCTTCCTGCAAACAGGACAGTTCAGGCACCAAGACCTTCCCTTGGTGGAAAGGCAGCTTTTCCCCAGGAGTGCCCAACCTCGTGACCAAAACCCCACCAGAAGTACTGGTGTTTCTAACCGCTAAAGCCTCTCGGTCTGAGCGTTTCTAGGGACATCAGAACAAGTGTTTTTCCTTCCATGTATGTGTGAGCAAGCTAAAACAGTGAATTTCCTCTCTAATGCCCAACTCCCCTGCTGAAGGTTGCTCAGGTTTCTTGAGCTGAGAGTGGCTCATTTCTCCAGCCTTGTCCAGCGTTGTTTGTGGGGCACAGTGCGATGTACGCGGGGCACAGTTTTCTTGAGACTCTCTTATCTATCCAGCCCCACAGCCCTGCCTTGGCTCTGGTTCAGTGTAAAGGGCTGTAACATTACAGGCCATCTGCTGTGTCCCTTCCCTGCAGGGCTGCTTCTGTCCAGGCTGCCTCCAGCTGTGCTGGACAGAAAGCTGGACTGTGGGGTCTAAGGTTTCTCCTCGCTTTGCAAACTGAAAATGATGACCAGCCTGGTTGTTTGAGAGATGCTTTGAGGAAAAGCAAACAGGACATTGCTACTTGCACTTGTTTTTGGCTGATGGAGGTTATCCTGCTACACAGGCTGTGGAGTTGAGGGAGATCTCTGCATGCTGCTGTCCCTCCCTGCCTTTTGCCTTGAAGGATAGTCCTAAACTGACTCTGATATGAAGAATGGTATCCTTTGTGTGTCCAAAGCTTAAAATCATCCATGAATATCTCGGGGTCTCTTTCTTCAAACCAGACTCATGGTTTGACTGCCCTTCTGGCATCTTCCCCACTAACCAGAGCGCATCAAAGGCTGGCCAGTATTTCCCATCCACCAGAGTGACTAGGGTAGATTTACAGCAGGCTTCTTGCCTAATCCCTGGTTTATTTGCTGGCTGAAAAGTTGTAATTCAGGTAATTGCACTCGTCCTGGTCTATGCCAGCAAAACTTTCCCATCTACAGTTAGAGATCAGTCTGTCTGAAGTCCAAGAGCACATGCACCCAGGCCTTTTGTGTTGCACATGAAGGTGTAAGAAAAGCAAATGAGAGGGAAGAAACCTGGCTCTTGTGCAGGGGAGTGCTGAGCACTAGCTCCCTCCTGAGCTTATGTAGAAACTGTTTTCCATGAGATCTGCCTAAAAACTCAGGTGGCCTTGCTTCTTCGTGAGCTATTGCAACTTTTTTTTTTGTTTTCCATGGTCCTTGTCTACCAGCCCTTACTGGCTCTGGGGCTTTCATGTGTTCAGACATTGAGCAGGGTGTTTTTACCTTGAGTGACAAAGCCAGCTACTCAGGCTACAGACATGCCCTGGATACCGGGAGCCCAAGGGTGCCCGAGTGTGAAGTATCCCCAGCAACATGCTACCTTTTCCTGGGTGTTGCTGCTGCTTCTGGCTGTTGCCTCCTTTGTACAGGGGCAGTTCTCCTGCCCTCTGGAGTTTGTCAGCCCTGCCACTCTTAAACCGGTTCCTGCAGAACATGATTTAGTACTTTTTCACAGTGCAAGGAGTAGAATCACCTCATGACCAGTGAGAAGCCTCCCTGTTGGCAGGGAAAACCATTAGATTTGCTAGAGTCAGTAAGATGAAATTAGGGAGCAGGCTTCCATTAACCTGGTTAATGGGTGCATTCACCTCAATTCCTTGGAGAGTAGGTTTAATACATCAGAGTGATGCTTTATTGCAAGCATTTTATTAGCACTTTAAGACCACTTTTGAACTTGGCTAGTGAATCATGGAGGTATAACAGTTGACTGCTACACCTACTGCCGTGTGAGGTGCTAACCTGGGTTTCTGTTGGCTGGAGATTCTTCCAGTATTGTTTTTTTACACAAAACCAAAATACGCCCTTTTCCCCCACAACACCAAAGCCAAATGAAACAAAAAACAAAACAAAAAAACAACAAACCCAAATCAAAAACAAAACCCCAAATGGTGTTGGAGGCAGGTTATTAAAATCAAAAGAATGGGGTGTCCTCTCCCCCACTGGTGAACCACTGCCCCTGACCAGAGTGGTGCAATATTTCCTAAGAACTCTTACATACATCGCATGGACCTAAAAGACTGGGAAAAATGTTGAATTGCTTTTATTTGATCTTCCTTGCTTTTCAACTCAAGCTAGATGGTCCTAAACAGTTGTCTGTGAGCAGTGGACAAACAAGACTTAAAAAATGAATGCTGATGATCTCCTGTCTCATCTGACCTGGGAAAAGGAATTGGAAGGAAAACTAGCAAATAGCAGAAGTGGAAGTGATGTTATTAAAAATTGTAATAGCTACTACCACAACAAAACTGTGTAGTGTCAAGATACTTGCCACAAACACCTGGGTGAGCAGGACTTGAACTGATTCCTAAAAGTCAAATGCAATGGAAGGGTGTCCTGCATGATAATATATTTTTGTGTTTAACGGACTCCACTAGTGCAGGATGGAATTGAACACATGCATATCAAAGCTCAAGCCTGTCCCTGAATATCACCACACTCTTCGTATCTGCTGAGGGTTAAGTTTTCTACTGTTATGCTGAATTAAGCCAAATAGTGCTCAGGGCTCATCTGATAAACTATTGTAATGCTCCTGTGGAGTAGCTCCGGGGCATTTTTGCACGGCCCATAGACTCCTGAGGAAAAGCCGGAGAGCTGCTGCCAGATGTAGGATAGAGGAGAGGAGGATGGGGAATGACCTCTTGAGATAACCTCTAGAGAAATGGCAGACCTGGCATTCCTCCACGTTAAGGGAAGACCTTTGTGGGTGAACAGGGAGGTGGAGGTGGGAAGACTTTACTCTGTGGTTTCTGCAACCAATGGTATGTGGATAATGAGCCAACCACCATCCACCTGCAGAACTGCCAGTTCTTACAGAGTGAATAACACAAATACCTTCATCACTAGGAATCACCTGGGGTGAACTCTGCCCGACTCAGGTTTTGTGGGCTCGTCCCCTCCCTGGTCAGACTGATGTGCTGTGTAGCCTTAGAGAGGCAAACACCATGGCCAAGTACTCTCTCCAAACCTCTCCAAAGCATGCTGGGGCTTGTCTGGGGTAAGGGAAGGAACAGATTCATCCTGGTCGTTAGCCTGTACTTATTTCCTCAGTTGGAGCTATGCTTCCCTTGGTGGTTTGGGCATAACTGGTTCTGTTTGCTGCCAATAAACAATTCATCTTTTCTGCCTTTGTCTTGGAGTCTCCTCTGCCATGGTTTCCCAGCTGGGTGAGGACATTGTAGGGGCTGTTCTGACTGCACCCAGCAGAGAGCAGTGCTGGCCATCCCTCCCTAACCAACAAGTTCAACAGGTTGCTTTGTTCTTTCTACATGAGGTCCTTGTGTTGGGCACCTGGCTCCTTGTCAAGAGGCACCTGTGTACAGAGTGTCCACCTCATGAATCAGCCTGCAGCCTACCTGGCTGCTCACTTCCAAGCAGGCTGAGTGCAGTGTTTGTTTTGTTAGCAATTCTTCAGTTGTCCAGGGGATGAGGTACGTGTGTTTTGGCTTTGCCGTGATTTGGATTGTGTGTTGCTCAAGAGGCATGTCCAGTGTTGGCTGGAGAAGTGAAGACAGCAAGCCCTGCTACCTTGGTCCCTATTTGGTGGCTCATCCTGTAGGAGTGGATACCGCCTCTGTAGCAATTGAGTAATTCTGGGATGATGGAGTTCTCGGAAACAGAAAGTCTTGGTGGGGGCGTAGTTATGGGTATGTGGTCAGAAGAAATAAGTCAAGCCTTGATCCCTAGATTTCAATATCTCTTGAGCAAGCTGAAATCTCTGTCCTAGTTTAAGGATGCTCTTGGTACCTGCCGATGTGACAATCCCTGGTGCACACGAAGGGACAATTCAGGTGGAGTCAGTGGAAGATACAAGCATGCAGATGATCAGGTTTAGGGCTTCTTAAATTACATGATGGGTAGTGGAAAGACTCACCAAGATAGAAAGCCTTCAGCTGGACTGCTGAACTGAATTGCCAGGGGAAACCGGTTTGAGTTGTTAAGGGTGAGCACAGTAATGACGCCGTTGGGAAGAGAAGGATCATCCAGTTTGAGGAGACATCTTTAAGCAAGATACATGCCTCCCTTAGCTACTAAGAAATACTTTTATCACCCAAAATAAACAGTTTTTGCCTGCCAAAGTGCTTGGTGCATCCCTGATCTTGGACAGAAGGCCAGGACTCTGGCTGTGCTGATGGACTGTCTGGAGTATGGACTTCTCTTGATGGGGCCTGAAAGGAGAACTCCATGAATGTCAGGCTGAATGTGCCCTTTTCCAGTCATGACTGAACTAACAAAATTGTTCCCTAACAATCTATGTGCTACTGTGTCAGTTATTAGCCTTTTCAACACAAAAGTACCAGATCCCTCGTCAAATATCCAGATCCCTCATCAAAATAGTTGCACTGTGAATACCTCAGACCAGGATGCTATCTGGCTGATCCTTCTTTCCTACCATCTTAAAATTAGGTGTTTGGGCAAAGAATTCCAGCCTCCTATAGATCCGTCTTGCTTTTAATTTTGACTCTGGTTTTGGTTCCCCCTGCCAGGAGAAAGGGCACAGACAAATCTTTCTCCTTTCCTCCTGTCCCTGGAGATAATGCCTAAATACTTTGACCAAAGCTTTGAAGGCTTTGAATCATGGGTGGACTGTGATGGTGCACGAAGGTGTAAGTGGAGCAATTGCAGGCATTGGTCAGCAACTGGCCCTGATGTGAAACAGAGAGGGTAATTTCAGTCTCTTTTTCTCCTCCTAGCTCTTTGGCTGTGGCTCTGTTGCGCAGATCGTGCTCAGCAGAGGCACTCATGGAGGTTTCCTGACTGTCAACCTGGCCTTTGGCTTTGCTGTGATGCTGGGCATTTTGATCGCAGGACAGGTATCAGGTACGTGCAGCTCCATGTGGGCTGGATTTCACTTATGTCAATCGTTGGGTAGGCCCATGGGGCTGTAGTTTTCCTATGTGGCACTGGTATGGAAACTAGTGCCCCTTGGCACAACTCTGGGACCCAAATTCTGCCTGTAAAAGTACACTAACCACCAACCTCTCTGCAGGTGGACACCTGAACCCAGCTGTCACTTTTGCCATGTGCTTCTTGGCCCGGGAGCCCTGGATCAAGCTGCCAATTTATGCCCTTGCACAAACCTTGGGGGCTTTCCTTGGAGCTGGCATAGTCTTTGGGCTGTACTATGGTAAGTGTGGCAACTTGTGTGTTTTTTGGGGTCAGACTGCTGCATTTGTGACTCACTGCAGAGAGGGAAGTTTCCAGGTCAGAAAGAAGCGCTTTCTTGCAGAGCAGAGATCCAAGAAACCTGCTTACTGTGTTTCTGGGATGGCTTTGCTATTCTCACAATGATGGGTTCAAGCCTCCCCAAATCAATCTGATGGCCAACTAGCATTGTCAAAGTGCAAGTCTTTGCCCTTGAGTAATGATCACACAACCACTGGATGGCCCCTCTCGTATCCACGGGTCTTCCAGGAAAGTCAGTGAAACATTAGCAGTGATGGAGTTCTTGTATCTGTTCACTGTTGCAGAACTGTTTTATCCTTCTTGTTTAAAAAAAATGAAGACTTCACTGTGGATGAGTTGTGTTAGCTTCCAGATAGTGTCTTCTAGCAGATTTTGCTGCTTTTATCAGAGCGATTCCGTACCTTGGAAACCATCCTAGAAATCCAGTTTCTCATGCATCTATTCCTCCTGAGTGCAGTTCATCATCATAAGGAAATATTCAGTGGGCAAGAACTGAATCTTTTTGCTGGCCCTTGCTCTTCCTCTAATATCAAGTGAGACATGTGGACTCCTACTTCCCCTCCCGAAGTCTGCTCCTGTAGAGCAATATTCTCTGTAGCTGGGCAGCACGTCTGTGTCATTGTTACTTCTGAATGGAGTGAGGAAGCTGCCACCCCAGCACCAGCAGCAACTGCTTTTTACTTTAGGAAGAAGCAGGGAGATCTACCTTCATCCCTGTAAATCAGGGCTCCGATTCAACACCAATTACCTTGTTAGGCTGAAGTTTCCTCTTCAGAAGGGACTTAATCCAATTTTAGCTACCTAACCCATGGAAAATGTACATTCAGAGGTGTCTGGTTTTGTCTCCACTGACGATGAAGGGAACCTAGACAGCCCACCTGGGTTAGTTATCCTGCCTCCGCAGAGTGGTAGGCATGGGGCTGACTGCTCTAAGGACAACCTTGGGAGTTGAAACTAATTGTTTATTAGCATAGAGAAAAGTGCAAGAACAGCCCAAACCCTGTTCGTTGTGGATCAGATCCATGTCAATAACTCATGTCTTCACACCAAGACTTATACCACAGGCATTTTGTTGTCTTTGGGAGAGAGTTAGAGTCACCTTAGTGTTTACTTTTTGGCTCTAACTCTTTCCTGATGCCTGGCAAATAATAATTGTTAGGAAGAGAGACTAATGCTATCTGCCTCTGAGCCTGACTGGTAAAACACTGTAGTGGATGATACCTTAAGTTTTCGATATGAGTTTTTGCTCTACGGCAAATGTTGTTTTGTTTTTTTTTCCTTCCCTACTTCTAGATGCCATCTGGGCTTTTGGCAATAACCAGCTCTATGTAACAGGACAGAATGCCACTGCTGGTATCTTTGCCACCTACCCATCTCAGCATCTGAACGTTGTGAATGGATTCTTTGACCAGGTAAGAGGATGCTGGGAGGATGAAAGTGCATTTGAAAAGGAATCTTTTGGGGTCTGGGCCTGACCTTTAGTTACACAATTAGTTGCAATTCAAAAATATCCAGAAAGGTTTTTGGAGTTGACATAGGTATGTCACTAGACCATAGGAAGAGCAGGGCCAGAAATGACCTTACAGCAAGAAGGCTTGTGTTGGGGGGTTAACTGGTGGTACAACACTGGTCAGGACACCAGTGAAAAGAATGCCATTTGCTCTCAGTCTCTGAAGAGCCACGGTGTGAGGAATGGTGGCTCTTTCTCACTCTACTACTGTGGCTATTGCACTATCCAGAGCTCAGCTGGGTGTGGGGTGGTGGTTGTTGTTGAATGTGGCTGTCTCCTAAAGTTGCCATTAACCACAGAAAGAACAGCTTCTACCCAGCCGTGGCATGTGAAGCAGGTCTAGAAAGATGTTTCCAGCTTTTCTGGCTGTCTAAATGGTTATCCATAGGTCTTCTGGGGGTAGGGAAATAGGTAAGAGCTTGATTGGGATTATGGCCTGCCAGGAGGGGCACGCTCCACTCTCTGTGTGTGCTGTGGTCTGATAGTCATGGGATGACTTAGTGCAGCTCTTCCAGTTAGGAGAATTGTGTCCGAAAGGAGTTAAATAACTTGGCTAGAAGACTAATCTGGATTAAATTATTTTTTTCTTCCCCGTGCCTCTCCAGTTCATTGGCACTGCCTCTCTGATTGTCTGTGTCTTGGCTATTGTCGATCCCTACAACAACCCCGTCCCCACTGGGCTGGAGGCTTTCACAGTTGGCTTTGTTGTCCTCGTTATTGGAACTTCCATGGGCTTCAACTCTGGCTATGCTGTCAACCCTGCCAGGGATTTCGGGCCTCGCCTCTTCACAGCCATCGCTGGCTGGGGCTCTGAAGTGTTCTGGTAAGTAACGATGAAAACCTTCTGCATCAAGGGCAAATAAATTATGAGCCCAAATAGATGGGAGCTCTGGCACTGTAAAGAGTCTTGGCAGCCATGAGGTATCTTTGGATTGTCTAAATATTGCTAAAAGGCAATGCTTGCTCTCCTTCAACTTCTTAAGAAATTGGAGAAGCTGGGCAGCTTCCCGTGGTGAGAGCAAATGACATAACTTTGCTATCAAAGAGGAAATCTAGGAGCATCCACGAGAATTTCAGTGGCACCTTGGACACAAGCATATCATGATTTTTTAATGGTGGAAAATGGAGAATGCTTGTTACTTTTTTGAGACAATTAAGAGAGCCATGTTATCAAGGGCTGCTTTCCTGCAAGCCGAGGGAGGGAATTGAAGTGCCTAGTGTAGGCACTGCAAACGCTTCTGTCCTTTCTTGGTGGAGAGACAGTCTTGGAAGTCCTGAAAGTAGCTGTTCTGAATTGCTTGTCACTGGGACTTGCAGTGTGTGTGGGGCAATGTCTGCAGACATGCAGGTACTATTGTCTTGTGCAGTGATGATGTGGTGGTGATGGCTGGAGAGGATCAGATCTTGCATTGCTCCAGATCCAAATGCAAATATCCTGATGCTTAGGCTGCAGTTCTCACCTTGTGTGCTTTCTTCTCATTTTCCAGGACTGGTAAGCAGTGGTGGTGGGTTCCAATTGTTGCCCCTTTCCTTGGGGCAATTGCAGGAGTGATTGTCTATCAGCTGATGATTGGATGCCATGATGAGCCTTCTCCACCTGCCTCTGAGCAGGAAACAGTCAAGCTGGCTAATGTGAAGCACAAGGAGAGGGTCTGAGGAAGCTGCCACCCGGATCTGGCAGGTATTCATTACTCAGGACTGCAGTTGGCAAAAAGGAGAAGAAGTTAAGAAGAGCTTCAAGAACAACAGGAAGAGTTTTTTACCTGTCTTGAGATATTCTAGTAATTTTTTTTTCTTTTTTGTATATCCCTGACACATTTGCTTATGACATTTCCCTGTGAGCCTTCCTCAAAATGCAGTATCATGTAATCTTTTCCTAATAGAAGGGGATTGAGGACTGTAGGAGTCAGGAGAGAAGTGGGCATTGCTGTCCAACATGCAGCAGGTGTTCAGGAATCTGAAGCTCTTCCGAGCGATGTTGCTGACATTGCCTGTCACCTTGGCAAGCTGCTTCCCTTCAAACCTGTATTCCAATCTGTAGAATGGGGATCATGCAAAACTTATATTGTTTTGCTGGCATGGATTGGAAACTCCTACATCCTGGAGAAAATTTGCCTGTGATTCTACTATGGATCAAATTCTGCTTGATGTTGCTCTAACATCAGTAACTTGACACTAGGAATTAACTTGTCTAAAGGATTTTTATTGGCCAAACTTTTATATCTCCTATGAATTCCTAGAACACTATCAGTCAGCTGATCCATAATGTCAGTGCAGAGAGTAAGAATGCATTGGATTTTCATTTAATATTTAGGCAAAATGTTTACAAACAAATGCACCCTGGTGTTATAATCAAAAATTTTAATATTGCCAGCTCCTAGAAGATCACACGTAGGAAATCCTTATTCTAGCCAGGGGCTAACCTAGACAGAAAGCAGCCTTTCTAATTAATCAGCTATGTATATAAACTGCAAGCAGCTAATAGCCAAGATCCACTGGAAACATGGCGTTGCTAAAGTTGCGTGTGTTCATGTAAATTTTACAATAGTGTTGTTGGGGTGTTTTTTTTTTTTTCAGTAGATTTATATACAAATATACTCCTTAAAGCTGTTACTAAATACCGAGGTTGGGATGAGTTAATTTAGAGATGTGTGGGAACTGCCGATTCTCTGCCAGCTTTGAGGTATTGTTGGATTTTCCAGGGGTGGTCTTGGATTATGGCATTGTGGTTTTTGGAGCACCTCCTTTTCTACCTTGCAGAATTAGTGGGATATCCCTGGTACTCATGGCTGAGGGACTGAGGTCAGGCACCTTCTGTACTAGCAGTACTGGCATCTCAGGGGATCTCTGGCTCTCCCAATGCCATATTATTACAGAGTATTTGGAAAAAAGCATTATTGGTTGTGAAAGAATTTTTAAGTCCCATGCATTAGAGATATTTTTCAAAGCCTATTTCTTTAATGTGTGAATTCATTGAAATACATAACTTTGTACACATTTCCATTCTCTAAAAGGATGTATTCTTTTTTTTTTTTCTTTTTAAAAAAATAAAATGTCGATACCCACACTGTAAAATGCTAGTGTTGGTTGTATTTTTAAGCAGCTGTCAGCAGCCTTTACCATGGAAAGGAAATCATCTATAAGAATAGCTTCCTCAAGCCCTTTTCCTCTTCAGCCTGAGCAATGGGGAATTAACCCTTTCAGGCACTACATGTACATGCTGCATTTGTGTTTTATTCCTTTCCCTTTTGGGGTGAGATTTTGGGGCAGATGGGGGATATAGGGTAGCTGTACTCAGTATAACGACCAAGGTATGGCCTGAGGGGTGAGAGTGTCCTATTATCAGGCGTCTTATTCTTGAGGCAGAAGAACCACTGGGTAAGTATTTGTCCTTCAAGAACCACTGGGTAAGTATTTGTCCTTCACCCTTTGTACAATTTAAATTCTCGTACTATTCTTTCACTTAACATAGTTCTGAATGTGCAATCCTACTCTGTTTTCTGTCCAGCCCCATCTAGCAGATTACACAAGTCACTATTTTTTTTTATTGGCTATGCCAGGCAAGGAAAAGTACTACAGACCTGAACACAGTGCTCACAGAATTAGACAAGCAGCTTCCCTATAAATAAAATTCTTGTTGCTCTTTGACTGCTTTGTGTACTGCTGTATTTTTCCTGTATTAATTGTGCTGCCTTAAAATAACTCCTGACTTCCCACGTGTTGCCATACTGAACAATTCAGTGAGGTCTGGATGAATGTGGTTTCCTGCAATTCACCAGCTAGGAATCAAATGGCTTTTGGGAAGAAATTTCCCAGGTTTGTTTGATTTACTCCATGTGTGGACAGCATGTTGTTTTATTCCATTTCTCACATGAAAGTTTATTCCTCACACTCTGTGTAGCAGTCTTGCATATGACTGTGATCAACTAATACAGCTGCAGAGTTCAATTCTCATTTCCTGTCAGGACTGCTAGTCTTTTTTTTACTCTTCCACCACTTTGTATCTTCAACTGGCTTGATCAATGTATGCAAATATTCTGACTGCAGATCTTAAGACTTTTAAGGTGTGATGTGGGTTCTGGTTTGTTTGGGTTTTTTTCCCCTTTGTTTGGTTGTTTTTTTTGTTGTTACATTACTTACCAGATTCCTCCTGCTTTTGCTTGGCAGGTAGTAATCACTTTTTCTTATATCCCTGCCTTATGCCTCAATGGTGTGTGTTATTACCCTTATTAAAATGACAATAAAATGTCATACGAGTTTTGAGTTAAATTTTCTGTCCTAACTATTTTCCCACTGTGTTAAGCTTTGGCTTTGCTGTTGGAGAAACACCAAGCACTGCTGAGTAGATCGATTAACATGAGGAAAGGGCCATCAGTTAATGGGGAGCTATGAAAAATGTAGCCTCATTTCATATGAGACATGATTCTGTCTTTGCTCTTTGCTAGCCCTGTAAGGAGGGCAGTGGACAGCACAGACTGATACACCAGATTTCAAGAGCTCTAGAAGTGTTATTAAAGTGTGGAAAGGGAAAGGTATTTTCCCTGGCAGCAGACACTCTTAAATTGCTGCGAGTTGTGGTTCTGCTTGTTTTCAATTTAGCTGCCTTGAGAGATCTTCTGGGTGTTACTCACCTGGCAGACCCATCAAATCCAAACCTTTTTTTTTTCCTTCCATACCTAAATTTCAAAGGCAATGAATCACCCTGTAGTGCCTTTTTTTTGGAGTCGCTGGAGAGGTAAGACTCATCTGGCCAAATATAGTCATCCAGGTTTTAGGTCAGATGAACTCCAGCTGTCAAGCCTTAGAAATATGCTTTGTAGGAAGAAATAAATCTACAATTTAAACTATTCACGCTTGACAGGGAGAGTAATTTGTTGTTGGAACAAAATGTTAAAAGGTGGTGTAGATTCTCTTTCGTGTGAGTTTTTGAAATTAGGACTGGCTGTCTTGCAAAAAGGTCTTTCGATTAAACTGCAAGCCGTGCCAGAGGAAATTCCCAGACCTCTCCATTACAGAAGGTCAAGTTGACAGATTTGTCCCTTCTGACATTAAAATCTATGAGATTTAAAATACATGGTGAAAGTGGCCAAGTATGCGGTTATCCTTGGGTCTTGTCTCGTCCAAGCTCTCCGCTGCAGATGCTTTGACATGCATATCTTGGGAAGATCTTCTGGATCTGTTTGCTCTATCCATTTGTAAAATGGCTGCAGGAGTGCTGATCTCTTCCAGACCCTGCTCTGTTTGACCTTGCAGGAGCATAAATCAGAGGGTGCTTGGCACTGCAGTGTGGATGGGAGAATAACACAGTCTGCCTTTGTGCAGCTCATCCATCACAAATTGAGCTGCAGCTCTCCATTTGACACTGGTGAGTGCTGGGGATGTAGGATCTGGCTCCATTTGGCTGACAACCTCCAGGCAGGTCTGGTGGGGCTGCACCAGGGCAGGTTTCCACATGTGCCCAAAGCAGATGAACACTGACACATCATCTGCTTGTTGTCTTCCCTTGTCCCTATCACCTACACCTTGATGAAGAAGAGAAAATAAATGAATGGGAGGAAGACAACAAGGAGAACAAGCTCTCAGGCTAGAGATTTCTAGCTAGGATATACCTCTGAAAATATAACAAGAAATGTGCTGCCTGAGATGGTGGTTTTGTTGGTTGCAGGATCACCAATTGCCTTAGCCCTTTGCAGGGAATTTGCCCAGTTGCCATCTACCAAAACTCCTGTTCTCCCTCCTCTCCAGAATCTCCACTTGAATTCTACTTATTTTTGCTGCTGGCCTGAAACTAGCTGAATGAAACCTTTTGGGATCTGAGAAACTTTCTCTAAAATGTCCATCACTCCTCTGCACTTTGTCTCAAATGAAGGTGCCTTTGCCTTCTTGCTTACATAAAACCTTTTAATTAAAGCACTGACACAGCTCATCTGCCTCTCAGCCAGCTAGCTGGCTCACAGGTCCTGCATACCTGGCTTTGCAGCTGGTGGCACATGAGGGAACAGCCACCCTATGAATGCAGGTAACCACCCTGACCCAAGGGCCTGGAGTTCAGGGTGAGTCCTTCCTCCCCTCCTCAGGACAGCTAAGAATATCTTACCTGCTGACCCTGCTTGCCCAGCAGTCAGTGCCACACATTCCCACAACAGTTACTTGGGCATTGTGATGTGACTTAGTTCCCCTCTGATGTTACTGTGGTGCAGCTGAAAAGCTGCAATCTGGAAAGAATATATGAGACCCAAGTATAACTCATTAGACATTAGAACTGCCGGTGTGGTCCCACCTCACCACCTCCAGGAGGGAAAACATGTCCCTGAGTCCTGTAACACTCATTGTATGTAGCGTGGATGTGAGGTCCAAGAATAGGGTGGGATAGAGAGATAGCTGGGGCTCTGGTCAGGTCCTGTCATCCTGGAAACCCTTTTGCTCCTTGAAAAGTACTATGTATGGAGTAGCTATATATATGTGGACAGGATTACTCTCATCTAATTTGGGACATTCTGCATTTACCCACTTCTCAGTGTCTGGAACACCACTAGCTCTTTAAATTTGTCACTCTGTCTGTGTTTTTGGTGGAAACACAAGATAAAAGAGTCTCCTCTATCTCTGAGCAACAGGGACACAAAGTGACGCATTGCCAGACCTCTCTCTATGTCTGCTGCCTCACAGTCCATGCCCTCCAAGTGCTGAGCAGATGTCAGACACTGCAGCCCAGCCCTGTGCCTACCCAGATGAACAGCTGAGCTTGAAAAACACACCACAGGGACGAATGTTGCTGATACTGGGATGATATTTGTGCCTCCAGACACAAGAGAAAGATAACGGTGTCTTCAGCCACCAGACAAGAATGGTGGAACACTGAGAAGATCTTTGTGGTGTCTCCAGGGACCTGAGGGTGGAAGTATGCAAGAGTGTTGGAAAACCCGTCAGAGGGGATGGGTGCAGAGTATATCTGAGCTCTGCAGCATGAGACAAGCGCAGTGCAAGAGGAACAAAGAGCAGCTGAGAGAAGTCTGGGAGCCCACCGCTCTGCTCTGACTGGCAAGAGACAATAGGAACTTTCCCTGAGTCCACCTCCAAAGGAGAACTGAATTCCTTCATTGACTGTGTTAACTATGGCCTCAACTCAGATGCCTAAGTGCAGGGTTCTGGAACCATTTGGAATGCCCTGGGTCATCCTGCCTGGCTCAGGCTGCCACTCCAGAGGGGCTGAGATCTCCTGCGGGTCCTGTGTCACACCTCCAAACCACATGTGGATTGCTTTGATAGTCCTCTGTGTGTGCAACTGGGTCAAGCCCTGGAGAGCACTCAACTGGAGCGGAATTCCCCCTTGGGAACTATGGCCTGGGCAGAGGCAAAAAGTCAACAAATCTCCATAGTTCCACTTCCTTTGTGGTAGTGTACCCGTTTTCACAGAGGCATAGGAGTGGCACAGGGAGCAGATGAAAGGTCTGCCTGCCCCTGCGCCCAGTCTCCAACAACAGCTGCTTACATCTCCCTACCCTCTTTAGGAATGCTTCAACAGGGAGCAGTAAAAACCACATGGATAAGGCGTCTTTTGAGCTTCCAGATACTCTTCTTGGTTTGGTTTGAGTTGTGACAGACTTCATTGAAACCAGCTCTCTTGAGGTGCTGGAGTAACTCCGCATTTACATAGTAACTGAAAGGAGTTGGTTGGTTTACATGGGGAGAGGCAACCTCATTCCCTGTCCCAAGGAGAAACATTGATGTTGTCTCATAATTAGCACTGCTTTTTCTCTAATTTTCTCACTGGAAGACAACTTTCCTGCCAGGCAGGTTTAGCTTGTCCCAGGAGATCTTCCACTGTTTTAAGTTGTACTTGAGAGTACAGTAACACCTTCCTGAGCAACCTGTCAGGGAATACCCCAGATCTGGGATTTCTGGCTGCTCTCATTGGTAAATGGCCCCAGGTGGATGTTCCCTGCCAGCATAGCAGCTAAGGCTCAACCTGAGATACTGGAGCTAAAGGAATTGTAGTTTGAGTCGAAGAGGTATACTGACTTCCTTATCCTATCTGAACTGAGCACACTCAGGTGTCAGTCACACAAACATGTCATTTCACACGACAGGCTCCTATTAAAACTGTACCCTGTCCCTGGTCAGGAGCCTCAAACCCAGAGCACTAATGCTAATGGCTGATACCCAGGTAACACCTTTCAGGTATGAGTCATGGGGACAACTTGTAATAGCTGTATTTTTGACTGGTGCCAGCTCAGACCCTGAAACAATTACATTTTCACTTAAACTTTCTCGGCTCTCTTGCAACCCCTGAGCTCCACCCAGCACAGAAGAGCAGAGTTCTGTTGCCCTTTAACTTTGCTTTCCCTTTCTTGCTGCATTGCTTTAGGTAATATCCAGCCAAATAGTTGCCTGAGTCCTTTCATTTACCTTTTTCTCACTCAGGAAATATTTACAGCTCTATTGGCCCTCCAGGAGGAAAGAAGACGATGGGAGAGGAGAAGCCATGCAGATAAACTTCCTCTGAGCCAGTGGGGCAGAAGTACTGGTCTACAGGAGAGCCGCAATCCAATAAATCCCAGCTCAGCTACTCCCTGAACTCTAGGAGCAGCAATGCTGCTCCAGCACATTTGGAAGATCACAGAGTCAGAGAATGAGTAAAGTTGGAAGGGACCGCTGGTTGGGTCATCTGGTCCAATGTCTCTGCTCAAGCAGGGTTATCCTATGGGACATTGCACAGGATTGTGCCCAGATGGTTCTGGAATACCTGAACTGAGGGAGATTCCACAACCAGGGTCCCTGGCCATAAGAAGCTGGCTTTTGTACCAGCCCTGCTGAGATTCATAAGCTAAGTGGTCCTGTGAAAGGCTGTGTGATCCCTGACTACTTATGGTACAAGGCCTGGGTAATGTGGTCTCCCACCTTTCTTGCTTTTGAGACTGGGATTACTAGCAGGAGAATCCATGGGATAGAAAGCAGCAAAGCAAGGAAGACCGTGATCTTGAAGGGGTGGCAAGAATAATAGTTCTGCTTGATTTCAGTTCAGTGACTTTAAAACCTTGAATGCCATGGTGAGTGAGAGTGGCCAGAATTAACCACTAACTTAAACCCAGGGCTATTGGGTCTATCCCGAACTGTAGAACAAGGGAAAAAAACCGTGTTTTGTATGCATTACCAAGCAGATAATAACACAGGATGGAAAGTCTCAAGGACTGCCCTTGGTCTCAGGAGATGGGAACTGGTTTTGGGAAGGGTGGATCCCCCCTGTTTGTGCCATAGGGCACTCGTGTGTCTCCTGCAGTGTGCATGCCAGGCGTCTGGAAGTGAGGAGTGGCGACACAGAGCTTTCCCACGCCTGAGACCCTTTGCTGGTCTGGGCACGAGCCTTTGGGTGCCTTTAAACTAAAGAGAGAGAGAGAGAGAGAGAGAGAGAGAAAGAGAGAGCGAGAGAGTGGCACCACCCTGCCCCTGGGCAGGCGGGGAGAAGGTGCACGCTGAAGATAAAGTCGTGCACCGAAAGAGACAGCCTGTGCACAGCATTTGCTATTCAATCGGTTTGGTTAAGTGGCTCAGTATTTTCCCTTCCCATGACCTCTTCTCCACTCAGCCCTTTTATGTGCCTCTTCTGCATTTTGGTGTCTCTCAGATGAATATATCTTCCAGGCTTTGTCCTGTTCCTCTCTTTCATTAGGGTACTCTTCCTCCTCTTCAGTGCTTTCCCCTCTCTTCTCCTCCCTCCTTGGTCCTAGCAGAGCCCCCCAGCCCCATTTATACTTGTGACCGATGGAGGCAGAAGAAGGACCAGCCTTGATAAAACAAGCTGTGAATTTGGGGGTACAAGTAATCTGGGAGCTCTTGCTCCAGGCTAGCAGCCAGCCACATTTCTCTGAAGAGCTTTCATAAAATATTCCCAGAATTTTATCAAAGAGGTGACGCTGTCATGAGTTTGTTTATTATTTCCCTTCAGGGCTTGGTCTCTTCATGGCTTCTTCCTTTCATTTTTGAAGAGGAAACATTTGCAGCTCTGTCTGCCCCTGGGAGGAAAGTGACATACAAAGGGAGCAGGGATAATGACAGCCTTTTCCTGACCAAGGTAACACAGCATTATGGTCACCTATGCCCTAAACATGTGGGAACCGAGCTCAGCCCTTGAGGAATTTAAACCAGGAGGTGGTCAATGGAAGAAAGAGCCATGGCAGGAGTTCAGTGACACAGCCTGTGTGCTGTCCCATGGACCCTCGCAGCTCTGTTCCGCCACCTGCTCCCCTTTCTCTCTCTCTGAGGTCTCTGACCTTGACCAGGCTTCCCTTCCTACTGTGCCTGAACCTTCCTCTCCAACAGGGTCCTCAGTGACTGCTCACCTCCTCAGCCAGTGCAATCACTCAGACATTTCAGCCAAACTTTGATAAAATCTGTCTGAATCCTTCCCTCCTCCATCTGCTTCCTCTCCTATGGAAGTCTACATATATGTGGATTTCGCTGGGCAGAGGTGCACGAGGGACTTTTCCATGGTGAAGGTAGAGGGAGGGATAGAGGCAGGTGAGTTCCTATCCACTGCCGCCTGCCTGTCCCAGCCTTTGCTCTGCTCATATACCATGCCAAGGCCTTGCCTGGGGCACCACATGAGCCTGGGACCAGAGCTCCTTCAGATGATGCCCTTGTTTCTGCTTCTAATGTACCTGCCCTCTGGGAGAAAATTGGAAACTAAAGAAGTCCTGGATTTAGGATAAACATTACTTAGCAACAACCAAAACATCAGCGTGCCATCAATGTTCTTTTTATACTGAAGGCAAAACACAGCACTGTAGCAGTTACTAGGAAAATTACTAAGAAAATGAACTCTTAGCCACAGGTTTATCTGGGTGAAAGTCCACAGCTTGCTGACTAAGGCTTCAGCAAATCCAGCTACTCATGCTAAGCAAGTAAAGTTAAGGAAACAATATCCTAAATCACACAATGCTATAACTCTGTGACTCATTCTATTTGAAACTTACTTATGTAAGCTAAACAACGAATATCTCTCAACAGTCCCCCCCTTGTTTTTATTTAAGCATTTCTGCTAACATGCTGAACACACTTTGTGAAACCTTTCAAATTGTGTGGCTGTTCTTCATAATTTTATGCACAAGGTGACTATCAGTAAAAAGTTAAGCTTGGATGCAGCTAAAGCTAAGTGAAACTTTGCCTTGGACTATTGCAAGAGCACTGCAACTACAAGAGAAATTGCTCCACAATTAACAGCTGGTCTCTTTCCCTGATTTTTTCCACTGAGGTTGAGTATTACACACAAGCCATTGGTTAGTCTCTAATGCTGATGGAGAGGACCACAATGGATGTTTCAATTTCCTTGAGTCACTTATGGGTATGCTCAATCTGTCTATAAGTACCTCAGCACATATACTATTTAAGAGTCTCAATCCTGTCCCTATAACACCAGCTGCATCTCTTTTTGTTCATCTGGAGGGGGCAAAGGTTTGCTCCTGTAGCCATGCTCACCATCCCACATAGGATGTACATAGGGATGGTGAGTGGAAGTTGGATTCATTGTGGTGGGTAGAGGGACTGTAGTTGATATCAAATAAATTCTTTCACAAGGTACAGTACTTTTTATTCTGCCAAATTCACTGCTAACTTCCACATAATACCTAAAATAAAGTGTTAACAACTATTATGATGGGAATAGTATGATCTAATTTTTTTTACCACCTCTGTCACAGTAGGACCATATGCCTTATCTGATTCACAACAAAAAATGAGAGTTCCTTCTTTAGATTCTTCAAGAATTTGAAACTTGAATCCTATGTACTCTTAGTAGATCTTTTCTTTAAAATTTTGTCAGCTTTCCACCAATTTGGATCATCCATCCTTTTTAGTTTTATACTTAGCCATGCTGTAGTTGTCACCACAATCGAGAGCATCAGGAGTAGTGTAATATCCCACTTAATTCTTTGTTGATTTTCAAGAATCTGCCATCAATCAACTTGCTTGGCTATGCACTACTCATTTGATGTGAAAGTGGTGTATCCAATTTTCTTTTCTTAGAACAGCAAAATAAGAAAACAATAAGACAGCATATGACCCCTCCCTTTTGGGTTAAATGTTGATTTTCAGAAAAATACTTTAATTAAGGCTCTGTCTCCGGGCTGTTTATCATGTACCTGCATTTTGGGAGGTGTCAGTTGGCACCACTGAGCATATTTCCTTTTATCTTTAACTCTTCTTGCATATTGTGTGTCTTGCTGGAGTGGCCTGCTGCAAAAGGACTCCAGTCCAAGCAGTTAGAAGTCTCAGGTTGTGTGTGTGCAACTCCTTGAATGGTGTGAAAATGCTCAGGCAGAAGCCTCTCCTTTAACATGTTTCATCTCCTTTTTCTTGCTTACTCTTTCCCTTGAGCATGTTTGGGAGCACCACAAAGCACATCACTTAGAAACTCCACTTCAAAGCCAGGAGGAAGCATGAACAAGGAAATGACTGAAAAGTGTATGGGGGTCTTCTTTCATGGTGTATGCCCTTGCTAGTAGCTTTGGTCTCCTATTCTTCTCCCTTTTGGCATCACAGATATCCCATGAAGGGACCAGAGTGGTGTCTCTGGGGGAAAGTTTGTGTTGCAGATCAGCTTTTGGCAGTACCCTGCAATATGAGCTGTACACCAGGTAGATAAGCAGACAGTTCTTACTATTTTTTACTGTGGGGTTTTGTTTAGCTTCTTCAAAGGAAACCTGGGAAAAATCTTCCAGAGTGGTCTGTGTGCAAACAAGCTCTCAGCTTCAAAACAAGCTTCATCTCTGCCTTGGATCCAGAGCTCACGTGGTACCCTTCTTCTCTTGTTTTCAGCATGTGAGTGCGCTGCTGGCAGGTAAACCTACCCACACAAGAGGTGTTCTCTCCTGCAGGGAATAATTTTGCTCTTGGAGACATACAATGAGATGATTATCCACTTCTGTCTGGTTTCCCCAGGAGACCAGGGCTATGTGATTGTGCAGTAGGGGTGTGCAAGAGGATGAGTGCAGGCATCGCCTGCGCCCCTCTGCTCCTCTGCCACCTTCGAACCACTCGTCCCATTGCAGGCAAGCCTGGAAGAGGGGTAGATACATCAAGAATGAAGAATTCCTACAGATTCCATAGATGTCTCTGGCTGGATAGGGAAATGGCATAGTATTATTGACCCTGTTGAAGGGAACATTTGTAAGCATGACAGTTAAACCATGGCAATCTCCAAGGATGGAATTGGGAAGCAGTCACCTGTGATAACAGGATCCTATAGTTTATATTTATTTATTTATTTATTTAAAAATTGTTTTCAGTATCTTTTTAACTTGAGTAACAATCTTTGTTTTGAAAGCTTCTCTAGTTTAAAATAGCATAAAGGTGACTGTGCTTTTTGGAGAGAAAAGCCTACTTTGGCTAAGCAGGTTGTTCTGCGTAGGGCTCCCATCTGGTTAGACACAGTCCTCTCCATACTCAGCTGCTGCCTGCTGAAGCCCAGTTCTTGCTTATTTTCCCATGTGTGGAAACATAACTATTTAAAAAAAAAAAATGGAAAAAGGAAAAAAGGGACTAAAGCCTTTTGGCTGTTTCAGAGTGTCATTGGGCAAACCAGGCCCAGACACCAAACCTTGACTCACTGGTGTAATTCAGCTCATACAATGTCTGTCATTCTGTGCTGTTGCTCATTTCTGGGAAGGCAATTACGTTGGTTTCTCCAGTTTTGAGAGAAAATGTGCGCTGTTCCAGGGAGCAGAGTTGGCTCATGGAAGCTAGGTGGTGTAAGATCCCAGCACAGCATTGCACCCACTGCCCACCAGCCAGTCCTGTTAAATGCCTGAACCTGTATCCTTGGCACTTGGTGACCATGGAGCAGACTCCTCATCTCGTGTGTTGTCAGTCATCTTTGTTATTTTCTCTCTCGTGAGAAAACAAAAATGAGCAACGAGGACAAGGATCAAAGCTTCAAGGCCCCGGAGGAACAGTGGGTGAATCACATGGATGCTCTCCAGATATGAGGCAAACACAATCAAGTCATCAGGGCGCTGCAAAGATCCTGCCAGGAAGGGGCCACCTGTCTGGGGAGGATAAAGTCAACTCAAAGCCCCAGAGTGGAGAAGGAAGGTGATTTTCTTCCTGCTGGTTCTTTATCCAAGCCCTGCTGTGATGCTCATCTGAGGGGCTTGGGGCTGTGGAGTTGATGGGTTGCTTTCCTGGGCTCATTCTCTCAGAGGTATGAGTGTAGCTGGGGTAATGTAAACCTTTAATTTAGATCATATTTACACTAATGCATGGTAATTGTTAGAGCACTGCAGTTGCCAGGATATAAAAGCCAGGAGCATAAAACACTTCTATTTCTCAGCTGCATTTATAGCAGAAAAATACTTTTATTAGGGGATTGGTGTGGTTTTTTTATTCCACACTTCTATTCCCATTACTGGATGCAACTTCAGGGTGTTCAGTCTTTCTGCCCAAGGCATGAAACCTGTGATTGCCTGCTCTAGGGGTTTTTCCACACTCAGGTGTGTCCCACGAGCCCACAGCTCAAAGGGTAATTTGGCCGCAAGTCTTTTTTCAGTCTGTAACAAGACACATCCACAGTCTAGAAGGGGTAACACCACAATGCCTATAGTTAGTTACCTGTAGTTACGCGTGATGGTTGTGGCCATGATTCAGTGAGGATTTTAAAGGAAAATGCAGTCAGGCACAGTCCACATGGGTTCACCAAGGGAAGGTCCTGTTTAACTAATCAGATATCCTTCCATGTTAAGGTCCCCCACTGAGCTGATGTAGTTTTTCTGTATTTTAGGAAGGCTTTTGATACCATCCCTCACAAGTGTCCAGCTGTGGGATAAGCAAGTTCAAAGTGTGCTGGGTGAAGAACTGGCTGAAAGGCGCGGCTCAAGGGGTTTTGATGGATGGGGCAACATGTGGCTGGCAGTCAGTCACCAATGATTTTCCTCAGGGGTCCATTCTGGGGCTAGTTCTGTTCAATACATTTATCAACAATCTGGATGCAGGAGTTGAATGCACCATGAGCAAGTTGACAATTGCTGTAGGTCTCTTCCAACAAAAATGGTCTATTCTATTTTTCTGATGTAATGTGGGAACTACTGTTGAGGAGACGCCCCTGTCTGACCATCCAGGAACCACTTTGGCCATCACACTCACACCACTGAGTTGGGACTGCGGACCCTTCCTGGCTACATGCCCCAGACTCCCACAGTCAGACCAGATTTCCTTACTGCCTGGACCCCAGGTTTCCCACAGTAGAGTTTCAGACATCTTGATCCTTAAAATAATTTAGTCATGGTGCAGTAACAGTAACAGTTTGAGCTGGTGCCTCTGACGAGGGACCCCAACTAAGAAATACCATGGCTTTTATTCCCTCACAGTTTAGGCGCAGGGAAAGTCTGGAGTCATTGGCTCCTGATGTGTCTCTGAGTGCTTGGTCCCCTGGCCAGGCTACAGGTCCCTGTGCTCTTTGTTATGCCTTGGACTCTTGCCTGGGGCTCAGCCTCTGGCTCCCACCCTCCAGAGCTCAACCTGCACTTTGCACACCGACCTGCCTGTGTTAAATGTATTTCTCAGCACTATCCTCCCCTTCACCTTACATTTTTTTCTGTTTTTTTTGTTACCTTATCTCTCTTATGCTTTGCCTTTGAGGCTGGTCAGGTTTCCTATGGGAGCAGCTCTGGCTCTAGCTCTCAAGCCTGGGCTAGAGGCAGCTATGAGATGATTCATGTTGTCTTCCAGCCTTGTCAGTGTTTGAGGCAGCGCTTCTCCTCCCAGCATGGCTTCGTAGGAGGCTGTAAGGGCCTGACCAGCAAGCCAGCAGGAGATTATGGCTTCCCTAGAGTGCTGTCCCTGGATAGCATCATCCCTCTGCACTGAGATCCAGAGATGTGGGAGTAGTTAATCTTTTTGCAGAGGCTTTCCATTTCCTAAGAAAGCCATATTTGGCTGAAGAGCAAGTTAAATAAAAGCATTGACTGACTGTACTTTTAGATGTTGGCTGTACAACCAAGGAGGCTTTGGGATTCCTCCAGAGCCCATTTTCCTAGAATATTTTTATATTGTTTGTGTATTTCTTCCCCACCTCCTCCTCTCTGTTGCCATAATAGAGAATAGTGACCTAATTATGGATGTGGACTCCCTTGTGCCTCACTTGAGGACACATGCCTAGTTCACTGTGGTTATAGTCGAGGTCAGAAAGGAACAATAGCTGGATGAAGACCCATGGGGCAAAAGAAGGAAGTGAGACCCTAAGGATTAGCCTGAAAAAATGGTGGTTTGGACACAGAGGGGTGTCAGAAGATGAAGGACAAGGAAAATTCCCTCAAGAATAAGGAGCATAGGACAAAAGATAGAAGGATGTATTTGAAAACCAACAGGCAATACAGGATACTTGGACTACTTGGGTTGGGAGCCAAACCCTTTTTGGTGGCCACTAGTGACATCCCATACAAGACTTGACCAATTCAAGGAAGCGCTCAGAAGTCCTACTGATATAGCACCCCATTAACCCAGTAACTCTCCATCAGCCCAGTGTCTGATGGATCCTCCCAGTTTTGTGCTGAGTCCTTGGCTTGATCCTTGTCAATGTCCTTGAAAGTGCAGCCAGAACAAGTACTGCCATGCCAAGGCTTTACTGAACCTGTGTGGCACCATTCACTCACCACTGACTTCTACTCCTGCTGCCCTGCTTAGACACTTGTTCCTTGAGAATCTAGCTTGGGAAAGTATTTCTGAAGCAGTTATTAACATTGTATAGTGCAGCTTTGCTGCTGTTAGCTTGTGTTTTTAGTCTGGTACCAAACGTGGGAGTATTTGGACTTGCTGATTCTCCTTTCCCTCTTGGTACGCTCTTGACTATGGGCATGTGAGCAGTAGCAACCAAGATATTACAACTTAGGAAATTGTGGTGATCTGCAATGACTGTGTGTTCTCATTCTGTCCCATCTGTAAAGATATTTGTCACCAAGACTTCATCCATGAACCCACAAGACTTAAAAACTGTCCACTATTCCTGGGTTATGCAATACTATTATTTAAAATGAGGAAAAAAGAAGAGCAACTGGCTTAAACTGTGGAGGAATGTGAGACCAGAAACACATTTTTTTCCTTGGTGTTGTTCCAGAGGGAGACAGGATCACTGCAGGTCACAAGCACTGTAAACCCCACAGTACAGCCTTCATAGGGGAGCTCAGAGGCTCTCCCCACTATCCTGCTGCACTGCAAAGAGCTTTCCTGGAAAAGCCTTCTTTTTCGCATGCCCTGTCCATTACCTGTCCTGATGCGTGATCCATGCGGGTGAGTGACGTACAGACTACAACCCTTCAGTTTCCTGGAGTATTGCAATATCATGAGCAAGAGAGAGCATTATCACACCCACTGGCAATTGATTCTCAAGAACTGCAATGTCAGTCAAGCTAAACAAAAGTAAACAAAGAATTTGTATATGGTAGCAAACCAACCAGAAGAGCTTAATGTGCAGGAAGAAGAGATGAATAAGAGAAAAGCACATTTTGTACTAGTCATCCTAAGGCTGGCCTGCGTGACCTCTCTCACTGTGCATCACACAGCCAGCCCAGGACCCCTTTCTCTACCTGCCCTGTCATGTTTTCTTAGGCAAACTATGCAGTCTTAAATTTTCCTTCATGGGAGCACATTGGAGCACATGGGAAATGCACATTTCAGTATCTGACTTCCTTTTGTACTGAAACTCAGTGTGAAGTTCTGTTCAGATTCAAGTCTTGCCTCCTCTCCCCACAAATGAGCTCTTTCATAACTCACTTGATTAGGAGGCAGTCTGTTGCCTGTGAAATGACTTATGCTGAATTGTTACCATAAGGTGAGGTAGGACTTTTATTCTCCTATGTGCACTTGCACACATGGCTCACAACAAGCTCTGGATTGAGACTGACAACCAGTAAGACAAGGATGATTTGGCTGACAGTGACTGGTCCCTAACCTAAGTTTTGAGGTCTGCAGTCCTTCATTCCTATTCAACATGGTCATGAGTCTGCTTCAGTGAGGAAGACAGCGAGCTGCGTTAGTCCCAAAATATAAATTACTATGAAGTAGATATTATCTTAGATTACCATGGTCCTGCATACATTTTGGTGGTGGTGGTGGCAACTCAGAGACTGTCTGCCACTGACCACTTATCACTGTTCCCAGGCTGGCATAGGAACTTCTAGGATGCATCTGCCTGAAACGGATCATAATTTTCTGGCTTACTTTTCAACTAAAACAATTTACTGTGTGCCCACACAAAAAGTTCGCAAAGTTGATGGGAGGACTGTACCCCAGGACTGTTGGTCTGAAGACATCTTCAGAGATCTGCACTTCAATCTCCTCCTCTGACTAGCCAGGGTATCCCCAACATTTTGCCAGGCTGGCTGTGGCTTTGATTTACCTGTGTCCAGGAAAGCTCTGAGGATGGAGATAACTCTGGTGACCAGATCTAGGGCTGGTCCTCCATCCCAGCTGTTGTAAGTGTAAAATAGTGAAGAAAATGCAAAACTCAATATGCCATGGAGCCCGCAGGTAGAAGCACAGAAACCAGATGGAGATCTTGTGTGTTGTGTCACCATGGCATTGATGCGGGGGGGAACATGGAGGGAGGCATAGGCTGCACGGTCTCATCCTTCTACCCCATACCCAGAAATCCTTTGTACAAACTAAGTATATCTCCTACCAAGAAATATTCTGTACAATATGCCCACAAAGAATGGAAGATTTGACCACAGTCCCAACCACAACACTTTGCACAGTAATGGCTAATAAGGTATAAAAAGTACCTTCTTAGGTAGATGTTGCATCTAACTGGGGGATGAGAATTGGACACGAAATTGCAGGGACAGATTGACAGGTTTGTCCTCTTCATTCTCCCAGAAGGGACACCTTTTGCTAAGCCTTGTGTCCTCAGCTAAGCTGAGTGTTGACCCAGGGTGTTAAGCTTGTGATTGCAATTGTATTGTTGGTGCTATATATAGCTTCTCTGCAGGTACTGCATTATCACCAGCAATCCAAAATCCCTGGCATGTTGCATTCAATAAATCGTGCTATTCTTGAATCCCACTGGCTCTTTTGAATGTGACCCAACCTGTAGGTCAAGGACTATTCGTGCATCAAGTGTTGGACCTCTAGTTATCGTTTTGCAACACCAACTAAAAAGCTTTTCCTCATGTCCACTGTGGACTTCCCAAAGTTCATTTTGTTGCTCCTTCTTGTATCACCTGCTTCTGCTGAGAAGAGCTCCATTGCTGTGGTTCAACCTAGTTGTTGGCTTCTCTTAAATCTCCCCTTCAGATTCCTCTTTGACTAACCGATTCCATCTCTTTAGATGCTGTTTCTAGGACATGTGCTCTGTCGCCTGGTCTTGGTAGCCCTCCTCTGCTCCTTCTCCAGTTTCTTGGTAGCCCTGTTGAACTGGGCAGTGGAGACTGTAACTCGCTTGCCCTGCTTGCCACAACAGTCCTCACGTAGCCCAATATGTGGTTTGCTCAGTTTGCAATGGGAGCATGTCATTGTCTCATAATCAGTCTGACATTAACAGCGAGAGTTGGACTTGATGATCCCTGTGGGTCCCTTCCAATTCAGAATATTCTGTGAATACAGTAAGATATCATAATCAGGTCAGGGTAGGGCAGGAATATCCACCATCAGCACCTGCACTGATCATGGACCCTTTTCACAGACTCAGCAATGTTGATGCTCAATTTGCACACAAAATGTGGCTCATGTCAAAGGACTGTTTTTCAGCCACCTGAGAATGAAAAGCTGTAGCAGCACACCTGCACTCAAAGAAATCTCAAAAGAAAACTCTATTGCTTTGTGATACAGGGGTGTGATTTAACTCCTTTCTCTGACTTACTCTGAAGCCCAGTGTCCCAAAAACATATTAAAGAGCAGTGTGGGAAACACCATAATTTTAAATAATGCCTACATTTCTTGTGGTCTGTAAATATCTCATCAGATATTGCTGAGGATCTTAGCTCTGATACCCTGGGAAAGTTCCAACACAGATAATTGCCTCCTGCCTAATTCAATTCACATTTAATAGAGTGGCAACACTCAAGTGAATGCCCCAGGGTAGATGACTGGTGGGAATCAAGAGTGCACAAAAAGAACATTAAGAAACAGAGATGGAAATCCATTGAGAATCAATGTTTTGGGAAAAGCCCTCCTCCCTTGCCTCAGGAAGTTCTGAGCCAATTTCCCACTTGCACCTGCATCTGCCTGATCATATGGAAAGACACCTTGGGTTGTGCTTCTTCTAGAAGGGTGATGTCACGAAGGATTACATTGTGGATGGTGCCATGATGAATGCCAGATTTCTCTCTGAAAAGCTCTTAACAAACCTCATGTTTTCTTCAAACCGTGTTAGGAGGTGTTTTAAGAACCATGCGCCATTTTTTCCATGTGCTTGCTGTGCCTCTTACAGAAAAAGGAAGACATCCTACTTGCCCCCACTGGTGGGAGGGCAGCCGTACTGTGAGCATACAACTCTTGTAATGTGGCTGTTGGTGTGTGCTCTGCATTCAGAGCTGATACCATTTACATCCTGTGTCCATCTGTGTCCAGTATTAGAATGTGTCATCTGCAGAGGAAAAGCAGACATAGTACTGGGATAGCTGGAGATAAGCATATCAGAGGGACGAGAAGGTCTGTCTGGTTTAGACATGGCTAAGCTGACACTTGCTCCTGTGTTGCACATTCTTGTACAGTCCTTCCTCCTGCCACATGAAGCAAACTGAAATTGGTTGGTTTTGCTGAAAAAGAAGGAAAGGTCCCTGCCCTGGTAGAGGCTTGCTCTCTCTGCTCTGTGTTCTTTGAGATTATATCTGCTAAATTTATTAGTCTCCTTAGTAGATTGACAAGCTTGCTGGGCTTCAGGTTCCTCTGCAGCAGGTGCTGCACGTGCACCTAGTGAAAGATTTGTCAGAGATCCTACAGCCCCAGATAGGTCAAGGCAGGACAACAGACAGCTGCTCCATGTCAGGTTCCCATCCTTGCTTTTTGTTACTCAGTGCTGCATGGAGGCACAGAAGGATGCAGCTTACCTCCACTTATCTTTGTTGTGAAAAATTGCACCACTACAATTCATCTCCTGAATAAAAATCTGAAGATCTCAACTGCCTTGCTATGCTGAGATCCTTCTGTTTCCTCCCCTGGGAGGCACCTGGCTCCTGGTGCGTCACTTCTTCCCCCAGATGTCAGGAATCTCCCCTCCTTTCCAAAAATCATGGTGTGTCTTGGGGCTAATCTCAACCTTACAGCTTACAGTCAAGTTTTGAGTGACTGAGCATCATCCCACTGCGAAACAGCCCTTCAGAAAAGGTCCCAAGAAGAAGAATCACAGAATCATAGAATGGTTTGTGTTGGAAGGGACCTTAAAGACCATCTTGGTCCAATGCCCCTGCCATGGGCAGGGACACCTTCCACTAGATCATGTTGCTCAGAGCCCTGTCCAACCTTTTCTTAAACAACTGAGGAATGGGACATCCACAGCTTGTCTGGGCAGCCTGTTCCAGTGCCTCACCACTCTCACAATAAAGAATTATCTCTTAACAGCTGATCTAAACCCGCCCTCTTTCAGTTTGAAGCCATTCCCTGTTGTCCTGTCACTACATGATCTTGTAAACCGTCTCTCTCCCATCATAGAATCACAGAATTTTTTGGGTTGAAAGACACTTTAAAGATCATCTACTTCCAACACCCAATGTCCTTTCCACCTGTGCAGCCCTGGGATTCTCTCTCCCAACTCTGTGTTAACAGTAAGAGAACAGCTGCTCATGAATCCCAGGTGGTGTGCCTGAGCCATCCAGCCTCAGCAGGGAAGTTAGCCCAGAGCCTTCAATTCATCCCTGAGCCCTGGAAACAGACTGCTGCAGTCTGTACAAGTACAGAAGGAGAAAACCGAGAGTAGGACCCAACTAGATTTTTCCATTTCAATCTGAACTGAATCAATTACTCATCCAACTGTGCTTTCCTTGTTATGCGCTTAAGGGATATTCTTACTTAGGTGAATTCTGAGCCAGAGACTTTTTTAGAGGGTGTGTTATAATTCAAATAGCAAGCTGGGGCAGCTCTCCCTGGCAAGCTGGAGGTATTGAAAGGATCTTGGCTTCAGCAGATGAAGATAATTGGGGAGCTTGGACAAAGGAGAAAGAAGACGGGGAGAGAGCTCATTTCATCCAGTTATGTATACAAACTGTTAAGTAATCACATAACTTGGTAGTAATGATTCATCTTGGGGATCTCTTGTTAAAGTTCTGGGCTAGTTGTGTCTTGCATCCATGCTCTAGGCTGAAATGGGGACGAAAACCATCCCTGGCTTAGAGTGCTGGTTAAATATTGCATAAGGGACTCAGCCCTCTTTCCTGGTGGATGCAGAGACTAACTCTGAAGGGGTTAGTGTGCCTGAGTGGGGGCTTTTGAACTGGCAGGAGCAGACCACAGGTGGAGGAAGGTATCTAAAATGAGGAGAGATATGCTTCTAGGCAGTGCAAAACATGGGGCTTTGCCAGCAGATTGCTCTTGGCAAAGTCTGCTCTTGCCAACTGTAACCTTGGCAGAGACCACATACAAACCATGCACATGCTAATTCTGCTGACATTAAGTAGACAGCCATTTCCTTTGGGGCCAAAGGCGTTTTGGATCAGCAGGCACCAGCCTATGGTCCAGGATTACTGTGTTTTAATCCTGGCTTTGGTTTATGCAGATTTTCTTCATTCCCCTCATGGAACCTCTGCAGTCCGTAAGAAGAAGCGACAGTTTTCTTTGGCCATGACACGCTGGGTCCATAGTGCAGAGCAAAAGGAGAAGAAACAACCTTTGCCCTTTCGGTGTGAATGTCAGTCCACCACAGGAGGGGATCCTGTGTTACAGAGACGTGGTGTCACCGGTGACAAGCTTAAGTGTCATGTTCTTAGCTTTGAGTGTATAGAAAACCAGACTCTGGACAGCCTGGGGCAAAGGAAGGTCTAAGAAATGGGAGTCACCAGATCATTCCTGGAATGGGAATGTCATAAGAGACCTACAGCATATTTGAGTTTCCAAGTATTGAGTGATGTCAGTTCAGCCCCAAGCGATGAGGAATTAATTTTTTTAGTTTCCCTTGCAAGAGGTTCACTGAGTTTTTCAGTCCACGAGGGAGGTGTGCCCACATCCCTGAAGATGAACCTGAGATCCTGCAAGGGTTCCCAGTGAAAAAAAATGGACTGCATGACTGATGGAGGGGGTTGTGCTTCCACAGTCCTCAGTACCAGCTCTGTGTTCTTCTGGGTCCTGTTACAACACAGATTTGAACCAAACCAGGTTTGAGTCCTGAATAAATTTAAATTCAATTAGCCAAGATGCATAACACAGACTTTAGGCAGCAGATATATTTTTACACATGCCCGACCCAGCACACACACAATCCTGAAGATAAAGTTGGTGTGTGGTTCCCTGCCAATGTCAGCCAAGCTAAATGTGGACTGCTGCAACCTTGTCCTCTCTGTCCCTGCCAGCATGGCTGCGTGGTCGGACCATGTTGCCCATTTCATTGCTGTGTGACTTTAGATGGATCTGCTCCATGAACTGCCTTTCCAGGGGAGCACAAGAGCACTGGCAGTGGCACCAGGGAGAAGAAGGAGGAGGAAGTAGAAGGAGAAGGAGGAGGACACACAAAACAGACAATACGGGAGAGGAAAGTTGTGATCTTAGCTTAAGTGCCATAGTGAGAATCTATAAGGGCTTAGTGCAGTCAGATGACACCTGATTTGACCTGGAGACAGCACAGTATGGTGTGTGCTGGGTCTGATCCAGAACCAAGCCTGCCAGGTCAGAGTTAATCCTTGGAATACATTTCTGTCAGCAGTGTCAACTTACGTTGCACCACAGCTTTGCTTCACATGGCTACAGCTTCTTTTTTTGGCACTAGGAGCCTGTTGGATGCATAGGGAGAGGGCAATGGCTCTCTGCTTCCCCGGCTCCATACTAAAGAACAATTCCTCTCTGACAGGCCAGTATGGCAGAAAAAATCTATTCCTTGGCACAGACAAAAGGCAGGTCAACACCTGTATTCCCACAGTGATTTTCTCCCTCATAAATTGCAGGTCTTGATGGGTGCAAACTCGCGTGAAGCACAAAAGCTCTTCCCTTAGCAACGGGTGGTATAACAAGAGATGAGAGTAGCTGGAGCTATCCCCACATGATGCTGTGTCTTTCCTCACCTGCACATTGCCTTCAGAGTCAGTGAGGCTTCTGATGGTCTCCAACCCAGCCACATGGGGTTGTCACCACAATGGGACTGTCATGGGGAATGAGTGATGCAAGTACAAGCAGCAGGTCCTGTGCAGCATCACTTTTGGCAGGGTACTTATGCTGTCCAAGAGACCATGAGGAAGTCACTTAGCTCACCTGTTGTTATGAACGAGGGCTTGAAATCACTTAAAAAATAACCAGCAAGGGTATCACTGAGAAACAGATTTAATATTAAGCCACAGCATGACAAAGTTCATTGGCAAGATTCGCTCTACTACTTACTGGGCAGTTAAGGCACACCCAGGGAAAACAACAAAACCAAACAAAATCCAGGAAATCAAACCAGAAATGAACTGAGAACTATTTGTGTGTGTATTTGTGTATGTGTGTGACAAAAGGATGGCGAGGGCAAGGATAAAAAGGAATATGGCCTAAAAGTTTAACAGCACTCAACCTTAACAGTACTTAACTTATAACTTAAACTTAACTTATACCTCAAACTTAACTTATAACTTAACCTTAACAATTTAACAGAGGAGTAACACTTAACAGTATTTAAGTTTCGTTACTTAAGTATTAGAAGTTAAACTTAGCAAAAGAGCAACACTTAGCAGCATTTAACTTAGCTTATGACTTAACCTTTCTTACAGGCCTAACCTACCGAGATTTCTAAGGTACTTAAACATCTAAGAGAGCAGCATTTCTCCCAGATTTGCCATTGCATATGCCCACGTGTGTGCACACAGACATAAAGAGTCAGTGCAAGCAAGGTACCTGTGAAAAATTCCTCTTGGAAGTCAGTGAAATACTCACTTTGGATGCCTTTGCATGTCCCCAACAGCTGAAGAGTCAGGCCTCGAGGAGTGGGGGTATAGGCCCCAGATCTGTCATGGTTCAGTGATCCTCCGAGTACAGCAAATGTGAGAGTTCCCAGCTCTGAGAGACCCCACTCAAAGGGAGGTTGCTGGTTGCAGCCCACTGTGGTCCAGAAGAGCTCAAAGGGCCTCATTTTGGACTGCTGTTTATAGGGTTGCAAAAGAGTGGGCTTCAGTCAGAACAATGTTTCATCCTGGCCATAGTTTGGGTCTGCACTTTCTTTGAAAGCATGAGAACAGGGATGTTATGCTATTCAGGCAAGAAAAATAATTTTCTAGTCTGTTCATAAAGAAAAGAGGAGCTTATTAGACAGCAGCGGTTCCTGGGATCACACAGAGTTTCTGATAAGCTCCAGAAGAGCCGAGCCCAGGTGCTGTTTGTCAAGGCTGAGGCCTAACGAGCATTTTCTCAGATGGCAGCCTGGCCTGGAAAAAGTGTGGGGGGGAATGCACTTCCACACCTATGTTTAGGTCTCTTCACTAAGGGATTTAGGACCTGGTGTTGCCTCTTTCTATGCATACACACAGTGCTGGCATAACTGGATCTGTTGCAGTGATATTTCCTTAGGGATTGTGTCATGCAAAGCACTATCGGAGCGTCTCATGAATCTGTGGGTTTTATAGCTTTGGATCACCCACTGCGGGTGAAATTGTAGGGGTCATGCAATGCACAGGCTAAGACTGCAGTTTAGGCAATCAAATGCATTTAGGCACCATTTGAAATGCTGCATGGTATCTGAAAATTCCTCGTGTTGCTGTCAGGCCTGACACAGGAACTGCAGCAAGCCCCTAGGAGAGCTTCACACGGCATGTTGAAGGGAGCATTCAGCAAATTTGAACCCTACACCAACAACTCTCCTCTCTACTGTCTTCAACACTATGCTGCCTCAAAACTGAGCACTTCTCTTGATCTTCACCCACAAAACTGACAGGGTTTGGAAGTTCAGATCCCAGCGCTGGGGTTTGCAGTCTATGCTTGATTTATTTCTCTGTTTGGTCTTGGGATATGTAATAAGAAGAGTACGTAAGTCTTTCTCAAACCCCCAGCTTCACCTTCACTTTCATCTCTATTTGCAACCTCTTTTGCCCTGTGATCTAAGGTGATGTGACCCTCACAATGAGATTTCCCATATAACCGGTGAATGTAATTTTGGCATTCCTTATACTCAGATACAGACAGTTTAAAGTCCTCATTAAGAAAATGCAGAGATTTGGAACCCGGTTGTAGTCCTTAACCTTTCCCTCTATGTTCAAAGTTAAAAAACAAGATGACAAAAACCTTCTTGAAAAATATTACATTAGGGATTTTGCTCTTATGTGTAACTAGTCTTTTAATATTCTTATAATCCCTGTTTTAAATATCTGCCTTTCTTCTGTCACATTTGTTTTCATTTTCATTCTGTATCCACCTGATTATCATTTCCATAAATTTAATATCACTGAAGCTGGAATTTCCCATGTCTTATCTGTATGGCATTATTTTTTATTTTCTCATTATACTACATGATGAAGTTGTTATGTAAAATTCCTTTAATCTATTTCCATAAAACCTAATGTCTCTGGGGCAGGCTCATTAAAATCTTGTGGTTTCCCAGATGATTGCTTGGGGCCTAAAAGACAACAAGCCCCATCCATTTGTGAGTATATCATCCTTATCAGGTATTTTTATAACATCCCAGGTTTGAAGAAACAGGGCAGACTGATTACAGACCACATTTAGGGGGATTGGGTTTGCATATATATCACTGATAAATTAGGAATTTTTTTATTAGGGGATATTCTTGTTGTAAAACTTTGATTTCATGTAGTCCAGGATGTCTACTGACTTGCTGAAACCAGTCACTTTTTGGTTGGTGTAGCAGAGTGAGGGCCTATGTGCGAAAATATATTTATTATCATACATTGTTCTAGAGAGAGCTCCTTTCCAGAATGTTTTTTATCCCCACCAGTATGTTAGCGAGTGAGAAATCCTAGTTCACGTCCTTTTGAGCTGAATAGGTAAGAGCATGGCATAGAATCACAGAAAAGTTTGGAAAATACCTCCAAGATCATCAATTCCAACTGTCAACACACCACCACCACCATGTTTACCACCAAACCATGGCCTCATGTGCCACATCCACATGTTTTTTGAACACTTCCAGGGATGATGACTCCACCACTTCCCCAGGCAGTCTGTTCTAGGGCTTCACAACGCTTTTTAGTGAAGAAATTTTTCTCTATATCCAATCTAAAGTTCTCCTGGCACAACCTGAGGCAATTTCACCTTGTTCTGTCACTTAGTTACTTGGGAGAAGAGACTGACCCACACCTGGATACACCCTTCTGTCAGGGAGTTGTAGAGAGCAATGAGGTGTCCCCTGAGCTTCTTTTTCTCCAGACTAAACAATGCCAGCTCCCTCAGAGGCTCCTCATCAGACTTGTGCTCCAGACCCTTCCCCAGTTCCATTCCCTTCTCTGGACATGCTCCAGCACATCAATGTCTTCCTTGTAATGAGTGGCCCAAAACTGAACACAGGATTCGAGGCGCAAGTCATGGAACAGTTTGATTGTCCCTTGCAAGGTCACTCAGGTGACCTGGCACTTTCTACCTTCTTCCTCCTAATCTGTCCACCTGAGGACAAGCAATATCAAGGTCATTTGTCTTGTTGCATACACAGCTCCGGACACAGGCCAACTGTGGCTGCCACTGGTTTCTGAGCTCCTTGATCACTGGTGCAACCAGATGGGAGGCAGCTGTGTGAGCACCTCCATGCCACACAGGGCAGCTCCTTCTGCTCTGGATCCTGGAGACCAGCACAGCACTCGACACCCACCTTGCTCACAGGACCTTATCCCTTTTCTCCATACAGTGCTGTGCCATGAGCTCTTCCAGCTGGTGTTGAGCTAACCCAGGCACTCCTATGCCGAGTGCTCTGGAGTTTTGCTTGGATCTCTCCCCCTGCCGTTCACTGTTTGCTATTTCTGGATGTTTATCTGATGTTTGCTGTAATATTTGAACATAGAATCACAGAACGGTTTGTGTTGCAAGGGTCTTTAGAGGTCATCTCGTTCCAACTCCCCTGCCATGGGCAGGGACACCTTTCACTAGACCAGGTTGCTCAGAGCTACATCCAGCCTGGCCTTGAACACTTCCAGGCACGGGGCACCCGCAACTTCTATGGACAACCTGTTCCAGTCCCTCACCACCTTCACAGTAAAGATTTGTTTCCTAATACTTAACCTAAACCTACTCTCTCTCAGTTTGAAACATCCACAGTATCACAACTTGTCAAACGGTTGTTTTACCCAGGAACCTGCCTTGCCTTGGGCAATGAATACAGTTCCTCGTGAATGTGTAAGAAAATGAAAGAACTACCAGGCAAACCGAACAACAAATTTTGCTTTCTGAAAGTGACTGATGATTAAAAAATGCCCAAACCAATGCAGGGTTCAAGCAAACATTATCTTCTTAGTGCTATATGTCACACTCATTTCGGAATACCTCTATTTTATGACGCTTGTCACCCAATGAATAATGTTGGACTGGAAAGGGATGGGAAAGATGAGCGTCATTTGAAAAGCTGGGATCAAGTCTCTTGGTGCTGCGGGGCATGGCTTTCTGGGTTCTTCCTTGTGCAATGGGTTATGCTTCACAATAAGGGCCTGGAAAGAGGAAGCAGAAACTGCTACTGAAAAACACAGAGCACCTGAGTTCACTGGAAATGATGTGTGCTTTGCCCACACAGGAAAACTGCAAGAGAAAAGAATGGCATTGACGGAGTCACATCACACTCCTCAGAGATGGGATGCCAAAAACTGTAAGGAGGCTTAAGTCAGTTCCAGATCACTTCAACTTAAGAAAAAGTGGTAAATGAGGTTGTCTGGATATTCACACTTCAAAGACCTCCAGTGTAAACAGACAGGCTGCTGCTGTGTGATGGCTCAAAGAAATACCTGCTTTCAAATGCTTCCCACCATGGGGAGATTTTGTAGCCCCAGCATAGCCTTTTGTCTCAAGCCTAGTGGTAACAATTTCTTTTTGTTTTTCTTGATTTGGCTGCATCTGTCCATTTCCAAGGCAGGTCTTACTCACCTGTGACTGCTGCTTTTCACGATAGGGTCTTGTTTCCTGTTAGTGGGACTTGCTTAGTAATTGGCTGAATGCGAATAGTGGGTGGAAAACTGATTGAGTGATATTTTTCAGAATAAATGCAATTGAGAGCAAAAATGAATGCCTTTACCAATTGCACATCTCCTGTTTCCAAGTATGTAGTCTGTTTTAAGGAGGCTTTCCATGCCAGAGGTGTGCAAATGAGTGCAGTGGATAGCCAGAGGGAAGGAGTAGGTGAGCAAGTGACTGAATGAATCTTTGTCCTCCAAAATCTCCCAGATCAGCTTAGCACGTGCAGTCTATCAATGCTTCCTCTCCAGCTCTTCTTCGGCTGGCTCCTTTTTTTTCCCATAAAACTAGGCTTTTAAAAGAACTTTACAGATTCCCATTGTTTTCACTAATTCTTTCACAAATTCTGCTGTGATGCAGAAGGCTGCCACTTGTACTTCTAAGGATTTGGTACCTTCATCATCAACTCCAGGCTTCATCTATACGGGAGGGAAAACTTTTCTTGCAGAAAGCTGAAAAAAATAAAGCCATCTAAGCACATTAAATCAAGTTGCTGGAGGCTTGGGGCCAAGCCACTTTATCAAAGGACAAGAGCAGATCCAAGTTACTTGAGAGCCCACTTAGACTTGATTCCTGAAACACTGAATTTCTATTCCATTTTGAGGGTCCTAACCACTATCATGAACAATAAATATAATGTGTGGATATTAATACTGAATTAAAAGGCTTTATTTTATATATTCATTGGTTTTTTGATACCAGACCACGGCAGAATTAACTTTGTCTTAACGTATGTATTAAAGCCGGTAAACTGGTCTGCCTCAGCTGCCAGCCTGGAACTCTCTTAGCAAATGAGCTCTGCTGCTGGTAAAGTTGCACATTGGAGCAATCCACTGAAAAGGAGGTTGAAATATGAATGTCTAATAAGGGCTGTGAATATCTAATAAGTATGTACTTTCTACATCATCCACCAATGGATTAAACAGGTGCTGTTGTCTTGAATGCTCGAAGATGACATTGCTGATCTCTCATGCCAGAGCAGGAAGCTCATTGAACATGCTAATGTGCATGCAAATCTATCTTCCTGCGGGATGCTTGAAAAGCATTTGGATTCCATGACAATTATTCCAGCTGGAAAGGTAATTACTGGCCAGGGTACCAACAATTCATCAGTGTTAACGGCACAAATGGTGTGGTGTCAAAGGTAAAATAAAATGCCTCTTGCACCCCTTTAAATGTCTTGATCTCTTGAAGGGTGAAGTTTCGTGATTTGATAGTATTCAGTAATTTGATTCTGTGTATTTTCTCAAGGGTGTTGCTGCACAAGTGTGATAATATGCTAACTACTATCTTTTTTAGCCACAGAAGAAAACATTTAAGCAGCAGTTTTATATTATTACATTCGTATTATTTCTAGCCTTCAGCTTCTCTTCCGTGGTTCACAGATCCTTTTCCAACAGGAGATGTCCCCTTAAGGGACTGATCTGGCTGGAAACAGAACCCTGAAGGGTGTTTTTAGGTAAGGCAAATCCAGCACTGGCTGGAAGCAGGAGGGAACCCCTCTCTGGGGACTGGAGCAAGGACAGGGCTCAGTGCAGCCACTTGGGAGCTGGCATTGGCACCATGCCATGGAAAGTCCACATGAGAAATTAATGTGTGACAATTGGCACCCTGTTACAGGAAAGCTGCTCTTCCAGACACACGGTAACCTCCTTGCTGACAAACCCTTGGTTCTGTGACTTCCATGTAGCTTTGCTCACTTAGACCACCTGGGTGCCACCAGTGTTCCCTCTCCAGGTCCTGAGGACTGACCCCACATCAGCAATAGGTGAGGAGAGACAATAAAATCCCCTTCTCTCTGGCCTGGAGTTATTTGGTGAAGCGCTGGGGGAACACAGCTGAATGGGGTGCCTTGGGAAGCTCCTAATCAGGAGTGGCAATTAGATTTATACTGACCTACCATCACCTGACTGGTTTGTTGCTTTGTTCAATCACAGCTGAGACAAATGACCATCAGATCAACCTGGTCTAGTGGAATGTTTCCCTGCCCATGAGAGGGGGTTGGGTCTAGATGATCTTTAAGGTCCTTTCCAACCCAAACCATTCTGTGATTCTGTGAAGGCTTCTTCAGCCTATAGTCAACAAGAACATGAGAAGACTCTTTCTGCTCTCACCCTTTGGGACAGGTGCACTAATCCTTGCACGGAGTGGTTAGGGTTGCTGTCTTGTTAACCAGACAGGCAGGTTTTGCCAATCTCTGTTCTGGAGAACAAGAAATCAGCTGAGAAAATGGGTGGGTTTGATTCTTCTTCTATACCTTTTTTTATGGGGCTGTGGATGACTTCACTGTTGAAATGTCCCAACACGTTGTGGCTTTGTCTTCTTGCATCATGGTTAAAGGCAAGGAAGGAGACACCTTTGCTCTACTGTTCCCACAGAAGCTGTGCCCAGGCTTCTGGGACACTGTTCTTTTACTGGGGGTGTCAGAGCTGTTGGGGATGTACAAGGTCCTGCAGCCACAGGCAGCCCCATGTTAGCATAGCCCAAATGTTAGCCCAGTGAGGCTGAGAAGTCAGGACTGGCCTCTAAACAGAAGAAGAAAAAGAGACGCATGGTGGGTAGAAATGGCTATTTTGAATGTGATGGTCCCTCCAGTCTTTTTCAGGAGCTGTGTCCTGGTGATATGAGCATGGGGTGACAGCCCTGCTGTGCCTGCCAGTACCCAGGGTGACTCTTTGGATGCAGCTGAGCACCCAAGCATTGCAATGACTCTGTGTACAGGGCTTCATCCTGACCACCAATTTTTCTGCCATTGTAGAAAGTGCTTTGCTGGCTTCCAGCTGCTGGGAGAGGAGCCCTTGTCACAGTGCTGTATCTCTGAGAGCTGCAGTAACTGTGAGGGATGAGGGCTGGCAGCCACATTGCCCTTGCCTGATTCTGGGGCTCTGTTGGATTCACCCTCCACCCAGGCACATCCTGCCCTTCTGGTTCCTTCTCAAGTGTTTCATCACAGGAAGAGGGTGCTCCTTTTGGCTCCAGCTGATCTCACCATCAGAGGGTTTATCCTTAGCGCTGACCTCACTTCTTCGTTTTTAAAGCTATCATTGTCATTCTTCCTTAGGAATCTTCCCCTTCAACATCAGTTAGGACTGTGCAAGGCTTTTCTCCAGTATCTCCTCCAGGAGCTGTGCACCCCAGTCCTTTCTAACCTGTACTTTCTTTGTCACACTTTTGCCACTTTTCTTACTTTTTTGGGCTTTCTGACCTGGGTTCTTCATCTGTGATGTAAATCTGATGTGTTATTTTCGTGCTTGGATGACATGCCTTTATATTTGTGGTCTTAGAATGAGGGGAAACAGTGTTAAGCTGTGCCATGAGAGATTTATATTGGACATTAAAAGAATTTCTTCACAGAAACAGTTGTCAAGCACTGGAAGAGGCTGTCCAGGGAAGTTGTGGTGTCATATCCCTGAACGTATTTAAAAGACATGTAGATATTCCACTTAGGGACATGGTTTATTACTGGGCTTGCCAGTATTGGGTTAATGGCTGGACTTAATGATCTTAAAGGTCTTTTCCAACCTAAACAATTCTCTGATTTTATGAAACCCACCGGAATTTTCAGTTGCAAGTCAGGACAAACTCGCAAATTTTTTTTTCACATACTCTAACCTAGATGGATGTCTTTCTTCTGCTGATCATAGAATCATCTTCCTTTCAATCTTTTCCCCTTCTTTTCCCCTTCCTACCAATGCTGTTTTCAGGACTGGATTTCTAACTTTTCTCATCTCACAGATTCCTCTGACCTTCCTAGCCTCTGTCTCAGCTCCCTGAAGAGTGTGACTGCTGTATTATCATCCTCCTGTCCTTCTGTAGACATGGACTTGCTGCAGAAGACAGACACTTCATGCACACCATTAAAATATAAAAACCAATGTAGAAAGAATCTTGAGACAGAGTATCTAATCCATCTCTTAGCCCTGGAGCCTGGAGCAGGATCCTATCAACTTAAATAATTCCTAATAAGTATTTGCCTAGTCTGTTTTTCCAAGCCACCCAGGATGGAGGATCCACACCTTCCCCGGCAATCAGCTTTTCTACTGTCACTGTTTGAAAATTCCCCAAATTCCTGATGCAAGCGTCCTGTGACAGTTTTTCCTGCCCAGTCCTTTTTTTCTGTAGACATATGTGATGTGACTGGGTGTCCCCTGAGCACCTTTATTGTTTTCACCTTCTCCAATAAGTCTTATTTTCCAGGTCTCTTATTGCTGCGTGTTGTGCTTTCTCCTTGCTATGTTTGGTTTCATCTCTAAAAAAGCACATGAAAAGGCTACAGCTTCACACCCTCCCTCCGTGAGTGGTGGGAAACAGGTGAGTTCTATACAATTTAGTGAGACTAGTGTAGTCATGTTGTTCAGGGAAAGTCCCCCAGGCACTCCAATAATCATCTTAAATGAAAGAGCATGAAATTAAAATCACCAGAGACGGTCACCTCCTCTCATCTTCCTATCTGTATCTGCAGTCCCATATGTAGTTAAATGGCAGGATCATCCCAATCTGAGTACCCCAGCCTGCCTGGGGACATGGTTTTATTCTCTCTGAGGTTTAAGACCAATGAGTAATGAATTTTAATCCCAAACTGGCTGGAGTCAGGAGTTTGATTTCATTTTAATGTATCTACTGTGGCATGAGAGCATTTCTGAGCTGAAAAAGAATTTCAAGGTGAAAATATAATTCTCCCTTGTTTCCTTGTGATATCTGCTTTATGGACAATGGCAGACAAAGGCTCTTATCCAGTGTTATTCCCATTCTCATAGCACTGTGGGCTTAGCTAAGAAGAGGTCCCACTGGACTACTCAATATATTGGGAAATGTCAAAAGACCACCATCCTTTGCAGAGGTTAGTCTCAAATGGGAAGGGGGCACAAGGACATTTCAGTTCTTCCTGGCTGTCAATGCAAAAACTCCTGGAGGGTCTGTGTCCAATCTGGTGCAGGACAAGAGGGTATCTTCAGAGCGGGGAATGGTTTCCATGAGGCAGCACATCCTGATAAAACCTGCACATGAGGCAGGGAACTTGTGTGCCATAGGCAAGTCGGTCACTGATGCTTGTCATTAGCTCATCATGGGATGTCAGGGCATGGAAAACCTGCTATAACCTTACTTAAGCTGTGACCAGGCTGTCTCACAACCACATTGATGCTTTCTCTTGGTTTAATTTAAATCCCAGAAGTATAATAAGAGGCTTCCTTATCAACTTCCAAGTGTTTTTATATCAACCTGAGGAACCCTTGACTGAGCCTTCTCCAAGATGTGCACTGGCAGTCATTTTGCAAACTGAATCTGCACTCTAGCTTGGAGAGGAAGCTCACTGCTTTGACACTGGCTGCTTTCATGCTGTACTCCAGGCATGAAGGCATGAGAGCTCCTGTCTGTCTGATGGGAGTGACAAGATGGGAAACCAGCCATCTAAAACTCAGCCACAAGGGAATTTCCTGGCTGGTCCTCACTATACTTTGTTTCTTTGGGCCTATCAGTGAGACCAGAACTGGCCTGTTCAAATGGTTTCTTTTCCATCATTCACATGTATGGCTGAATGTTGTTCAAAGTCTGCAACAGAGACATACCTGATATCACCAGGAAAGCCAGTCTTTCCCCACAGGCTGCACACATTGAACAGAGGAAAGACAAACAGCATCACTCTTGAAGAAAAAGGCAAAACTTGTGCTTTAAAAGAAAAAGCAAACACTGATGCTAGTGCTCAGCAGTATCTATATTCTTCGGAGAACTTCCCTAACCTCCACTTCCCCAAAACACCCCCTTTCCCTCCGGTTTATAAAGCCCTTGTGGCACACTGCGCTGTGTTCAGCAAGACTGGGAAGCTTCCTGTGCTTACATCTCATCAACATGAGAGTATCCCTTGGACTCAGCTTCCTCCTGGCTCTCCTGGACACAGGTGAGTTTTCAGCTGGGACCTGCTGGATTGTGAGGCATGGAAGAGGTCTGGGAATGGGGTGCTTTGTGTGTCAGGCTGTTCCTGCCATCTGAGCCATAAACCCCCTTCATCCTGGGGAATTTGCACTGCAGAGGGGTGACAGTGGCCGGTCTTGGGGGATCTTGGGTGCTATGAGTCAACGTGCAGATGAGGGCATGGGCATTTACAATGTCAGCCTGCAGTCTAATTTTCTGTGGTACTTACTGGTGATACAGCCAGGACAGTGGTCAGAGTGATTCAGGTTACTCTGAGGCAGACAGACCTTTGGTCAGCTGAGTCGATCTCCAGACACCATTCAGCACAATCTTAGGGGCTCATTTATTTTACTCATGTCCAAGGTTGTGTGACATTTTAGACATAATGTCATCTCAGCTGTCCTTCAGCTCTGTTCCAGAAAAGCACAGGTGTCTTGGAGATCTTGGGTCACACCTGCCACTCCTAGTAGATGTCACAGCCACTGCAAGGCGCCTTAGTTGTCACCTGGTTTTAGGGAAGTGACACATACCCTGGACCTGTTAATTTACATGCTGGACCCTTGTGGGTGTGTGTCATGGAAGAGATCCTGTTTGTACTCTGTTGAAATACACGTTATTCCTTTCTAAGTGGTTATTCCTTTCTAAGTGTTTCCTGCTGACTATCTGATATTCTGGTCTGCTTAAGGTGTTCCAGCAGGTACCTGGTAAAGTGGTTTCCCTTAGTGCCTACAAAGAGATATAAAAACAGACAAAGCTTACAAAGAGATTTTCCGCTTTGTACAGAGCACAGTCAGTACCTGCTGTCAGCTCTTGTTCCCCAGCCACTCGGGTGCCCTTGCTCACTGCAGAGAGAGAATTTGGGGTCTATGACTCTGGGGACACCTGAGTGCCTGCCAGGATGAAGGGGTTTATAGGGCTGCTTTTGTCAGCAACTCCAAGAAAACCTCAACACAGATTGCACAATGAAAGAGGGAAAATAAGGGAAGAGAAATATCAAAAGTGCTGATCAATGCTGAAACCAAACATCAGTAAAAGGGGAAGTGAGATCCCTTATGACTGCTGCTCAGGAATGTGTCCTCCTTCTCTCCTCAGGGACCTGCCTCCAGTGCGAGATTTGTCACAGCATAGGAAAAAGCTGCTCTGGTCCCATGAAAACCTGCACTGGTGGTGAAGATACCTGTGGCATCATTCTGCATGAGGTCCTAATAGGTGAGACATCCTCTGTGTCTATGTGCCAGTGTGACTTGCAGAATGGGGCTGTCTGGGGAAATCATCTCTCTCCCCACTTCTGTCACTGGTAGTATGGTCCATCCTTGGATAAGCTGTTCATTTTACTTTTACTAACAGAGAAACCCAGAGATCAGGATAGTCTGGGATGGGAAAAGCTTCTCCTCTATCTCAAGAAACAGTTTTCTACTGGGAGGGTTTGGTTCTTAGCTGAGGAGGGGAGGACCAAGGCATCATAGTGGTAGGAGACATTGGCTTTTAATCCTGGCTAAGGTGAGTAGTTGGGTCAAGAGGCTGAGAGGCTGAACTATGATGGACACTGGGCTGCTGGCATCTAGTACTGGGAGTGCACTGGTAATGTGTGGAGAGAGAAGTTTGCCTGTCCTCAAACAGGGATGGAGACACCAGGCAACCAGGTGGTGCCACCAGGGCTGAGCTATCACCATATCATGGTAATCATCATCATCATCAATTAGTTTAGGTTGGAAAAAACCTTGTAGATAATCTAGTTCCAAACTGCCTGTCCTGGGCAGGGAGACCTTCCACTAGACCAGGTTGCTCAGAGCCCATCCAACCTGGCCTTGAACTCTGGCAGAGATGGGACATCCACAGCTTCTCTGGGCAACCTGTGCCAGGGCCTCACCACCCTCACCGTCAAGAATTTCTTCTTAATATCTGATGTTAATCTACCCTCTCTCAGTCTGAAGCCATTGCCTCTAGTCCTGTTAGTCCACATTCTTGTCAAAAGCCCCTCTTCAGCTCTCTTGTAGCCCCTTTAGGCACTGGAAGATGCTATAAGATCACCTTGGAGCCCTCTCTGTTCCAGACTGAACAACCCCCAACTATCTCAGTCTATCTTCACAGGAGAGGTTGTCATCCAGTAACCATGTCCCCACGGGTGACAAGTCAAAGCTGGAGCTGAGCCCCGACACAACTGCAGACCTGGTTGTGTTAGAGGCACAGCCTTGGTCATCCCTCGGTCTCAGTGATGTGACTGTTGCTTTTTAGACCCGAGGCTGGCTTTTCCTTCTGCTAGTGCAAAGACACCCTTCATCCTTCAAGCACCTCAGCAGACACAGTTCTGCTCCTCCTTTACACCTTTTGGGCTTGGCTGACAGGGTAGACCAGACTTGCCCCTGTCAGGATGTTTGTGGCTGTGACAGACCACGCGCTCTGCAGACTGCATGAGCAAACCTGTGCTATGGGTCAGAGGCATGTGTCACACCACAGTGTCTGCAGCAGGGGCATTCTGGCTTACTGGTGGTGCTTCCCAGTGGGTCAGGGGCCCCTCTCAGGCCCCAGAACAGCTGCTTAGAAGTAGGTACAGGAACTAACGGGAGGGGAAGGGAGTTTCTCTGTGTTTAATGACTTGGCACTGCCTTCTGCTTCCCCGTGACAGGGGGGATGACCATCTCTACATCCATCAAGTCCTGCCTGCCTTCCCACATTTGCCACCTTGGCCCTGTCACTGTGAACTATGGGAAGGTGAAAGCAAAGAGCCACTTGGCTTGCTGCACGGGCGATGAGTGTCGGACCACCTCTGTGTCGTGTAAGTTCTTTTTTTCCTTGTAGCCCACCCCCTCTCTGTCTGGCCCCTCTCAACATGAGGCCTTCCAGGCTAGGCCATCACCTGGGTTATTTCTCTCATTCCTTCATTAAAACCAACTCTCTTTCACTCCAGTGCCACCAGATAATGATGTGCCCAATGGATACCAGTGTCCTGCTTGCTACAGCGTGGACTCCTTTCAGTGCAGTAATGATGTTGTGAACTGCACTGGATCTGAAGACCAATGTGTTGACCTTGCTGGGTTAATGAATGCTGGTAACTGCCTTTTATTTGGGGCTGTCTTTCATCTTTTTGGTAAAATGGGGGAAGTAGTCTAAGATGAAGCGTCACTGAGATAAAAACAGACAAAAAGTGTGAAAGAAAAAAAGAGGAAGAGGCAAGGAACTTAAGCTGAAAGCTTCAAGCTGATCAAAGGGCAGGCAATGTTTTTTCTTCCTTCTTCCTCAACATGCACAGATAACTGTTGGAATTCCTCACAGCATGGCATAACCGAGATCAAGGGTAGAACTAGATTCCTGGGGCAATCTGGTACATTGGCATGTAACAAATCTGACCAAGGCCCTGAACCTGCTGGCCCTAGCTAGGATGTATGAGGATGAATCTGGATCTAAGCCAGTTGCCAACTCAGTGAAGGTTCAGGTGTAACTACATAGAGACATTGGCTTTTCCATGAGGGAACCAGCCACTGGGGGCAAAACACTGTTGCAGTGGTGCTTCTGCATGAGGAAAGCCAGGGACAGGTCCCTCCCCATGAAGTCCAGCCTTTGAATGACTCCTTCAGAAATCTCTTTCCCACCTCAGGTCCTGTAATTAGAGAGAGGAAAGTAGACAGCAATTTTCCTGGTCACTCTCCTTTCTGCCCCTGCTGCAGGTAAAAGACTTCCACCTTTCATGACAGTCACACCTGTGCTCCAGCAGGCAGGAAAAAGCCCCTGAAAATTACGGACAGGGACATCTTCTGTAGAAGCAGACTGAAAAAAGATTATCTTGTATGTAGTTATAGATGAAGTTCCTCTGAGTTGATAATATTGCTAGGTGGTGATGTGATGCCTGAAGGTCCTTGCTATAGACTTTATTAATGTGCTGTCCTAACCCTGAATTAGATCATGTTTCACAGAGACAACATGAAGGAAAACAAGAATTTTCCTAGTCACAGCAATGGAAATAGAGTGGCAAAATTAATTCAGTGTAACACTGAAATAAAAAATGCTCCTAACTTGTCTTGACTTCATTAATCAGCCACTGTGAATAGAGAAGGCCTGCAGAGTGTGATAAACTGTGCAGGGGAAGCAGCAGTGTAGGGCAGCACAGGAAAGTGAGGAACTAATGAAGCACCTTTACACATTATATGTATTTGAGATAAAAGTGTCCAACAAAGTATCCCAGACTTCCATAACCTGCACAGCAGAGAAACATGAGCAGTGTTTGCATGAGTGAAAACAAGCAACAGGAGCAAGAATAGCTGAACAGGGAGTTAGGCCAGCTCAGATCTCCTTTGGTAGATGCTCCAGTGGTGGTAAAGGACAAATTCAGGTTTCATAACATTCAGGGTACGTCAGTAGGTTTCTCTGTTGATTTGTCTGAAATCCTGTAAAGCCTTCGAGAATGGATTCATCTTAATAAATGGCTCAGGCTGTATTGTCTTTGAGACTTCTCAACTCTGTGTCAAATCTGACTGAGAGATTGTCATCCAGTTCAAATGTCATGGGAGGCTCAGAGAGAGAAGGATGAATGCAATGAATACCTGGAGTATTGTCACACAGCCCTGATTTATTTAGGAAGCCAAAGTTTGAGCAGAATAATCTTTAAACATGAGAAAGAGAACTATTAAAGAATTTTTTTATAAATTTAAATGGTCAGAATTTTTAGAAGTCATCTTTATTCAGCAGAAAGAAAGAAGACAAACCCTAAACCCATTGTATTTCATGTTAACTGAGGTGGCCTTGCTGTTTCCTCAACTTTGTTCAGAGGATGGGAACAGACAGGGTTGGTGGGTTTGGAACCAACTGAATGTAATAAATATACAGTTCTTGAGTTGGAAATGGGGACTGCACTAGCCAGGGTGGGAATAACACTGGGGATTGGATCCCCTGATGCCTGGCATGTATTTCTTGTATTTCCCCTGCATAGGTGGACTGTCTCTGAAAGCTGCCATGAAGGGTTGCACCACCATTTCTGAATGCAGTATGGTAGGAGACGGAAAAAACAGTGTGGGGATGATGGACATAAAGTTGAAACGGTTCCAATGCAGACCAGCTTCTGCTTTGTACAGCGCGATGTCTTCTGGGCTTGCCCTACCACACATGACCTTCCTTCCAGTCCTGTCTGGATTTATCTTGGAGAAGGTACTTTTCTGACTCTCACTAGTGTTGGGTTGAGCAAAACCCACAACAAACTCCAGCAGTGGTTTGCAACTTAGTCCTTTTTGCTGTAGCTTCTTCTGTGCGGGGATATTGTTTTCAGATTAGCTCTTCTTTTATATTTTCACAGAATAAAGACAGCAATTACACTTCTTTTGTTTCCTCATTGATTTAATCTCAGTTAAAGCATCATTGGTTCAATTGTGGTTGGTTTTGTGTTGCATTCTCTCAGTGCTTTGTCCACATTGGGCCCGTGGGAGACAGCACAAGGTGCTCAAACACTGCACGGGAAGTGGGAGCTCTCAAGACAGCCCTAGAGTCGACATCCACTACTTCAGTATAAGTGGCAACTTACAAAGACACTTTTTCAGGCTCTGAAAAGGACTCAAGATGAGTTCCTGAGAAGTTCGCTCTGAGTAGAAAGGTCACTTGTCCCTTTTTCCATCCCTTGTATCCTATTTGTCCACAGCAGGAGGAGTGCCTCAGCTCAGAGGGCTGCTTGATTGGCCCTGGGCAGCCCTGAAGTAGTATTTGCTTCTGAGATGAGTCAGGGCAACAAGCAATCTGCTTCTGGCAAGAGCCTTTCTCCTCATGGTTGTTCTTCTTGCCTTACCAGACACTGTCCCATTCTCTCTTAAGTTTCATGATTATCTGGAATAAATGCTTGTGTTGGGAACGTTTAACTGCATAAAATACGTAGTTTTCTGTGGTGACAGACTGCTGGGAGTCCAATTAATGGGAAACTTCACCTCAATGCCTATTTCCCTTCTGTTAGCTGAACTACACTCATACTGTTGCTTTTCTACATTCAGCACCCTCTGGCTGTTCTGTTCCAGCCACTGCCTGCCTCATAGGTATCCTCAGCTTGGTCCCACACAAAAGGGGCTAAAGGACAGAGCAGTGGAAGCTCTGGGAGATGTTGGGGTGTACAGTGAAGGAGGGTTGTTAGCAAACTTCAACTTCTCCCTATGTGTCTGATGCCAGATGAATGGCTCATTTTTGGAGGAGACTACAGGACTATTAAGCAAAGTTCATGGTTGTGTCTGTCCTTAACAGCCCTGGCTCACAGTGCAAATGTGCAGTGTTTTGGGCAGGGAGTTGCAGGGATCAAGCAATGCAATTTTATCTCCTAGTTCAATGCTAGGAAAGCCTTGGCTGCTGAAATCAGACCATAACATGTGGCACCAGTGAGATGACTACGCCTACATGTGTATGCATGAATGTATGTGTGATCAGCTTATAACTTGCAGCATGGGGACTGAATGTTCTTGTAATTTTTGTCTACCCAGACTTTCCCTCCTTCCCAAACAGGCTGAAACTCCTTTCTTCCTAGTATTCCCATCAAATTATTTGGGATAAAATTTCACATTATCTATTATAATAAAGGGGTGTGAGTCTGAGAGTGAGAATTAACTTTTGGGGTGGTGAGTGAACTGATAACACAGATTTAATGCAGGGAAAAGAGTCTGGTTAGACTCAGTTAATTATTTGCAGAGGCTGTGCAATTACAGCGTGGATGTTAGAGAAGGAACACAGCTCCCTCTTCGTGGTGTAGCAATACACTGATACTGCAGCGACCCACTCATTCAGCATTTTTCCAGATCTGATAACATCCTGGAATTAAAAAAATTCTCTATCTATGTAAGTACATTATCCCTGAACACATCTCCTGCATGCTCATGCAGAACATTACTTTACTGTCCATGGCACCCCTGTGGCCGACCTTGATCCACTTCGATGGCTCAACCCTTCACTTTCTGTTCATTCCACTCTGACCTGTGATGCTATCGGACTGGAAAAGCTGAATGGATCTGTTCAGCCTGGTCAAGGCTGGGGTGAGACACATCCAGAGGGCCATGGTGCTGAGGTGGTACTTCGGGGAGGACAAGGAGGAGAGCAGACAGCAGTATTTCTAACAAAGGTTTGTGGTGCAGAAAGGAGAAGCAGCTTGATTTTGACCTCTAACTCAAAGTTGTGGCAAACAAAGCTGTTGCAATCTGTGGCTGCATAAACGATGGAGTGACGAGTGGAAACAACCCTGCATTTTCATGACTGATACACTAGTGCCTAGTCCTGTTCCAGCATCCCCATTTCTAAATGCCCTCACAAATGGAAAATGTGAAATAAAATGCCTTACAGTGAAAGTCTTCAGGAGCATAAACCCGTGATTTTACTGAAAAAAAAAAGACAGAGATGTGGCTTGTTTACAGGCCATTAACACACTTATGTGGAAATGATAAGATCTTAAATAGCTCTTTTGTACACAGGAGTGCAGCAACAACCTGACAAAACCAAAGGACAGAAAGCCACACCGTCACTGTGCACAGAATGCAACCATTAGACCAAAGGGCTCATCAGCCTTTGATGTCTGAAATCCAGAACGAAGACCTTTCAGAAGTGGATGCAGACAGGTTGAAGACAGCTCAGGCAGAGCTGGGAGAAATTTGATAGACTGGGGTATAGAGGATGGTGATGAGATGGCAAGCCCTTCTGATCTCAAATCTGACTCCTGAGGAGGGAGATGATGCTGAAGTGTGTTCAGATAAAAGCAACACAAAAGATGGAAAAACCTCGGGTGACGCCAATTTACAAAACCAAATCAAACAATGGCATCTCGATTTCTTGAGCAAGGAGTGATGAATGAGCAACCCTTGCCTCTCAGTATCTGCAGGGTGTGACAGCAGAGGAGGCGGCATGTCCAGAGATCCCCTGTAAAACATTCACTCTGGGGAACATGGGAAACCCCATTGCTCACAGGGTTTAATTGAGGATATGCAGCAAGGAGCAGCCCTTGAGGTCAGAGGCATATCAGGGAGGAGCAAGGAGCGATGTGGCCAAAACCCATCACAGCAAGTGGAATGACTCCTGCTGATTTTAATGGGCTTTGAATCAGGCCTTAGACACATAACTGGGTTGTTTCCATCTGCAGCTTCTCTGTATGATATATACAAACCCTACTCCCACGCAGACGCACACATGCAGACACGTAAATACCAGATCCTCCCTTAGATCTTGCAGATACTTCAGCCACCAGAGACACAGACACAGCTCTGGATGGCTGGAGCTGTCTTCCTCACCCTCAATACCCACCATGTCAACAACAGCCTTGATCTCCCCCTTTCCACAGACAAGAGGGCTCAGACCACTGTCTTCTCTCCCCAGACAGTAGAAAATCCATCATGTCCTGCCGTTCCCTCTCTCCCTCTGAAGTTTCGGTTCTTTCTCAAAATGCTGAGCTGGCCAGGAAGCCTTGTGGCAGACAAAAAACCAGTAGGGGATCTGAAACAGGGAGATGGATGTGCAGGAATTTTGCTCAACAGGCAGGTGATTTTGTAGGGTGGAGAGAAGGTGAAGATTTGAGCTGTCATTTAATGGACACAGCCCTGAGCTCTGTGGGTGGACTTGGGAGGAGCAGAGCAGGAGAAGCCAGGGAGAAGGGTCTGCATCTCTATTCAGCCATGCACCATGCAAGGCAGTTCTTATCAGATACTAAAACTCCTTGGCTCCTTCTTCCCAGCATATCTGGCTGGGAAGGGTTTTTCTCTTTTTTTCTCATGTTTTGGGAAGCATTCCTGCCCCGAGCAGTTTCACACCAGGAGCTCAGGACACCAGGACACAGCTTATCTGACCAGAGCTTGGGCTGGGGTTGTATTTGTAGAGGAATGCAAAGTTTTCTCCCTGTTTTCTTATATAATGACTATGTTTCCTACCAGGAAGTTTTTCCAGTACCCTGGGCCAGCAGGTTCAGTGGGTACTTTGGGGCTCACACTTCTTCAAAGGCAAAGTGAAGGCAAATAGTGAGTGAACAAGCAGTATTTATTGCAGACAGGAACATGTGTCCTGCTGCATAACAGAGGCATAACAATTTTTTCCACCTCTTTCGGGAAAGGATAATGGGTCTTGGGCTATCTGACCAAATCTGGGCTTCTGCAAAGGGTAATTGTCTCCATCTGAATATGTATTCAATTCCTGGGGTGGCTGAGTCAATACTGCTCTTGGAGATCAGCTTTTAATTAAACTGCACATTCCCATTTGTGCTGCGAGGCCCACCACTGGCAGAGGCATCTCCACACCAGACATAAAAGGGTGGGAAGGATCCCAATCCCAGAGTGCTGCATTTTCCTCAGAGAACATATTTTACCTTAAAGCTATGGAGAACAAAGAGCAAATACTCCTCAGGTCACTGCACTCAGGAATAGACTAACCTTGTGTCAAAGCCTGCGTGGTCTCACCTCCTAACTCCTTGGACACCTCTGCTGGATGAAAACCTGCTGTTCCCAAATTTTCACATATATCTTCCCTTCTCTGGATTGCAATTGTGAAGAACAACATTCATTACCCATCTCTATTGCTGACACATGGAAGAAGCACCTCTCCTTTCCTATAGATATCCAAAATGTGGTAGACTGTCTTTGGCTCATAGAATCAATTAGGTTGGAAAAGACCTCTAGGATCATTGAATTCTCTCATGTATATGAGTGAACAAAAATAAAATTCACCCCTTTGCCTAACTTGGAATCATCTAATAAATCACTCCAAGCAACCCTGCTCCTAAGACTTACCAGTTACTGGGGTAAGAGCTGATGTGCAGGTGGCTGCATATTTGGATGCTGCCACTGCAGGCACAGTGGTTTGGTTTTCAGATGCCGCAGGTAACAGGAAGGGAAAGTGTCTTTTCCCAGTTCACTGCCTCCCATGGTCACACCTCATGTCAGATTTCATGTCCAGGGAATAAACTCTTGAGACTCCAGCCCACACACTTGTGTTGTGCAGTGATGGATTCAGATTTTATGCTCAGAAGTCTCTGGTAGGGAATATCAGGTCACAGCACACGTCTTCCAAGGAGGTTTCTGCTGGAGGCCTCCTGGGATGGTGTGGCCTGCTAGAGAAAATCTGAATACTATTGGCAGATAATTTCCAAAGGAGGAGCTGGTTGTGGGTATGGGTCTCTGTGCAGGCTAAAGGGAACTGTGAGGTTACAGCTCTAGGAAACTACAAAATCTCTTGCAGCACCCAGATGAGGACCCATCTCATAGGGCTGGTTGGATTCAAAGAGGGTGATGCAATTTGGGAAGTAGCTTCTTGCAGCCTGTGCAAAAAGTCTGATTGGAAGGTTGGATTCAGTGGAGAAGCTGGCTCAAGTTGCAGTTGCTGATTCCCCTTTGAAGAGGTGGGAGTTTTAGCAGATAGTGTTGCAGGATGTTGATCTATAAAGGGTGTGCTTAAGAAGTCAGGCTTTTCATGAGTGATTAAGTCCCCACACCATGTGTCTGCAAAAGGATGGGTTTAAGAAGTTTTAATTAGTTAAATTCCCTCCTCCTTTTTCTTTGTTTTGTTGCAGAGTCCACGACTGGGTGCTCACATACAGTGACAGTGGTTTGACACACAGCTTTGCTGGCTGGAAGCTTTTGAGAAATGTGACTTGGTCTGCTTGCTCTAAGGCTGTAGCTGTGCCTTTCTTTATCTGCCTTGTGGTCTCAAACCTCTGTGGTACACTCAAGAAATTTGCGGACACAAGCGTGGGAATCTCTTTTTTTTCCCTCTAAAATGGGAGTTGAAATTGTCATTGTTTGCATGACAGCAAGAGGGGTGCTGTAAGAAATTAATTATAGTGTTATGAGATCCTTTCAGATTACAGGAACTGATGATCATAATGCCAATTACGTGCTGGAGTTGCTATAAGCTGCCAAAACGGCTAACAAGTACCATGAGCCATGAATGGCCTGAGACTGAATGCACATGGTACTTGGGACACTAGGGACCTGTGGGAAATATAAAAGCCGTAGAACTATAAATCACAGATTCATTAAGGTTGGAAAAGCCCTTCAAGACCATCAAGTCCAACCTTTGACTGAACACCACCATGCCCACCAAACCATTTCATGGAGTGCCACATCTACTTCTACCATACGTGGAAAGTAGACCTGGTCACTGACCAACATCATTCAAGTGTTATCAAGTAATTAAGCAGTATCATTCCCCATTTCCACCTTCTCTTCCCTCCTGTTTTCTGCAGAAGCTCCTGCCTGCGGGCTCTGTTCACCTTGCCTGGCGGGAAGGGGTGAAGGGTAAGCTGTGACAGGCAGCTGTGGAAATTCCCGGTTTGCATCTTCATGGCTGATGTTTGGTCCCTGTGGAAAATCCAGACAGCCTGGACCAGACCCAAACTGTGCATCTGGCATATGTCTTTTTCACCCGTTTCTCATGAAGAAATGTTGGTGTTTCATGGCTAGCTAAACAACAAGTATGGTGACTCAGACTGTGCAGAGGGAGACCCTCAAGCTGTTTAGGACAGTCGTAAACAGGAGAAGGGGAAGGAGTGGTGGGGGATCAGAAGTTACTCGACTCTGTGACGCACATTCCCAGTACACATCCACGCCCTCCCATGCCTCCATCTGCGCTGGTTGTGGCAGTTCCTCTCTCCACAGCCCATCTGCATCACATGAGGAACAGCTTAACCACCCTTTTCTGAGATTTAGAGGAAGATGGTGTCTGCCTAGTGGTCTGTGGGTCATGCTGGAGCCCTGAAGCTATTTCTGGCACAGGCTCTTCCTTCCTCTGCATCTAGAGATTCTGCTGCCCAAGTCCCAGCTCAGGAGCAAATCCTCCCTGGGTGAGCTGCACTGCCACAAAACCTCTAAACCCACGCCAGCTCAGCTTTTCATCTCTATGATGTCTCAACACAACCCACAGAAAAGCGTCTGTGCAAGGAAGGTTGGTTTTAAATCCAGGCATTAATGCTGGCTTAGGTTTTCTGATTAAATTGAGAGCTGGCTGGCAGCTCATCATGGGGAAATAATGGGCAGGATACCTCTGAGAGGGAGAGTGAAGAGAAAAATGGATTTTCTTCCTGAAAAGATGCTTTTCTTTTGTTATTGTTGGCAACTCTGTGGCAAGGTTCATCTCTCAGTTTCCCATCCTGTTACAAGGAGTACACCTGTCTCAAGGGGGATTATTTAGGAGCACATAAGCTGGCACCACAGTCACCTCTTTCCTCTGCATTTTTGGCTTTTGCGTTTCAATAACAGCTGAATTTCTTCATCAGGAGATCAGAAAATTCAAAAATATGAATTGAGCTTTGATGCCTTAAACTGGACAATTCATCTCTTAGCTATTAGGAAGAGAGGCTTCACTGACAGAAAGGAAAATGAGGAAAATAACTGGAAAAAATTCACTGGCAGGCGAAAATGCACGATAAAATCTGAAAAAAAATCAAAATTTGAAAAAAAATCAGTCTGTCAGGGAGAATATTTTCTGGTGTGGACTTGGCATTTTGCACGTCTTGATGCCACATGCTAAGAATGCTAAAGGTCCCTTCCCTATTCTTATTCTGCTTTTTCTGATTGTGCCCTGGCTTAGCAGAGCAAAAGACATGGTAAAAACTGGTAACTGCAGCAGATGCAGAGGGTGGAGCTTTCTAAAATAATTTTGGCTGTCTCCTCTTCTAGCACTTCAGAGTTGCTTTTCAAAGATAAAGGTCCAACAGTTTCAGGAAAAACCATTGTATCCCAGAAAAACAGAGATGGGGGAAACTCAGAAATCTTCCAAAATGGCACCCTTTTGAGGTGCTGCAAGTTGCAATCATTTTTCTCTGGAGCTTCTCTAGAAAATCATCAGCCAAGAAAACCGGAATTCCCGAGGGACCAGGTGGCCTCTCAACGGGGTCACACAACAACTCTTGGCCTCTCACATAGATAAATTCCCCATCCCAGTTCCCACTGAGTCACTCAGGAGTGAGGGGATTTCCATTTCTCTTGGAAAATGTGTCCCTTTCCTGCTTAGGAGCAGGCACAATTTATCAGCCAGTTAGAGGCTGTCTTTCAGCCTAGGTTTTATTACTGCATTTCTTTTTTCTTTCTCCCTTTCCCTCTCTGGCCTTTCTGCTAATTACTCACACTTGCTTAAAATAAGTTTGAAAGTGACTTTAATGAGCTCAGAAGATCTTTTAAAGGTTGCAGCAAGTGTGACCTCACACTTCCACTGTATCCCTAATTAATACTGCAGGTCATCCTGTACTAAACTGGTGTGTCAAGTTCACAGTAGTGTCATTTGTCAGTATTTTTAAACCTAATTACCTAGGGGAAAAAAGAATTTCTCTATTTGCTTCCTCTTTCCACACTATGTCCCTGAAAGTACAATTTCTACCCTACCTTTCTTCTAGTAAAGAGATGTCCAAGACTTGAATTTGCTCACAATTTTGTGAAAACTGGCAGCTGGATAGAGCAGAAAGATCCATGTTATTGCTGCTCTCTGCTCCTTCCGCACAAGCCAAAGGCAGAGTTCTGCACAATATGCGTGCTGCCGACCAAGGAGCACTTATGTCCTGGGTAATGAAGCAACTCAGATACACCTCCAAGCCAGGCCAGAGAACAGAACCCAGATCTCCAGCCAAACTAGTAGCAGATTCTGGAAGGAGCTGCAGTATCAGGGTGGAGATGACTGGAAAGGGAACTGTAGGAAAGGTCACCTTATTAACTCCATCTGTCACAGAACAATTACTTTTAACAGTGTATTTTCCCCACAGGAATAATTTTCTCTTCTTCATCATTTCCAGGCATAATTATCATGTCTTTAGTAGCTACATGAGTACTGGATTCTCGGATGCTGCATTTGGTGCAGGCAGTGCGGTGCCAAGAGTGGTCACAGGCCACAGGGAAAAGCCATAAAAGTGGAGAAGCTCCTGCTTGGCAGGGCCTGCAATGAATTTACAAGAAGAGTGGAGGCAGGGGAGGAAGCTGGCTTCCACAGAAGGGCTGTAAATGTTCCCTCCACTACTGGAGGTGATCCCCCACTTCCTCTTGTGGTTGTCTCTGACTCCCATTGGAATCACTGCTTATCCATGTGCAAACTGGGAGATGAGCATTAGCAAGAGGATGGTGGACACCTTTTGAAAGGCCAACTTTGTGATCCTTCCTTGCACTGCATACAGACCTACTTTGAGTATTTAGCTGCTTCCTTCATGCCTGAATGGTGATTGATGAGTTTGAGAAATCTGCTCCAGCTCTTGATACCAGGCAGCTGTAAAATTGTTTTCTTTTATTTGCTTCATTTCAGTCTCCCCAGATGCTGCTGCACACTCTTGGGAGGTTCCATTTATTTCCCTCTGAGGTGCAGTGTGCCAGCAGAAGGCACATGGCTGTTCTCCCTGCACAGCAGGCGAATTTTCCTTGCCATCCTCAGGTCTCTTGGCTGCTGTGGATCAAACTGGTGGCAGTCATGAGCAGGATGTAGAGGCAAGGGGACAGTACCTCCAGAGGGGAGGGGACATACAGTTCTCTCCGTTGTAGCCAGTAAAGCGTGTGAGTCATCTCTTCCTACAGAAAGTCTTATTGTGTTGCTGGCTGCTTTGCACAGCCTTCAGCTTAAGCAAATAACACAAGTTTGGACACAGCTGCTGACCAAAAGAGTCTCTTCTTCTGGGCCTGCTTGCTGGGATATGTGGTAAGGATGAAGAGATTTTTCCAGAAAACCTGCAAATGATTTTTTTATGTTGCAATGTACTGTTGTGACGGGAAAGACCTTGGAAATTGCCAAAGCTCGATTCATCTGTAGGGGGTAGGGTATTTTTTGAACAAATCTCACAATTTTATTACAAGTTCAGTTTTTTGGAAGTTTGTGTATTAAATGCGATGTGTGGAAATAGATAGAAACAGGTGATCCTTCACATCTGTCTTCACAAATATGGTTGCTACACAGAAATTTAGTCTGAAACCAGCAGGATGCCTCTGTTTCCTTGCAGTCTGTCTATGGCTGGCCTCTAACAAAGATATCTCTCCTACTTTTCCTTCTCCATATTCCCATTCTCCTCAGCCCATTTGAGAAAGGAGAGGCTGGAATTGTTTTGTCTTTGTCCCTGGGGGATCAGGACCAGTCTTTGGAGGCTGTTACATATGGTAGAGATGTCTGTAAGTCATAGGCAGAAAACTCCCCAAAAATCTGAAATAATAAACTCCAGCCCAGGTGACACTTTCCATTCTAGAATAATGTCTTAACAGCCAACACTTGGTTGGCTGTTGTGAGCTCATCTCAGTGAAGAACACATTACTCTCCAAACACTGAGGAACCATCTCATGAAAAGTGGAGGAGAAGGCTGACATTATTCTTTTTTTAAAGCCAGAGCTTCATATTCCCACACTACACTTTCCTGTCTCTAAGGGAAATGCTCTTAGAACGAACACTTTTCTTGGGTAAAAATTTGTTTCAGCTGAAGCTTGGCAAAGGAAAATTTAAACTAAGTAACTTTGCTGGGTCAGCTTGACAGTAAAATCCATGTCCATTCAAGCCTCCACAGCTTCTAACAAGCACCATTTCAGGCTAATCTTGTCTCTATTGCTACTTATCATCTGGGCCTCTTACATAGGTGATATGTCACTGTGGTCTCTGCCTCTGTATGGTGCAGTGAGTTTTGGGAAATGAGGATTTCTGTGACAGTTTTGGGGCTTTTCAGCTACTTTCAGGGATGCTCAGTCTGCCCCTTACACAGACAGGGAGGTTGCAGAGTTAGAGCAGAGGTTGGTCAGGAAACATCTGAGGATAATGTAATGAGCATAGCAGTGAGAAGCACGTTTCTCTCTTCCTTTCCAAGCTGTGGCTCCTGTTGGAAAGGTGTTTCTAGCTGCAGTTGGAGTTCTTGAGTCAGAAGTGCCTTGGCAGAGAAGCACTCTAAACCCAAACCAGTTGTAGGTGGGTCAAAGACAGTGAGTCTGTGAACTGCCTTAGGTGTAAGTGAATGCTCCCTCATTTGTTATTTCAGCTCACAGCTCTTTGAGAGGTGTAAGTGTTTGTGAACCAGATCAGCTGCTGAACTAACAGTCCAAGAAGTGATGGGGGTAGCCTACTACTTGGACACAAGCTGGGAGTGAGTGATACTGGATATTTGTTTAAAAAACTTGTCTGAAAATTCCCAGCAGGAGCACCTTGAATAGCTGCAACTCTTGTTGTGAGAGTAACAGTTGTCCTGTGCATCCTCAAACAGAGAAACCAGGCAGGATAGGCTTTGAGGGGAAAGATTTCTGTAGGGTTCACTCCTGTCTTTGAAGTCACTGTCTGAAGAGGCTTTCTGCTCTGCTGGTGCCTGGAAGTGAGTCTTGGGTTTCTGACAGCTTCTGTCATGCTATGCTTAAAATATTCTAATGTGCCAAGATGAACACATCATAGTCATACAGAGCCAAAGATTTTATTAAAATCTTAACCTAATCAAAAGATAATAGATTTATTGTTAGTCCGGTTGCAATGATACTAACACTTCTAATCCAGATTAACACAGAAAACTTTATTAGTAATAATGCTCTTAAAACTGTTGAAAAGAAAACTTGCCATATTTAATTCTCCTCTCCAGTGCTATCCTCACCTTCTGATATCCCTGAATCTTGTGGCTGGTGGCACCAGCATCCTCAAGCACACAGGTGGGGGCTTGTCTCTGTGAGTCATCAGTGTCCTGACCTGTCACCAGGAGAAGCACAAAGTTCATTGTGGCAGTCCCTTCCTCCTCAGGCCTGCAGTCTGCTTGGGGCTATTTCTATGGTTTTTACTCATCACACTCTCTCTCCTTCTTAGTAGTTTCCAGGTAAAGTTTAAAAGTTGCACAACAGCTTTTCCAAGCCTCAATTAACATAAAGGTCTATTTCTATATGTGCAGTGACTACCCATTCTTGCCATTTTACCGTATAAGGTAACACAGAGATAAAGCTAGAACAGGTTATACAGAAGTTATTTGACCACTAGCAACTGTTAATGTAAACTAACACCAGTGCAGGTCAAGATAACCCTGGAGACATCCTGAGATGCCAAAGCTTGTGTCTTTCACCAACAATTTCAAGAATTATATTTACTGGGCTACATTAGTGCTTTGACAGAGACAGACCTCCGAATAATTTTGCATGCTGTGGCTGCAGGAGGAGGCCCCCAAACACAAGAAGCTGTCATTTGCAGGGGTGACAGGGCCCTGTTTGGTGACACACCATTGTTGGTGTCCTCAGGTGAAAGTCTCACCACTGCAGGAGGGATGACAACTGCTGGGAGGCGTTTTTTTTTGTTTCAGGATGCAAGGATCTTACGTCTATTCCTGGCTCTCCTCATCCTTTTTCCCATTGTCTGTTTGTTCTGTTGAGGTTGTAATATCTCTGAGACAACGACCATATTAGTTTCTTTTTCTTCTTTCTCTGACATCTGTGTCTTTGTTTTCAACCTTTAGACTCTGAGGTGGCTGGAGAGAGTCAATGCAGCTGATATTTCTCCAAAGGTTTTTTGTAATGAGCAATGCTGTCAAGCTTCCCTTGGGAATGATGAGCAGAGACTCAGGAGCCTTTTCAATCCCATAAAGAGTATTCCCCCATCCATTAACATGAAAAAACTGGCAAGACGCAAATATTTACCTTTCTTTTTTTATTTTGAGACACTATCCTGTGCCTTCTGTTATGCTTGTCTACAGTGCTAGGCCTACTGCAGCTGGTGGTCAGCTTAGAGATGCTGAGGATGCCTGAGTGGGTGGGTGTGTACTTGCCTTTCCCCGGGGTGTCTGTCAGTCCTCCCGTTCCAAGGGCAGGGGAGGATGTCAGTCCCACACAGGAGTGGCTTCTCGAAGGCAGGGGTGCTACTGCCACCTCTTGGAGCTGGGAATAAGGGACGAGCCCAGCATGGGAGGCATTGTCACGGTGCACTGGCAGAGGCTGGCATGTGGGAAGCACGGGGTGGTCACCTCTTCATTTTGGTTCTGCCTTTCACACGGGAAACTGTGCTCTGGTGGAGGCCAAAGGTCTGAAACAGGTGTGAATTTTGGTCTCATCTAGATCCCTAAACAGCGCAAGATCCATACAAGCATTTTTTTTCCAAAGGACATTTTTTCAGTTCAGAGTTTAAAAGAGGTGTGGTGTGGCCTCCTGCCGTTTCCAAGGGCGGCTGTACAGCCATGTAATGAATGTCATCTCTCTGAAGCTATTATGGCCTCTAAAATGCTATTAAAATGCTTCACTGCCACATGCATTACTTTCATTATGATAAATGGAGGGGTGGAAACCAGGTTGTTTTAAAGTCACACTAAGATCTGACCTGCTCTCCATGTAACTACAATCACTGCTTTCAGTTCTTTGCTATCTTGGTTCTTAAGTGGTGCTTATCAGCATAATATCTGCGTGCTATCTAGGAATGCATTAAGCAACAGATGTTACATGTTTAGTTCCCATCCTGCTCATGGGAGAAAAATATGTGTAATTATATTGTTTTGTTTGAAATGCTCATTGCAGCAAGTTGGTCTCTGCCTCACTTTCACACGTGCAGACACACACGTAGAGCTCTCCTTTTAAGCTTATGGAGGTACACCAGGAGGTAGGGAGGTTTGTGATGGCTTTTAGCTATGGGGAAGTTTTGCTCCACAGCCTGTGGCTGCCCCCACACAGACTCTTCCTCCTACAGAGTTCATTATTGCTCAAAGAAGAAACACCAAGGGCAGCCTTGATCCTGAAGCCACAGGCTCTTTAGACAGTTTGGTCTCCTGCCACCAAGAGCTTTGCAAACAGGGAGTGGAGGTGATTTGCTGCTCTCTGGGAACGTGGTGGCATCTCATAGCAGCACAGGATTCGGAGGGAGCTTACCATGGTCAATATTCTTTTAAGAGTTTTCTTGATTCTTTTAAGATTGATTCCTTTAAGAGTGATGGCTCAGAGCGGGGAAAGGAAGACTCCTTCCCTTGCTACGTCTTGCCCTCTTCAGGTGGGAGTAGCAGTGAATTTTCTGAATCGGGAAGAGCAAAAGTCAGATTTGGAGGTGCTGGGCTCAGTCTTTATGAGGAGTGTAGGTGACCTCACTGCTTGAATTAATCCTTAATTCTCTGCGATTTGCTCAGCAACAGGAGGTGATAGTTCATTACAATAAGCAGCAGTTGGTGGTAGAATCTGACAACATCAGGACTGACAAAACCAGCAAACCCCCCTCGACAGCTCCTGAAGACATCTCAAGGAAGCACACAAGTGTGTCCAACAGGCAAGAGGAACTCTCCAGAATGACCTATTCCCCTGGTCATCAAGAGGTTTGTCTGAAGGGCATAGACTGGATTCAGGAGCTGGTGTCCAAAACTCTCTCTGGTACGCTCTGTACTGTGGTTCTCCCTCGGCCAGCCAGGAGAAGCTCCTGATCTCTCCTGTTCAGGTCACCCCCATCTGAGAAGGTCATGGGCCTATCCATGAGTCTTCTGATCTACCCTCTAATGAATGATTTCATCCCACCCCAACTAGATTAATCTCATGAACTCAGCAACACCTCACTATACTCAGAAACGGTCTGAAAACATAGCTGTGGTACTCATTTAAGGGAAATGCTGCTGAATAGAAAGTAGCGGATGTGACTTTCACTGTGACAAAATAGGACTGAAGATGGACAACACAGGGTCTGGCTCAGCTTGTAAGTCATGTCTGTATGTCACTCAGCTGGGATGGACAGATCGAGAAGGTCCTGGCACATCCAAGTCTTCAACTGCTCCAGGGATTAAAGCATGGAGACTTGGTGGCAAGACAGAGTGCTGCAGGACCTCAGCAGAGATTAAATTCTGGACAATTCCAAATGACGTGGGGTTGATTTTCCTTTCCTAATCATAGACAGAAGCTAGTGCAAACACAAAGCAAGGTGAGTGGCACTGCTCACCAGCTGTGCAAGGCTTGGGGCTGGAGATGGACATGGTATGTTTGCACTCACAAACTGCCAAAGCTGAGCTGAGCGAGGCTCATTGAGACCTGAGCTGGCATTTACCCGGACTGTGGAGGCCATACTTGGTGGGAATCACCCTTTGGAATCACACAGCAAGAGGAAGTGGGGAAGTCACCATCTCTGAAACTGTTCAAAAAAAATATATAGATGTGGCACTTGGGGACATGGTCTAGTGGTGAGCATGGCAATGCTGGGTTAATGGTTGGACACAATGAACTTAGAGGTCCTTTCCAACCTGAATGTTTCTATGCCTCTACAGTAGTGGAGTGAAGGATGTATTTATGTTTCAGGCAGGCAAAAGTATCTGAGCCTTAGAGATTGTTCCTTCACTGCCCTCTTTTGGGTGTGCAAACACATCCACATTTTGTGCTTCTTTATGTGGACCAGGCCCAAATGCAAAATACCCAGGAGATCTGTGAGAATAACACCAAAGCACTTTCAGACAGATTTGTTTACCTGCTTCATAGTAAACTAGGAAATGGTTCTGCCTGGCAAACAGTGAGGTGGTCTTTGCAGACATCTTGTAAACAAGAAGTCTCGTCCCCATCTTTGCCTCTGGACATGGTCTGGTTTTCCAGTCGGTGTCAGATGTACATGAAGCCAGTCCTGGGCTGGGACCTGACATGGCACGACACAAGGCCAGGGAGGTGTGATCTGCCTGGTTAACAGCAAGGCATGGGTGGTCAGGGTGACTGAGACAGTGGTCAAGTCCCCATGGCACAAGGGTTAGGGCCAGGCAGGTCGACATTTACATTCCCCACATTTGCATTGAAAACCAGCTGTCACACAGTCCTGTAAAGCCAACCAAGCAGATTCCTGGTAAATAAACAGTGTAAAGGCAGGCTGATGCCAAACATTCCTCTCTGGAATCATGAAGGGGATCCTGGAGCCAGGAGCTTGGCCAGGAACTGTTCTTCCCTGCTACTCTGGCCAGAAGAATTTATGTCCTGATGGAGGAGGTACCTGCAGTCTTGTGAGATGTTGTGGTGTGAAGTGTGGGAAAACAGACCTACCCTTGCTGCCTTTCCCAGGGTAGAACTCAGGTGTGGGGAGGACTGTCTGTGCTGAGCACCTGTGGGAGGGTGGGTTCTGTCCTGGATCCCCCCACATACAGGCTGGCAAGAGCAAGTCTGGGCTCTGAAGGGCACCAAAAGAGGCATCACCTGACCTATATCACCCGAAGTAGAAGCGCCTCTCCCTATTGATCCTTCCTACCTTCACTGCTGAGGGAAGACTCAAAGCAAAAGCAGTCTGGTGCAACCTGCAGTTCCCAGCAGAGGGTCTGGGAGCCACAACATGTCCCGGGCTTCTGTCTCCCCCAGTGCTGCTGCACAAGCGGTACCACAGTGAGGCTGGGCACAGGGCCCCCCTGCTTCCCTGTTTTTTCTCAGACAGTCCCTCTTGTTCCCCCCTTTTTTGCCCCCAGATTCCCTCTCCTGCCTGTTTGGGGTGATTGGAATGGGGGCTAAGCCAAAAGCTGTCCTGCTGTGAAGGTCCTTGCCCATCTGAGGCCAGCCCAGGGCAGAGCTCAGAGCAGGGACCCATCCTGCAGTAGAGATCCAGCCAAGACCTCTGCACTGAGCTGTTGCACCTGTGATGGATGACACCAGTGCTGTGGGATCTCTGCAGTCTGGCTGTTGGCTTCTAGGTGGGGCTGAAGGCACCATCTCTGGTTTACATCTGTCTCTCTGTTCCCCAGGTCCCGTTGCTGGCAGCAGGACTCCAGTCTTGATCTGCAGAGCTCCAGCTTTTGAATTTTGCAGGTGCTAAACACTGGGGAACTGAGGCAGCTCCTGAAGGAATGTGGCACATATAAACTTGCTGTATCAGTCACATTTGGTGTCCCTCCTTGGCATCAGGCTACAACACAACCATGCTGGCAGGTTGGTTGTAGAGCAGCTGTGGCAGGAATAATCAAAGCATTTTTTAAAAGGGCCTTTGTTTGCTCTCCAATCATCATCTGAAGAAGATATTTTATTAAAATACATTTTACTAGAAGGGAGGAAGGATTGGACTGGAGCAAGGTAGTGGGCAAGAGAGTGGCCCACAGCATATTTTAGTCAATCATTTACAGAAACCATGAAAAGAAAATACAAATGCAGGAGAGGAACTACAACAGCCAATTTTGTGGCATTTTCTGTACACAGCCACTGACTGATGCTCCAGTGACTCATTCACATGGCATTTTTCCAGATCTGATAATATCCTGGACTATGAGCAACTCTCCTATCTATGCAGATTTTTTTTTTCTCCTAAACATATTTCACGCACCTTTGTGCATAACATAACATCGTTATGTGTGTAATTGCGTATTCTAGATCCCTATCCGCTGTTTCTATCCTTTGCTTACGTCTGCCTTGGCTTACGATCCTATCATGTGCTGAAAGCTGAGCAGGACTGATCCGGCAGGACGGGTCAGCGCTTGAAATGGAAACCTCTGATTAAACCTCTGGGTGCTGCAGCAACTGGTGACAGACACATCCCTGGTGAGGGATGAACTCCTTTCAGACAGGCTGGGTGGGACACAGGGCATGGGAGCACTGTTTTCCTCACATATTTGTGGTCATCCAAGTCAATCACTCGCTCATGCTGTAGGACTTTTCCACGGGATTTGCAGTTTTCTTCCCAGTTGAGAGTTGCCAGCAGGCAAGAAGAAATTTAAGACATCAGAACTGCTTTCTTCAGGATCTATCTTCATTTCAAGAAGTAGATGGGTATTGACATAGCTAATATAAAACTCTAAACAGAATAGTTTAGACTTTGACCCTGGGTTACAGGTTAGGGTCAGTCTGTTGAGAACTTAGAGATGATCTCGATTCATTAATCTTCGTTTCTCTGTGTTGATCAATCTTTCTATGCTGTTAGCAAGTGTGAATCAACAAATGCAAATTATGAACATGCTTTTTTTCTCAGTGCTGACAACCTAGAACATAACATGTTTATGTCACTCCTGAATCATATCTTGCTCTATGCAGGTGTTGATGAGGGCATGATGCCTTCCATCAGGCTACTGCCTATGGGTACAAGGCATTGTGATGGATTATTTTGGCAGTGCTTCCGAACAAGTCAGAGTCCAAAAAATATGGGGCAATTGTATGACAGAAATAACAACTAACGAGAAGTTATTCAAAGCTCCTGATCAAACACATGCTTTGGGAGTCCAGCTGCAGCCCGAGATTGTTCTGAAGGCAGACATATCTGTTCCCCCACACTGTGTCTCCAAGAAACGTGCTGTGTCCCACACAATTGCTGGTTGTAAGAGTTCCCCTTTGCTGCTTCTAAGGTGGTTGCCAATGTCGGCTTAAAAGAGGTCCCATGAGTTCAGAGGATCTTGATCATGTCCTGCATTTCCAAGATGGCACATGGCAAACCCCATGGCACTTGCAAGGGAGTGAGACCCTGCTCTGAGACTCCTTTTCCCTGCTACACTACAGCTCCCATGTGGATCAGGGACCAGACTGAGCAGGAAGGAGGAAGGTGCAAGCTCTCACTGCAGGCACACAGGATGGAGGGCGGCTAGGGGTCCTGCAATTCTCCCGTGGCTCCAGTAGTGTTTTTCTCCCCCAGGCCCTTGCTGACAGTGTTGTGTGACTGCAGTGTGGTGGTGTTGCATCCAAAGCTACCATCCCAAGGAGCTGAGCAGAAGAGAAAGTGCAGGAGGGGAGAGGGTGCTTGGGCAGCGGAGGAGGCAGGCGGGCGGTGAGCAGGCTCTGCTCTGCTAGCTCCCCTTCTCCCGTGAAGCACTGCACAAACAGCAAAGGCCATAAAACATGAGATGAATAAGAAAAAGTCAGTTATTTACTGCCCTAAGCATGATTGTTCCCCATGGTGAGTTTTCAAGTGCCTTGTGTTTCAAGTCTGCTTTTAAATGACGCATATGATGTGGCCTCCTCCAGCTCCTGGGGGAAAAGAGAAAGAAAGCTCTACCACACTGCACTAGATACCCCTCATCTAAAGCTTTTACTGTATCTGAAATGCCATTGAATTGCTGCATCGCTGTAGGCATTCCAATAAGTGCTCTGGTGAGCTGAGGAGCTGCTCTGCCAGCTTGACCTGTTGTGGCTATGAAGGACGCTCCCACTTGCCCCTCTGACCACTGACATCACCAGTGGCGAAGTGGAAGAGACCTCTATGTCCTCGGCTGTCCTGGTGCTGGGAGAGGTCACTATTTGCACTGCAAAGAGGAGGAAAGAGCAGTGGGAAGGATGACCCAGGAGCTGATGGCACCTCCAGCACTCAGCTGGTGCAGGTGTTTGAGCAAAGATCACACATGTTGTGTACAGTTGCATATATCTCCTCTGCCCACCACAGGCTGCTTCTGAACAGGGTGTCTTGGTCATTCCCTGGTGATAGGGAACTGGGCATGGAGGAGGAATGGATGCTCAGGACTCACACTGGTGAACAGTAAAGTTGGGAATATATTTTTATCATTTTCATGTCGTCTCAGAACAAAGCAATTCAAGAACGCCAGCTAGAAAAGGCTGCTAGTCTTCTGTTTCTGTGACTTAAGTACTGAAATGGTGGACATCCCATTCCACTGGACAGCACAGTCAATCAGGCAGTGGACACTGACCATGAAAAAGATCCATGAGAGTGTGTGAACAGAACAAATGTACTTCCCCAGAATTATTTTACAATTTCCAATGATTCACAGCTCAGGGACCACTTCTGATAGAGGGATGTCCATGTTTAATAGCCATTGGTAGATTTTTACCTTCATGAATTTGTCTAACCATTTTAGATGTCTTTTTAGCACCTGCAGCATCCTGTGTTAAGGACTTCTAGACATACATACCCTGTGCATGAAAAGCTGTTTGAGCTTATTCTGAGCAAAGTCATTGCAGCAGCCACATGTTTCCCAATAGATTCTTCACTGGCTGCTCCTGTAGGTGAGAGGTCTAGCCAGGCTCTTGCTGTGCCCAATGCTGCAGTTTGGAACATACATGAACCTTTGAGGTGCAAAATCACTATCCACAGCTTCACAGACATGTTGTGATCTGTGTCTTGTGGCAGAGTCTGGGGGCTGTGTTGTGGTCAGAGGACCATCACATCAGGTCCTGTGCAAATACACCCTGAGGTGGTTCCTGGGAGCTATAACTGATTCCTGTCAGGAGCAAGGGACAGACCCTCTGTCATTCTTATAAGATTATAAATTGATCATTTGATTTGATAATGAGGTTCCTATGAAGTCAAAATTCAGAAGGTGGTGTGTAGCAGTTACTTCCTCACTAGGAAATGGCTGATAGGGATGTGTACGTGAATGTCTGTGTGAAAACAAACATAGGGACAATAAAGACATTTACTGTATTTAGTAATTGCCATGGATTAGGGATGTCTGCACTGTTGGTGGTGACTTAAATGTGGTGCCCTGTGCTTAGGGAAATAAACTGCATGTCAGTGCTCTGCTTAATATGGGACAATCCATGAAGCTGCCACTTGTGTCATCCAGGACTTGTGCTGGAAACTACTGAGCTAGGAAAACTGGCTCTTGTTCAGGGTACAACAACAGATGGATTTGCAGCTTCTCTGAGTTCCTCTGGGTCAAAGTCTTTACAAGCAGGAACTGAAAGGATGGGAATGACCAGGGAGCCATCCAGACCCACACTTGGCCCCTCTTTCCTATGTCTCAAAACAGCACAAGAGGCAAAAGGGGCTAGGGGATCATACGGTGATGGGGTCTGGCCGATGCTGGAGGAAATCTCTCCTCCCACTGAAATACCTGTGGGGCTCCTTGGAGCTTCAGAAGAGGCTGGGCAGTGTCTGAGGGGATTTGTCTGCATGCCTACAAGGAATCTGTGGCATCTCCCCACAGCTGAGATAGCGGGAGCTTATCTGGGGGTTTCCTTTGGATGCCTTCACGTCCGCGCCGGCGGCAGCCCTCTGGGCTGGGGTGGGCTGGTGCTGGGAAAGCCGACTCAGCCCTCTACATCCTGGCCTCTCCCTCCCCTGTGGAGAGACAAATCCCACGAGGCAGGCATTGCTCAGCACGGGTGTGAGTCATGCCAGAGGCTCTGTGGTCTTCACACACCCGCTGGCAGGTGTGATATGGAAAAGCACAGTTGTGTTCTGGGGGAGATAGCTGGGTATTTCACTGGTTATACATATGGGCAATGATTAGTGTCACCAGTCAGTTCCTTCCCCTGCAAAACATCTGGATAACAGACAGCAGCAAAGATGGACTTCTTACAAGGGTCTGAAGTGACAGGACAAGGGGCAATGGCCTTAAACTGAAGGAGGTTTAGATTAGATATTATGAAGAAATTCTGTGAGGGTGGTGAGGCCCAGGCACAGGTTGCCCAGAGAAGCTGTGGATGGCCCATTGCTGGAAGTATTCAAGGCCAGGTTGGATGGGTCCTTGAGCAACCTGGTCTAGTGGAAGATGTCCCTGCCCATGGCAGGGGCGTTGGAACAAGATGATCTTTGAGGTCCTTTCAACTCAAAACATTCTGTGATTCTATGGTTCTACAGTCTGCCTGTGGGTTTAGCATCATCTCTTGAAGGGTTTACAGGCATAACTTTTACAAGTGGTATGTATGGATGCAGTATACCCTTAAGCAACTGATGGCTGTGAAGGACTGAGTGAAGTACTGCTGACTCAGCCTTGCCCTGCTTGCTCAGCAGCAGACGGAGCAGGCATGGCTGTGTGACTGTCAGCAGCCCTGCTCTGGTTTTGCTCTTTGTGACTGTTAAGAGAAGCTTGTGCTCTTTTCGGTGCTGCTCAGGCGGAGGCTGGGCTGGTGTGTCTCGCAGACCATCCTGGGCTGGGGCACCTGGGGAAGGCATGAGGCAGAGGAGCAGTATGGGATGAAGTACAATGGGTTTTGTCAGTGGCACCGTTTGTAAGAGTGAACTCACTGCATCCTGGCCAGTGGAACACAGCCACTCTGGGGCACACTCAGAGGCAAGGAAATGTTCAGAGCAGTGTGCTGGCTTCACCGCACTCTGCAGCTTCAAGACCTCTTTTACCTGACCCAGCGTCTCCACCCCCAGCCTGCAGCCTTTCCCCTTTAATCTCTCCTTTCAGAATGTGGGTGTTTGTCCTCCTCTAGGAGAAAGCCTGGCTGCCCTTATCTCCAGGGTGATGATGTCCTGTGAGCCCTGCAGTTTCCCTAGCTTTCACTTTATCTGTGGATGGAAAGCAGACCCGATCAGGTGGCTCAGAGCTCGGTGAGAGCACTTGAACCCACAGAGTCTGCTGCTGTCTGTCTGGGCCTGGGGAGCCCCATGGCAGGCAGATGCTCTCTGTACACACAGTGGTACGTGGGAGCATGGCCCTGAGCAGGTCAGGAGAGCAAGCTGCTCATGGGGATGAGGGATGATGGCAGATGAGGTGCCAGCACGATCTTGTTGGAAATCCCGTGGGCACTGTGTGGGACCTCGCTGCTTACAGTTCTGGTGCCTCAAACATAAGGAGGACATGGAACTGCTAGAGCAAGTCCAGAGAGGACCACAAATTTGCTCAGAATGCTGGAGCGCCTCCCCTACAAAGATAGGCTGAGAAAGTTGGGTCTGCTCATCCTGGAGAAGAAAAGGTTGTGCGGAGAACTCATAGGAACCTTCTTGGGCCCACAGGGAAGGGACCCACAAGGAAGCCAGAGGAGGACTTTTTGTCAGGAACTGTAGTGATAGGACAAGGAATAATGGGTACCAATTGAAAGAGGGGAAATTTAAGCTAGATATTAGGAAGAAATACTTTACTGTGAAGGTAGTGAGATACCGGAAGAGGTCGTCCAGGGAAATCGTGGATGGCCCATCCCTGAAAGTGGGGCCTTCAGTAACCTGATCTAGTGGGAGGTGTTCCTGCCCATGGCAAGGGCAGGTTGGGACTGGATGTTCTTTAAGGTCCCTTCCAAACCCTAACATTCTATGATTCTATGACCTGATCTACCCCTGTGCTTCCATTTCACTCTCTGTTAAATATTTGTGGATGGGGGAGACTTTCCAGGGCTTTTTACAGATCAAAGCTGGTGGGTTCCTCAAAAATCATCATGCTTTGCTCTGTAAAAAAATTACCTGATCCTGTCTGATAAGTCTGACAAGGGCAGGAGGAGAGTGTGGCCCAACATGGGGCAGATGGGTCCCTGGTGACCAGGAAGGTTCCACTCTGTTGCCCAACAATGGGGCCAGGGCCAACCCTGGCAACCCTGTCATGTAGAGCCCCGCTCTGCCCCCAAAGACAAACAAAGCCAAGTCATTCTGCTCCTGCCGGCACCATTGCCTCATGGATTACCTCCATCTGAGCAAGCTGTAGCAGCCTGGGTCAGGGCAGCCTGTGCCCGAAGCAGGATCCCACCAATGAACAACCACATCCGTTCGCTTGTCCCTCCACCTCCCACTTCTGTCCAGCATGACAGGACCACGCCTCGTGTCATGGAAACGGAGCATGTGCAGGTGATTAACCTTTGGTGATTCAGGGCAAGGGACCACGGAGTGTGGTGTGAGCTGAAAGGCTGAGGAGGCTGTATCCTAGGAATGGAGAGCAGGGTGACAGTACAGAGAGCAAAGGCATCTGCTGAGAGATAAATACCTGGGGTGTCTGAGACTTGCTTGGTGCCCGCCATCCATAAAGAAGGAGATGGGCCACGAGTGTGGAATGTGAGACTACAGGGAGCAGGAGCTCCAGGGTATGTCAAATGAGGTCTGTCCTGGACAGCAAAGGTGGTACCAGTGCTGTAATGATCTCTCTGACTGGGTCTTGCTTCCCAAAGGGCACTGTAGATGTGTTGGTGCCGTGTTCATTTGGTCTGACTGAGGAGCAAGCTGTTCGTGTCCGTGGTGAGCAGCTTCTCTGCTGTGCTGTCTGCTCATGCTCCTCCCCGGCCTTTGGGGAGAAAATGCTCCACCAGCAGGGCTGAAGCAAACGGAGTGGCAATGTTCCACCTGCTGATTAGCCCAATTAAGACATAAACGAGTGCCTGGCTGCAGAGGAAGCATGTGCACTGTCAAACTGAGTCAGAGAACTTATTCCTTGCAGGATGCCCTGGAGTGTTTAGGTGCTCATTCTTCCCAGGACTTCTCTGGCAGGACCCAGGGGCATTGTTCTCCTGGTTCTTCATTACCATGGGTATCAACACCAGCACGCTTAGTGGGCCTTGACTGTGCCAAAACTTTTCTCTCCAAACTGAGACCTTTACTACTAGTGCTGAAAGCACACCTGTCTTGGGGAGGAAAATGGGTTTGGTTTAGCAGGTGGCTGATTAATGTGCGGTGGAAAACATGGCAAAATCATTGTAAGGCCAATGTTGAGTGAAGTTTCAACCTGTGAGGGAATCAAGGTAAACATCAGACGGTGGCGTGGAGCTAAGCATGAGCGGACAACACTCTTCTAACAAACCTCCCAGGAACATTTTAAGGCATAGCACCTGCAAGAAGTAAGTAAACTCATGACTGTGATGGGCTAATGCTGCACATGGACAAATGGCTTCGAGAATTTGGCTGAAGATTAGAGGAAAGTGTCTCACCTTCAGAGCAGCAGATTCTGGTAACAGGGTGCAACAGGGGGAGTTGGGCAAAAAGCACCTAGCACCAACATGGAGAGGAGCCAGGTCACCAAAGGGTAGATATGGCGTGGCTGCCTGTGTCAGAAGGGGACTGTATTTAGTGACCCTGGAGATCCTCGCCAGCCCCGCGGGTAAGTGAAACCGAGCAAGTACAAGCAGGTCACTGTTGGGAAACCAGCAGATATTTGCAATCCAGCTCTTGGCTGACTCACATGGCTTGCACTTGCTCAAGATCACCAGGTCAGGATGCAGGGAGAAGGGGCAGTCCAGCCCACCTGCCGGCCGTGGGTGTTCACGCTGCAGCCCATCACTCCGTGACCCTGTGCAGGCACCGCAGGGAAAGTGCCAGTGTCTATCATGACTCATAGGTCAGGCCTCAGCTGCTTATTTTAGGTGGGGAAGAACTGCCCTTTGGAGCTCTCTGTTTTTCTCTGCTGATTATAAACTCAGGCACAGGCTCGCACACTTTGGGTTTGTGTACTTGCAGAACAGAGGTGTTCTGACCTACATGACCTACGGAAAGGCGATGATTTTGTTATTGCCACACCTTGAACACTAGCAGGTCACTTTATAGTGTCTAAAAATGGCCAGCAGTACCCTAAAATTAAAGGGTCCTCACATTTTCAGCAGCCAACAAAAGAACCCTTCTGAACACCTTAAAGGGAGAAATTAATGTCTCAGTGCCATCTTGTGGAATGACCTGGGTAAAAGGACATGCAGTGGCAAGGGACACATTTAGTGATTCATGATGCCATCCTAGAAGCATGCTGGAATTTTACAGAATCTGGTGGTAATATTGGGAATTATGCTGCAAATATTATCACCAAACCAACCCAGTTCTATTTTGAACTGGGATCGCCTTTTTCCCTGAGGAGACTGCAAGTCCATGGGAACCTGGTGTTCCCAGAAAGTACCTATCAATTTTTCAGCCCAAACCAGAATACAGAGATATCTATAGGTAATGCCTGAATGCAGGAGGCAAAGCCTATCAGGGACACATCAGCTTCGCTGTTTGTCCACAGGGAAGGAATCCACTTGGAAGGCTCCCTGAGATCTAGGAGTGAAAAACAAAAGTTGTAGGTCCAGTTGTGGGTGTTACTGACCCACTGATACCTTGTTCACCTGAGAAAGGCTGTGAGATCTCCAATACATAGATGCAAGGATTTCAGGTGACATGTAAAGTCAGCTGGAGTTTACCATGTGCAAAAGAAACTTGAGGCTCTTGTCACCACCCCAACCTGGTGCTCCAGGACCCATGTTTGTGCTCCACCAATAAACATTTGCACGGCAGAGAAAGAAGTGACCTAGGAAGGTTTATTCTGTGCCACAGCGTAGCTCACAGACCCACAGAACAAAAACCTTCCCATCTAGAAATACGCTGTAGGAACACCCTTGCAAGCAACATGATTATCATCCATCATAATTAAATGATCCTTAGGATCAGAGACAGACCAGTAATTTACTGCATATTTAGCCAGGCGTTCACTGAGGTCAATAGCTAATCTATCACCGGATTACCCCAGTCCATAAAACTCTCCCTGACAGAAGACAGACAACCATCTATGGGGCAGAGGGGAGAATCAGCTTCCCAGGTCCTTCCATATAGAGTCCTGTGGGTGAAAGAAAAGCTTATGAACTTTTGCCACGCAGTAGAGTAGAGGGAGGCAAGGCCAGGGACAGCATGAGCAGAGCAGCATGTCCCCATCGGGGCAGCTGCTGACACCTCTGCTGAGCTGTCCCCTCCAGAGCCACACTGAGAAGCTGCAGTAGGTTGAGAGGAAGGTGAAGAAAACCAGCAAAGAACCAGAAAAGGCTCAAGGAAAAAGGTCTTGAGTGTTCAGTGGATATAAGTTTTTCCTTGATTAAGCAAAGGTATTAAACCCTTTTCACTGTGGAGAGGTAAGAGCACCTGCTGAGCAGGGAGATCAGCAGAGGGAATCAGGAGATGAGGAGGAATTAGGACAGCAATGGTTCTGCTCTGACAGCCAGATGAGATTGAAGGTCTCTTGAGGCCGTTGCTGAGGTTGGTTTCTCCTTGCCCTACACAAGAGGACAGACAGGATTGCTGGCAAGGCTCTTCTCTGGCACGGTGGCAGCTGCAGACATAGCTGCATTCAACAAGAGCAAATATTTGACCTGAAACAGTGCATTGTGCTCTTCCCAGCTGCAGACAGCAGTGCACACCAGCTCCAGGCAGAAGTGCACACCAGCTCCAGGCAGAGCATCCTCAGTGGAGAAAGGGCATCTGGGTAGTCCTGCACAGCCAAATGGTCCTAATCCCACCTGTTTAAAAAAACTGGCACCAAACCAACAGCCAATGGGTTACAATGCAGAGCAGAGCCAAAATTCCTGTTCACTTCCCGTAGAAAAGGTTAAGGAGAAAGATAGGCTTTAGGAGCACACCAAGGCTATTTACAGCTCCACTGTTCTGGGGTTAGGCTGCTGCTGGGCAGAGACACAGTGTCACCAATGCCCCCATAACAGAAAAATTGCATCCCTACCATATAGCTTGTATAGGATGGCATGTGTGGGGGGTAAGACTGTGAAGCCTGCTGCTGCTTTATTGGCTTGTTCATCGTTAACCAAAGGAAAGAAGGTGTCTGGGGGTGAAGAGAGGGTGCCAAGTTTCAAAGGGTAACTTGGCTCAGTGCAATGAAGTGTGCTGTCACAACAGGAGCTCCGTGGCAACCCTGTGGAGATCAGGAGAAAAATGTTGGAGAAGACTAAGAAGGCGCTCAGGATTCGCAGCAGTACCGTGAGGGAGCTGCTGGCAGAAGCACTGGGAACATTCATTGTCATGGTAAGGAGGAGTCTGTGCAAATGTGTGTGGGTGTGGGTGTGGGGGTGGGTGTGAGTGTGGGTGTGGGTGTGGGGGGCTGTGTGTGTGTGCAACCATGTAAGGCAGCAATTTGTAGGGTCAGTGGTTTCCTATCACATCCTCAGGGCTGCTCAGTGGCTGGTTGGTACTGCTCATCCCTGTGCTTTGGTGGGGTGGTGGTTTCCCAGCAAGCAGACCGTCTGCCAAAAACCTTCCAGCAAAAAAGCAATGTGGGGAGTGGGAGGTGGGTGCTGGAAGAGAGGGAAGTGGGTGGGATCGAATCATATTATCACAGAATCATTTGGGGCTGGGAAAGACCTTTAAGAGTTCAACCATTAACCCAGCACTGCCAAGGCCACCACTAAACCATGTCCCTAAGCACCACATCTACATATCTTTGAAATCCCTCCAAGGTATTATATATATGTAATATCTATAAGTCCACCCCTTCCCCAGGCAGCCTAGTCCAATGCTTAACAAATCTGTCGGTGAACAGATTTTTCCTAATATCCAATCTAAACCTCCCCTGGCACAATTTGAGGCCATTTCCTTTTGTCCTGTCGCTTGTTACTTGGGAGAAGAGGCTGGCCTCCACCTGGCTACACCCTCCTGCCAGGGAGTTGTAGAGAGTGATCAGGTCCCCCCTGAGCCTCCTTTTCTCCAGGCTGAACATCCCCAGCTCTGTCAGCTGCTCCTCATCAGACTTGTGCTCCAGACCCTTTCCCAGCTCCACCGCCCTTCTCTGGACATGTTGCTGTTTCAGTTCTCTTCTAGGAGAAAACTGAGGAAGAGTTTGGGAATGAAATCAAAGAGCAGTGTCTACAATGCTTGTGCCACAACCCCTGAAAGATCCCATAGAGTGAATTGAGGCTTTCCCTTCTGCTATGCCAGAGATGTGGTGTAACTGGAGGGTTTGAACAATCCTGGGAGCAGACCCTGACCCTGACTCCTCTATCACTGACATCTGCTCTGAAACGAAAACAGCATTCATCCATCTTCCTCTTGGAGTTGCCAGGATATTGAACTTTCCAGAGAAACTCTCCAGAGCCACAACACACCATTAGGAAATGTAATTACAGGGTGTGAAGCATGCCAGGACTTCACTTTTGATTTTCTTGCTGCCAATTGGATAATGCTTATGTAAATCATACATAAACTGCCCCTTTGACTGAGGGATCTGTTTCACAAAGAAATAGTTAAGTGGGTTTGAGCTCTTGGGCTGCTTCAGAAATGTTTGGGTAGAGGACAAGGAAGGCTTTGCAGTCAGAATTGATGCCTGGTGTGGGTGAAGTACCCACAGGCACCGGAGACTTTGAGTGTTGCACTAACACAGCAGAATGAGATCCTCCCTCTGGAAAGGTCCAGTATCTGTCTGTGCAAACTTGCTACACCTGGACATAGCCTAGGCTGTGACGCTTCAGACTGGGCAGAGGCTGGCACGCAAAGGCTGGGCATAACCCAAATAACTTGTACTTGGAGATTTGCAGAGGAGGAAGTTGAGATTTGTCTAAGCCTAGGGACCTTCTGACACAGCTTTCTGTACCAAGAAAGGTGCTCATTTCCAAAGGAAACAACTGCTCATGCAGAGAATAGTTGCTCTTTATCACATCATATCACACATCCAGCTCCTTGAATTTCACTCCCAAGTAGTTTTGCACCCATAGTAAGTCAGAGTACAGACATCTGTGACTCCTCTGCAGCAGCTTAGCAAACCACTCTGCTTTTTCCATTCTCTTTGTTATTTGGTAGTAGAAGTTATCCAGTGATAAAGAACAAGTTCAGGGTTGTCCTGCCAGGACTGTCTCTGGGAAGCAGTGTGAAGCGGGGACTTTTCCCTGCACTGACAATTCAAGGCAGATTTTGCAGCCTGCAGCTCACATTGGCTCTTCCTTCACTCATCCATGTAAGGGAAGAGAGTAAAAGGAGGGCACTGCATATGGACCCCCATCAAGGGCTGACGAGAAGCAGCATCCAGCATCGGAACACAGCATCCAGCACTCAACTCTTCATCAGCACCTTGGCCCTCAGTGCAACTGGCAAGGTGCTGGATGCATCTCCAGGGCGCCTGAATGGCTGTTATTTGGACAATAGCACTCATCCCCAGTACCTCTCCCTTTATTGGACAGGCAGTGTTGATAAGATGAACCAGGCAGCAGGACTGAACAGCATAAGGACTAGGGGAAAAGGAAAAAAAAAAGGAATTTTGGGACTATGAGGATACAGGAAGAGAACAGAGGTTTGGATCCGTGCTGAAAAATAGATTCTGTGGCCTGTACTGTATTTTTCTCAGGATAATGCTGTTTATACACAGTCATGTCTCCTGCCCTGCATCTCTCCCTCTGAACCCATGTGCTTTCCTGCAAAACTTGTGCCTTACACATTTGTTTTCTCTTGGATCTGGCTTTGGAAAGATCAGAGATGAATATGCAGAATTTGTATAAGGGCTTTGCAGATGTTCGGAGCATCACACACTGCTTTTGGGGGCTTTTGCTGAGGCAGGCTGAGAAGGGCTCACACTGTGGGGGCTGTAGCTCTGTGCAAAACACAGAGTGTGGTCTGTGTATACAAGAGAGATAAGAAGAGCAGCATCTCTGGGGAACAGGGAATTTGGGTGATGTCTGAAAGAAATGAGGGGAAGCAGACACCTGAGAGAAAATTTGGATCCAGGCAGAGTAGCCAGAAAAGATCACAGTTAAAACAGTACAAGCCAAAGCAGAAGTTTATATATTGGCGAACATACTGACTTTCTTGTCTTTCAAAGACATGTCACTCTGGATAAACATCAGTGCAGTCCAAGGAACAGGATATACTTTCCAAATTCTCACTGGTTTCCCAGGCAGAAGCCTCAAGAGACGCCTTGTCCCTCTCCAGATTTCAGTGTCAGAGCATGCAAAGAACTGATTTTTCCACTCTTACCACATGAAAACCATGAAATAGAATTCACTTTCAGGACAGAGCAATGTCTTGAATACACATTTTCCTGATGGAGAGTGTTTGCTTTTAATTTTTTCTTTGGTTCTCCTTAAGTCACTAAAAAAATATTGAAACTTTGGCTGTTTTCAAACTGAAAGTATATGTGTTGAATGGAAAAGTCAAACCAGAATTTCCTTTCTTGACTTTCACTGGCATGTTACCAAAATTAGAGCTGAGTTTGGCAAATAGCTGTGTGCTTCCCAAACTACATTTTTAATCAATAAATTGCACACCAGGAAAAGAAAGACAGAAAGAATTTGCCCACCCTCCTTCCGTCTGTCTTGATGTTGTCCCCCAGTGGTCCATGGTGATGCTCCCGGAGCTCATGTCCCTGGTTTCAGGCAGAGACATCCATACTGCGGCTGTGTGAATGACCCCCACCGAGCCCCTGCTCTTTTTGTAGGTATTTGGGGTTTGTCTCCCCATACCCAACCATAATGAGAGTGCCTGGTTTGGTTTGATGGGTACCAATGAGGAAGTATCCCAGGTATCACTTCAGTTTTTGCAGGGGAAGGTTGTTCTTTGTCTTCTAACCATGGCCACCTTTGGGAGTTTATTACTATTGTAGAAAAAGCAGCAAAGAAGCTCAGCCTACCAGAGCACTAAAATTACTTTTAACACTCTTTTCTCTCTTTCTTTTCATACAGATTTTTGGCTTGTCCTCTGTGGCACAAGTGGTATTGGGAAAAGGAAGCAGTGGTCAGTATCTGAGCATCAATATAGCATTTGGCATTGGTGTTACCTTGGGCATCCATGCAGCTGGAGGAATATCTGGTGAGCAGTACACTGAGGCATGGGACATATCCATGTCCCATAAAGGCCACATGCACTGGGGACAGCAGCAGTGGGCTTGGAGGGGCCAGTGATGGCATGAGCAGTGTCCTCGCCCAAAAAAGGCAGTCCTAGAGTCCCCAGGCAAGAGGAGCAGAAGCAGGGGACAGGGCACGCACAGCATACCTGCAGTATTCTGGCCCCAAACTTGTGTTCTGAGCTGTGACAGGGCAAGCAGGACAGGAGGAGTGGAAAAGGTTCAGCTTCCCTGTCCCACTGTGGCCAGCAGCGCCAGGTTTCAGTAGCTTCCCCATTTGGGACATCCCATCATGCCCAAGGAGACAGGCAGCTCCCAAAATGTGCTGCTGATACCCATGGGGAAGTAAATAATTCATTACAAAGGAGAGCTCACTGCTGATGTTGCAAAACAAATAGTATGCAAATTTTCTCCTTATCATCCACACCCAAGCACAAATGCCCCACACGAAGTTGGGAGGAGGTGTTTCAGGGCCATGGGGTGGCATCTCTCACATGGCAGAACCTTCTGCAATTTCTGCTTTCATTTGCATCAAGAGAAGACATTAACAGCTCTGATGGGCAGGAAAATAAAGCAACTCCTTGCTCTTGAACTGTTGGAGCAGAGAGAGGTCCAAACCTAGGGCTGGCTTGGAAAGGAAGACATTTTCATGCAAGCAATCAGCTCTTGGTTTTCCTGTCCTTCTGGAGCTGGTGGAAACATCCCAGAGAACGCAGGCTGAGGAAAGTAGGTCCCTGCAGTGCTGAGTGATTTTTGAGAAGGAGCTGATCTGTTGAGGGCAGAGGGCAGTGCAGAAGGGATCTCAGCTCAGCCAGCAAGTCTAGTTATGGAGCAAATTTCAGGGCTTCCTGACATATTAGTTTGGCTTCATCTGTATCACAAGATGCTTCTTGTGATCTCTGAAATGGCTGGTCATACCCCCAAAAGAGCTGAGGGTCAAAGAAGGCATCTGCCCCCATTCCAGTTGTGGTTGTTGGACCATAGCAGGTGGTAGATGCGCTTTCACCTCACTCTGTCCTGCATGTTGATGGGATGATGACTGTCTGCACCTTACCCCTTTTGGAGTCTAGAGTAGGACATGGTCATGAAGGCTGGAACATGTACTGACCCTCAAAGTTTATACCTACCAGGCAGGAAAAACAAATATTTCCTTCAGACTCGTGGGGACAGGAGGCCTGGGGAACACACGTGGTTTGCACCAAAGGCACGAGACCTGGATCCACTTAATCTTCAAAAGCACCATTGTGATACCAACCTCCTCCATAGCAAGTGTTCCATCAAAACACAGGTCCTCATCTACCCGTAACCACTTAAAAAGTGGCAAAGTACAGGCTCTTTTTAAGCTCAGTAGAGAGAAGCCCATTGAGAAACCCACAGGGAAACTCATGCCATCCCAAGAGAGGTATACGTGTGACAGATAAGATGACCCACTCTCTGGAGGTAGCCTGTGGTCTACAGAATTTTTAGAAGACTACAGCTAGGAGCTCTTTGACCTGCATGATTCAGCTGTGCAGGGAGAAAGGCTCAGTTTTGTGCCTGTGCAGGAGTAAGATCCTGCCCTGAGAGAGTCTTGCTGTTCTGGAGCAATGTCTGGGTGATTACTGTGGGGCATGGGGCATAGAACCATAGAATATTTTGGCTTGGAAGAGACATTTCAAGCTTATCCAGACAAACTGCCCAGCAATGGGCAGGGACATCTTCAGCTAAAGCAGGTTGCTCAGAGCCCTGGCCAACCTGGCCTTGAATCCTTTCCATGGATGGGGCATCCATCACATCACGTGTTCCAAAACAGCTGCATTAGTGTTGAGGCCTCTCTTTTTCTGTGATTTTGCAGGAGCTCATCTGAATGCCGCCATCACCATTACACAATGCATTTTAGGAAACATCTCCTGGACAAAGGGTGCAGCTTATATATTCGGCCAGTTCCTGGGCTCCTTTACGGCAGCAGCCACCGTCTTCGCCCTCTACTATGGTAGGGTTGTGTCTTCTATCACAGAGGTTGCTGTAGGCATCATTTCAGTCAACTCACAGTGTTGTCAGAAGTATGTCCTCTTAGAGTACCCAGCACGATTTCTGGGTGAGGAGGGCAGACTTCTGGCTTCTGGGGCAGACTTCACAGCCCAAGCTCAGAACATGTCCCAGATATACCTCTGGGAAGGCTATGCAGTTCCTGGAGAACACCGCTCCTTTTACTCAGGGCATTCTCACTTCCAAAACCTGTCTTCAATGTAAGGGCAGTAGCTGCATTTTGTCAGCATTTTGTCTCCAGGTCTGCAGGGGCTTCATTTACATGAACTACTGTGCATTGGGTACTGCTGGAGCTCTGGGGGACTCTGCTGCTCTGTGGAAAACAGGTTTGCAGCCACTGGGGGTTTTGAGTTGTGAGCAGAGGACCCACTACCTGTTGTCTCCAGCATGTCTTGGTCTCTGAGGGGCAGAGAGTTGGAAGCCTCCAGTGCATCCAGACTACTCCAGGCTCCAGGAGCAGGGGTAGGGAGCTGGTAGGCATAAGGAAGAAACTGCAGACCAAAACCTATGGGTAACAGATATTGGTGAGATCATGCCCTGCCAGGAGTGAGTCACCTCCATTGCATCTTCCATTGCCTCCCTTCTCCTGGTGTCTGTGCTGGCTGCAAAAGGAGAACTTGTGTATGTGTTCTGTGGGATGAACGCTGTGCTAACTTCTGTAATTCCCGCTTCTCCTAGATGCTCTTTACCACCATGCCAACGGAAGCCTTACAGTGACAGGACCAACTGCCACAGCGCTGATCTTCTCCACTTACCCTGCTCCCAATGTATCCCTGCAGGGAGCCTTCTTCACAGAGGTCAGTGGGCACGGCTGTGGTGTGCTGGGAGAAGGTGAGTGGTAACAGGGACTGCTGCAGGTCTGCCACAGGGTGCCACATGCACAGACACAACCACAACCTCTTCCCCAAGGAGCCCAGCATCCAGGCAGGGACCTGAAAGGTAAGGTCCAAGGCACCTCGGCAGCTGGGCAAGCCTAAATGGTAATGCCTGCAGCTTGGTCCAAGGGCTCTCCAGACACTTTCCCTGCATGTAGCGCAAGCAGTGGGAAGTGAGAAGCTGAGCTATATCAGCAACCATCTCCTCTGGGTTCCGGGCTACACTGTTCCTTCCCTTTTTGGATTCTACACCCACTCCATGCTCCTCGGCAGCTGTGCTCGCTGCTTCTCCCCAGCAGAGAGAGCCTGGGACTGTCTCCAGCTGAGCACAGCCTGGATTCAACCTCTATGTTTGAACAGTCCCATTGACACTGTGTACAGTGGACTCCCAGCTTACAGCACAGTGTCCAGATGCCCAGACATAGGAAAGGGATGCTTCAGGGGAAGTGGGGCACTGAGACACCAGAGACGGAAGATTCACCTCCGATGCAAATCTTAGGAAGCCTGTGATTTTTGACTCTGAGCTGACAAAACTCCTGCCTGGGCATGATGAGGAGGATGGTGGGAGGGGAGGAGCCTAGAGGTGGGGACCAGATCCCCTCAGCCTCCTGTGGATGAGGCAGTGCCCTTGCTGCACAAAAAAGCAAGAATGACAGTGCCTTGCCAAAAGCTGCAGAGTTTCTGCTTTTGCTGGTGTCTCTGCAAGCAGTCCGAGTCTCTCCAGCTGCATTTTCCGAAGCAGAGAGAGACAGGTGTCATTACCTCTACCAAAACTATGGTTCTTGATGTCCTGGACACTGCACGTCTACAAATGCCAGCTATGTACTGTCACTGATGGGAAATTCAGTTTCCCAGGTGAGAATCTGATATCTGCATACAGGCTGTACAAAACATTGCTTTCTGTAGAGAGGATCATATTTGTCTCATGAGCAGTTTGTTATGGCTCTGCTTCTATTAGATGAAATGTACTTACAATAATCCATTTCCCCGACTTGAAAGGTGGAGGGAGAGGACATTGCCGAGAAGTTTGTATCAATCTTGGTGATGAGGTGAACACATTTTTGTGGAGAAATGAGTCAAGAATTTTCTTCAGTCCACTTGTGAGGAGGGAGTAACATTTGGGTCCTCCCTGATTTGATCAGACCATGAATCTCATCTTCTCTTTCATGCTGGGAAGTCTCTCCCCATCTGCTGAGCAAGATCCTTCCACCTTCCCCATTCTCTCTCCTGACCTGTTCTCCCTTTTCTGCTCCTACAGTTTACGGCAACAATTATGCTGATCCTGGGAATTCTAGTCATCCATGACAAGAAAAACAATGCAGCCGTAAAGGGTACTCAGCCCATGCTCACGGGTATGCTGGTCCTGGGCATCGGTCTGGGAATGGGGTTGAACACAGGCTATGCCATAAACCCCTCCAGGGACCTGCCCCCCAGGATCTTCACGGCAATTGCTGGCTGGGGAATGGATGTCTTCACGTGAGTGACCTGTTTTGCTCTTACACTGCACAGCTTGCAAGGGGAGGAGATAAGCACAAGATAAAATGGGTCATGAAGCCTTTTTCTTTGGACCAAGCCATGGCACCACTGCAGAGTGTGAGGGCTGTGCCTAGAGAAGCCCTGTGCATTACGTACACAAAATTTGGAGTTCACTAATTCTCCTGCATGGGATTCACTCTGACACTCAGATATCTCAGTTTGGACACCAAATTGTCTGCCCGTTCACTGGAGATCCAGCTGGCTTTTGCAGTGACCAGAGAGCCAGAATGCATTCAGCTCACCTGAAAGCAGGTACTTTCAGCTGGATTGCTGAATAGCTCTCCTAAATTTAGAGTCTCAATTTGGAGATGAAACCCTCCTTCCTCTACCTAGTAAGATGGTGTCATGCTATGGCTTTTCATATGGTGAGATCATTAGCAGAGTTTCCTTTCCTGGATGCCCGTTTTCCTTAAATTTCCAGAAAATATATTTGAGAGTTTGGTAGAAGAGTTGCAGATGTTATTGGAAAAGGTGGGGGCAAAATGCCTATGTGTCTCTGAGAGTCAGACTCATCAAGACCACAGAGCCAGTTTCTTCTGGAGAACAAGAAACCTGCAGTGTGGAGCCACCTTTCCATGCTGATGGTGGAAATGACCTTCCGCCCAGCAATTATGTGGCGGAGAGCAAATTTGTCTAAGCCAACTATAGGCTTAGTACCTGGAGTGGGACAAACTCCTCTGCTCACACCACTCGCTCCTGCCCAGCAGACTCAGCCCAGCTCACCCAGCACAAAGTGGTGGCCGGGCAGCAGTTCCAGTCTGGCTCACCAGCTGCCTCTTCTGTGTTTCATTTTAGGGCTGACCATTCCTGGTGGTGGGTCCCAGTCGCAGCTCCAATTCTGGGATGTCTTGCTGGTGTTTTCATCTACAAAGTCATCATTGATTTTCACAACGAACCTGCCCAGGAAAATGAAAATGAGCAAGAACAGGCAGTCATGGAGACTTCCACACTCTGACAGCCACATGCTTTGATGGCACATGTGAAGGGCACACCCGTTTGTCCACCATGCAGGTGGACAGATAAGGGTCTAGTCTTCAGTAAACCTACTCTGCTTAAACAGACAAACTTGGGTCTCTGGGGATATTGGCAGACCTGTGCAGGGTCAGATCTGACTGTGACTTGAAGACATTATTCAATCTCCCTGTGTAAAAATCTACAAAAAAGAATAAAATAAAAGCCAACCTCCAAGCAATCCTCACATTCTGTAGAAAAGCAAAGCAGAGCTACAAGTCTCCAGATACCCATATTTTCATATAAATGAAAATACAGACATCAACAGTGGCAGATTCAACATGATTAAGTTAATTAACATAGAAATTTTGATCTGGACTATTCTTTGGTAAGAGGTAGATACTGAAAGGATGGACCTGCGGCCTAGGCTTGCTTCCATTTGCATGTCTGTCACCCTAACAAACACCTGGTTTGGCAGAGCACAGAAAAGAGCAAGGACAGTTTAAAATAGAAACATGGACCTGTTGGATTGAGGCATTTTTTTAAATTTTTTTTTTTGGATCTGAACATTCAGGAAGCATTAAGAAATCACTAAATTAAACTACAGGGTATCCTGAATCCTGTCACAGTTCTGCTGGAACACCCTGGCATCACAGAACCATGTGTGTTACTGAGACTAGACTTGAGCTACCACCAACTACCACCACGTGAAAGAATTCAGACGTCTGTGACAGAATCCCCAAAAATTTGAACAAAACCCCGCCACCCCCCAAGCGCTTTTATTTCCTACTCTGAATGCATGAGAAATAAGAGAAGAGGCTGCCCTGCTGCTGCAGGAATTCTACCACCTCCATCTAACAGGGAAGTGGGCCTGCAACAGCCTTGCAAGTTTGAGGTGTCATTGGATTAGAAGTAGAACACTATCAGAAGCTGCCTGTTCCCAGGAGGGATGACAAGAGCCTTAACTTTTCTAGAAAGTGCTTAAGCAAGTATGGTATGTATGCCAAGCACATAACTGCAGTCCCAGGGCTGGCTGCCATGAATAAGCAACACAGAGATCTCCAAGAGTAGGAAGTGACAGAACATCATCACTCCTGCAGAGAATTCCAGAAAACCGCATTTACTACTGGCTTTAATGATCATTCCCATCTCACTATTAAAAGGATAGCTAATGGACTGCTATGGCATGGAGTTGGGTTGGGTGGGAGGTAGACGTGTGCTCCCTCTGTATCAGTAGAGCAGCTACAAAAGATCTTCACCTGTCTCAAGATGCACATGGGCTTGAGAGGGCGCATTAGAGGATTTCTTGTGATTTGGGGGCGGCAGAGAGTGACTGCCAGGCAATGCAGCAAGTGCACTTGAGGGTGGGCCCTGGGCAGTGCTGGAAGCCAGAAAAATATGCCTAAACTAGGGCTGATGGCTGCAGAGATTTTGTACAGTGACTGCAGGACAGAAGTGGAACAGCTGTCACACAGCTGAGTCTTTTGGCCTATGTGAACTCAACTGGGAAGTTCTGAGAAGATCAAGAGGGATTAGCTAAAAGCATTGTAACCCATCCCTTCCCAGTGAGAGATTCTCCACTGCATTAAAAAAAATCCCAAACAATCCACCCTGCACACTGCTCTTGCCATACATGTTTTGCATCGCATGTGCCTGTGCGCCCCAAAACTTCTTCAAATACCCAATCACTCTGGAGGAAAATATTTAAATATTTATTAAAATACTATTAAGCACTTACAGGATGGCTTCATATTTCTGAAGGCCATACAATACTCATGAAAGCCTCACAACATCCCTGTGAGGTAGGTTTGTCTTGTGTAATTATGTGGTGGTTTCAAAAATTAGAGATGATGCTGTTTAAATAGTCAATGCTTATTTGAAGACAGTGACTCTGATTTCCATATTTAGGCACAAAATGTGTTGGGTGCTACCATGATTCCAGCATATTAGGAAGACAGAATAGCATAGAAAAGTAGTGGAAACAATCAGGTGTAACTGAAAACCAGCAGTTAACGGGTTAAAGTGCAGTTCTAACCTGAAAACTTACAGTATAGAAAACAGCATCAGGGGCTTCAAAGGCTGTAGGATCTCAGTGGCCCCTGGTAAGATCCTGCCCAACTGAAAAGTGGCAAAGGCTGTTTCAATGGCCAGCTTTGCAAAGGAATGTGTGACAAACCAAGGGGTCCTCATGGCTGATGGGACTCAACACCATCGACTCTTTGCTCAGCAGTCCCCACAAAAGGGAAGCAACAAGGGATCTTGCAGCTTCTGGCTGCCTTCAGGCTTGTTGGGAATCATGTCACCATCTGAAAAGACACAGCACAAAGGCCAAAAAGTGGTCTGGGCTGTAAAGCAAGTGGCTAGGCTAATGCAGAGACATGGAAGTCCCAGGTCCCATTGTACCATGAATCTCAGAGCAGAAGTTGGAAGGAGCACAGGGAAGTGCAGAGTTTGATATTTCTCTGTTCAGTGGGTTCCAGCCTGCTCCCACGGCATGCAAGGTCAGGACAGGTTTCTTTCAAAGGACATGGCAGAAATATCTTCACACCCTCTACTTCAGCATGGGTCTGTTAAAGTAATAGTGAATTGCATCTGCTTTCATTTCACTGCTGCAGTTGTACAGGAACAGAAGCTTCCCTATGGAGCAGTGACACCAAGGGTTTCTTCATGCCCTCTGAAAAGTACATGCTGCAAGTAGCAGAAGGGAATAAAATCAGTGTCTCAAGTTGCTTTTTCTAAGAGTCTCCAGGAACTACATCCACATCATGGCTATATTTCATGCAAGTGCTGCAATGTGTTTTCCGTGGGCAGATCTATTCATGCACAAGGAACTTGGTCTGAACCACTGAGACTCTGCAGCAGAAAACATCAAAGCTTATTGCAAATGTTGTCCAGGGTCAGATCTGGGGGGCTCACTTCCTTGAAGAATTCCCAGCTAGTGAGGACGTCTTGGCAGAGGTCATGCTGGTGTGACTCTTTTGGGAGCCTGCTGGCTGTGAGGGTGGTTTCTTTTTGAGCACTGGAGTTTTGTTCTTGCTTTTAAACACCTTATTGGGGTCCAGCTTGTTCACAAAGGAATCAGCTTCTTCAGACAGGAGCGCTGTGTTGATGGTTATGGGTTTATACATGTTAAACCATTGCTGAAAGGCAGGAGGGTGGGGAAGGAAGAGGTTAAATTCGAATTGCAGTTAGACAATTTCACCTTGCTCCCTGTCTTCCCCGAGACATGATTTTAATCCTATGCCACTTATCTGTTTGCAGTTCACAGGACTTGGAAGAGTGCCTGTGATAAGGATACACAAGACATGGCTACAGCCACAGTCCTGGAACTGCATTCCAGATAGGGAAGAGGAGAACCAGACACAGATCTAACACCACCTTTCCTGCAGTGCAACTCCTATCAGGAGCAATTCCTGATTCAAACCACAGGAGGAAAAGCAAAGGGAGGGGAAGAAACTAAACCACATTTATTTAGATTCAGATAAGCAGAAAAGATTAAAAAACCTCGGAATTTAAATGTGTTTATAAACTGGAAACCAAATAGTTGAATTTTTCAAAATGTAACCTTCCTCCCTGTCTTCACACATTCAACAATACATTTTTTAGAACTCTTTCCACAAAGCATTTTGTGTTTGTTTCTCTTATTGTTTCTATTTCTGATTTTCTATCTAGAAATAACTACAACGATTTGGTTTTCTGGTTGCAGCAGACACCACAATGTTACATCCTACAGCTCTCAACTCTTTTTTTTATATCACTTTTCCATTGACAAAGTCAGGAAATAGACTGAAGAAGTTATGATATTATGAATGACACTGAAACCACCAGCAAAGTGTTGAACAAGATAAACAGAAGATCAATACCAAAATGTAGATAGCAATCTATTAATGTACTGCTTAGTGGAAAACAGCTTTAATATACCCCCTTGAAAACCTTTTAAAATTATAATGGTTAACACACTAGGAGGAGTTTAACCAACAGGGGCTGCAAATGATTTGGGAATATACAAATGACTTCTCTTAAGGTTTGCAAATATACTGAACATAATAAAATATTTATAGCAGGAAAGTTACAGGAAGGCAGAGCACAGTACCACATACACAGCCTTGACTGATGAAGTACAGCGCAGAGTAACAGGGAAGACATCAGAAACGAAAAAACCAAATTCTACAGCCACTATTTGACGGGAAGTTGGCAGTTATTTTAGTAATTCTGATGTACACACAGGACCAGGGAATGCCATGCTGGTAAGACAGCTGTCATGTCTGGGTGAAGTGCAGGACACTCACTGAGTACCAGCAGGCCTTGCCAATGTGCACTGACACTGTGCTGTGTTCAGTAGGATTGCCAGCTCCATTCCCTGACCTCTCACAGGATGCAAACAGGGATAGGGCTGGCGGCCCAGTCAAACACAGAGGAATAGCAGAAGCCTCTAACAGCAGGATTCTGGCATAGCAGAATAGTAATTTTAATAATAATAAAGGACTGGAAAGATCACAAGGCTTTCTTTACATAGAGGTCTTCTGTAACTACTTCTAGGACATTAAATTGCCCCTTTTGGGGCATAATTTTTATCAAGGCCCAACTGCTGTGAGAAAAGCAGGGTTAACACAATATTAGTGAATTCAAATTACTGTGAAACAAATGACTGCTAACGTGTTATAGGGAAAAAACTTGTGGCCCCTTCCATGGCTTGCTAGGGAGGCCCCCTCGAGCCTACAGACTATTTGCGAAAAGGTGGGAAGATGTTTTTCCAGTCTGTACTTATGCAAAATACTGACAAGCTGGATGCTGCTGTCCTACCTTGGCCTGGGGGCTGACCCCATAGCGGGTGAAGGCATACTGCCACTGTGGGAGACCCAGGTGGGTGATGAGCAGGCGGTAGTAGGCTGTGAAGGTTTTGGTGAGGAAATGCCAATACAGAGCTCTGTCCAGGAACCATATCTCTGTGTCTGGAGAGACAACTAGAATAAAACAAGCACAAATTACGCTGTTGCTTTGCAGTAGTAAGATTAACCCCTGGTCACCGCCAGGTGGGAGACTTAACATACTCATCAGAAAGACTGTTTTAGGTACAGCCAGGGTTGCCACAGCCCAGGTACATAATCCAGCATTTGTCTTTGTTAAACTTCATATGGTTGATGACTGCACATCCCTCTAATTTGTCAAGGCCTCTCTGCAGGGTCTCTCTGTCCTCGAGGGAGGCATCAGCTCCTCCCAATTTAGTATCATGGCCAGACTTGCTTAGTATTCCTTCTAGTCCTGTGTCCAAGTTATTTATGAAAACATTGAAGACCACCAGGCCCAAGATGGAGGCCTGTGGAACCCCACCAGTGACCAGTTGTCAGCCTGATGTGCCCCATTCACTATAACCCTTTGTGCCCTACCCATGAGGCAGCAGCTCCCCCACTGCATGAGGTGTTTGTCTAGCTGTGTGCTGGACAATGAATGCAATTCCTTCACAACCTGGGACTGACATGCTATGTAGAACATTCTTGGACATCAGCAACTTTGTAGTATATGTTCAAAGTACAATTAAGGCAAACATTTATCTGCCCCACAAAGTAAAAAGCAACTAACTCAGCTGTCAGTTATCTGGGTTACTGAATAGAGTCCAGAGTCTGGAAGTCATGGGAGTGTGTGCTGCCAACAAAAACACATTTTGCAAAATCTCTCCACAGTGAGCAAATGTTTCTCTGGTGGTGACTTCCTTTGTACCACAAAAAGAAGTTACTTTATTGGGAGACTGAGATCCTGAACATTGTCAGTTAAACAGACTGCCCCTGTGTTGACACCTACACCTGTAACCACTGCTCCCTTCCCTGGCCCAGGTAATCCACTGCATGTGCTGAAATCACTAACACTGCCAGGCACGAGGACAAGGAACTTCCTGCCTTGGGAGCTGTAGTCACACCCAATGAAAGACACAAGATAACAACCCAAGATTTTTCTTAAGAACGTGTATATTGCAATTGCACAGCCCTACACAGTAAACACACGTACACCTAGTGACCCGTGCACTGTGTCAGATGACAACTCCTTTACAAGTGCCTTGGGTGTTTCACTACTCGCTCACTGATAACAGTTATCTCTGTATCTGTCAGAAGAAACAGCTCAGCTCCCACTTCTCACCTTCCCATTAACCCTTCCTGCCACATTTTGACCTAGTTAGGACCTGGCAGTTGTGCATCCATGCACAAGGTGGAAGAACCAGCCTAATTCTGTCCCAGTCAGCTAAGGTCTTTTTTTACCATCTATCCTTTGTTTCTAAGCAGAATTATACCCTTTCTTATCAAAATGTAAGGGCCTTGTTCCAAGACATGCAAGTAACCAGACATAAGATTGGGGGAGCTCTGTATTATTTCAGCACAGTTGTCTGTAGGTCACATGAGAATGCTCCCCTGTTTCTACCCATGCACAAATCATAAGTTATAACTCTGACTCCAACATAAAAAAGGAGTGAGAATGTTAGCTCTATTTAACTCTCCGTAAGGTTTAGCTCCTGACTTCAGTGGAGACAGGACATCCCAGTAAAAGTTTCATCTACAAATTGCAAAGAAGATCAGAAACACAAGATAACTCTCCACGTGTGGCCTCCAGATACAACACGCAACAAGAGATAGCTAACTTTCCTCTTTTCAGTCTCACCTGGTTCAGCATGCTTATAAACAAGACAGACTTTCCCATTCCCGTTGCATGGGTCTAATTCAAAGATAAGACTACGAGAATCGAAGTGTGGCTTCTCTGGTTTGTCTCCATTACCTGAAACCAAAGACAAAATTTCATGAAATATGTTTGGAAAAAAGACTGTGACTCAGTTGCAAAGAGTCAATCTGTTTTATACTTATTAATAAATCATCTGGTGAAGAACTAAATCAGACTATTATATTTATACTTCTTGAAAATGATTAAGTTCCCTATGTTTAAAATAAAACTAAGCAAAAAAAAAAAAGGGAGAAAAATTTTCAACTCTGATATGAAAACAAACCACTGAGTCAAAATCAGATTGCTGAAAAGAGACAACGAGCTGACTTCTAATTCTTTCCTGGCATCAAGCAAGATAAGGTTTACAGATGTAACTCCTGAGGTTTGACTAATCTTTTCTTAAATTCTCCAGTGTTGGAGACGGCACAGTCTCCAGTCAGTCAACCCAAATCCATCACTTATCACTTAGAAGTTCTCCTCATGGATCTTGAATTTTCCCTGCTGCAAATGAAGCCTGTTAATTCTGTTTTATCTACCATTCCTTTTTTGTCCTAATTTATTTTTTTCTAAGGAGGACAGGGAGAACAATTTATTCTTTTTCTCTTGACAGAAGACTTTAATGAAATTGCAGAGATACATACTTCTCCGTATGTTCCAGTGTGACATCAGAATGCTTCTCAACAACCACATCTGACTCTTACTCAACTTGTGACCCACAATCACCACAGAGCATTTCTACAGCACCACTTTGGGACTGCATAGCTGCAAGTTCTTGCAGGATGCAATTTTGAAATGTAAAGCTGGTGAAGAAAAAGTGGGACACAAAAGCTGTACTCTTCAGAAGAATTTTCCATGAAAGTCAGGATGAGAACTTCTGTGGGGATGCAATTTTTTCTCACTGTACCTTGTAAGTGCATCAATGAAGGTTTAAGTCACTAAATAGAAGCAGAATTTGGTGCATTTCATTACAACGGCTAGAAGATCAGGACTGCAGTTAAACTGGAATGTCCAAAAATACTTCCAGACATATTTGAAAGCTAGAAGAGCTACAGAGATGCAGAGACAAGACTGAAATCAAATACCATTCTTTTGAGAAATTGGTGTGACACCCGGCTCTGTTCTTATCCTCTTGATTTTTCCAGTTGGACTGTAAGAGCTCTGACAAAATGAGTGGGCTTTTTTTTTTTATTCTCTCCAAATAGCAGTATTCCCAGCTTTTTTAGGCAGCCTGGAAACACACATTTTCCAGCATAACCTCACAGTTATATGCATGTACCAGTTACTTTTCCAATTCCAGCTGTCTCTTTCACTACCAAAACAAAACCTGTTATCTTTTGTTCATGTAACACCGTAAGCACACGGAGACTTTGGAAGCTGAATCACTGAAGCAAGGCTCAAGTGAAAGTTCAAACAGGGAAAAGGCAGAACAGGAAGGCTGACAGGCTATTAAAAGAGGATGCAAATACTACTAATCCCCATGATATTCACAGCATACAGATCTACCTGCCAAAGCTGTAGGGGACTGATAAGATACTTAATAGATCCAGCCCAGGAGACAGAGAGTCACAGAATCATAGAATGGTTTGGGTTAGAAAGGGACCTTGACGATCATCTTGTTCCGACTGCTGCGATACAGACAGGGACACCTTTCTCTAGACCAGGTTGCTAGGTTTCTGTTGCTGTATTATAGAACGGAAGGGACATTAAAGATCATCTTGTTCCAATTACCCTGCCATGGGGGATAGCTGAGGTGCTAAGAGAATTGGGTTTGTTCAGCCTGGAAAAAAGAAGGCTTCAGGGAGACCTAATTGTGGCCTTCCGATACCTGAAGGGAGCCTACAAGAAAGATGGAGAGGGACTTCTTACAAGGACATGTAGTGACAGGACAAGGGGGAATGGCTTCAAACTGACAAAGGGTAGGCTGAGGTTAGATATTAGGATGAAATTCTTTACTGTGAGGCTGATGAGGCACTGGAACAGGTTGCCCAGAGAAGTTGTGGATGCCTCAACCCTTGAAGTGTTTAAGGCCCTGTTGGATAGAGCTCTGAGCAACCTGGTCTGGTGGAAGGTGTTTCGGCCCACATATCTATGTGCTATATCCTAACATTACTCTAACAGAACAAAAGGGATGAGACAGAGCACATTTTGTAGCCTGTTAGCAGGGCCTTACCTTCCTCGTCTGTGTCATCTTCCAGGTCAGCAAGAGTTGGAGCATTAGGCAGAGAGTACATAGAGGAACCCCCAAGGCGACACAGCTTCGAGACGCTGTTAATCACCATGGAGCCCAGGGGCATTGGAGTATCTGCAACAAGACTGATCATTAATCACATCCAGCTCCAGGAAAGCATAGGAGGTATTTCTTTTCCTCCACACATCAATCTCTTCTAACACACAAAGGGGGCGAAGAGACGGTTATACCAGAAAGCCTGGACACTTAACTAAGGAGTCTACAGGAGAAAAGGTGAGGCTTTTTCAAACACAGGCTCACACTTACAGGTGATACAACAGCATCTCAGAGCTGTAAAGGTATGAGAATTACACTGCTGGCAAAGACTGTGCTGCAGCTGTTAGCTCAGTTCCTTGAAACTGGCTATTAAAAATCCCGTCTAGCTACAGCCACCTCCTCAAACCTCTTTTCCCTGCTGCTGTTCTTCCTACCAGAAACCACCCCACACATTTACACCTTACTGAGCTGCTTGTCCTCTGCCACTTCATGTACCTGCTCAGGCTGCGTCCTCTTGGTTCTCACTTCCACAGAGGTTTTATCAGTGCATCAACGTGTGGGTGTTCCTGAAAGAGTGCTTGAGGACTTCTCACCTGTCTCTTTCTGAGTACTCATACTGTTACCAGACATCAAGCCAACAAGTACCCTCTTCAGCCCTGTGCACTGTGATGGGTCTCAGAAGGCACTGCTGGATGCTTGCTCAAACAAGACAGTTATGTCAGCAGCCTTGGTCTCTCTGCACTTGTGAGCCCTGAAAACAAGACTCTTCAGAGGTCACAACACAGCAAATCCCACTTGAAACACAATAGGAGTCCCTGCAGGTGCTAACGCACTGATGTCAACTGTCTCTGAACCGTCATTTCACTTCTCTGCATTTGAAACCCATCTCCAGAAATAAGCAGTCTTCACAGTCCAGCTTGAGAACCTTGCTTGAAGGCAATGAGAGCCAGGATAATAGCTGCAGACTGAAAAAACTGCCTGATTTTTGCCAAACAAGGATAAACAATGAAGCTTGGACTTCAGCTGGTGGAAGCAGAATCAGGCTCCAGCATGTACATACACTTTTTAATGAGAAAGAGGCATTATCAGAAGGTGGCTCTTCCTACTAATTTATGATGGGATAATGAGCTACACCTGCTTCTCTTTCCATGAATGACAGAGGGAGTGAAGGTATGAGATTGAAATGACACACCTAAATCTGAGCGTCAACAGATGGCCAGTGTATTACAGAACAGTATTTATGTCATGAATAACTGGTTTCTTGCCAGTGTTCAGGGTATGCACCTCTTCTGTAGGAGTCCAGAACATGCAAGCAATAGATTTTGCCCTGAGAGATGTGTACTCATTGTGCAGAAAGTAAGTTTGAAATTAAAGAGCTTCTGCACAGGAAAGACTGGCTGCAATGAAATGAAGGTATCAGTGGAGAGGAACACAGACTCACCATCAGTCTTCACACTCCAGGTCATCTGGAAGCCATCGGTCATCAGATAGAAGTTCTTTAAATCCTCTGGTAGTACACAAGAGTTTTTCTGCAAATCACAATCAAAGTATTATGGGAAAATGCAGAACATGCCTCAAACCCAAAGGACAACTGAAAACTGGTACAGAAATATTTGTCACCAAGTGTTTTGCCTAACTCCAAGATGACTCAAATAAGTTCAAATATCTCATTCTAAAGCCTTGAGAGAAAGCTGCATATTTCTTGGGTCCATGCTACTGTCTTAACAAAGGTAGCTTGGGAAAATTTCACAATAAGAAGTTAGTCATCACAAAATTATCACAGCATTGCTCCCCAACTGAGACATCATATTACCTTTGGAGACTAGCAGCCACTCCAAGCTCACACAAACCAGAACAATCGGCTCTTTCATATATACAGCTTACAAGAGTAGGGTTTTGCTTTAAGTGAAATCAGACTAAACTTACCTGTTCCACTAAAGCATGTACAATATTAGCACAGTGACTCTTCTTCTGAGGGATTTAAGTTCCAAGTAGGTGAAAGAAGCATAGACTCAAAAGCTGCACATACTCAAGCAGATTTGATTTTTCACTTAACAAAAAGCATGTGTACAAACACATGCAAAGCCAGACTCACAAACCTGCTGGTCTGGTTTCATCCCTCCAAACTTCAGTGCTTGGCTGGGGCTCCTTAGCCTGCTTCTTTTTGAGCCAGCAGTGAAAGAAGCAACTACCGTGAGCTTGAGTTTCCAGTAACCAGAACACTTCACTTCTCCACCTGTCTTGGTTGTGGAAAGAGTCTTTCTTAACTTAGACTCTTCAGTTAAGCAGCAAATACAAGGAAGGAAGCATAAAGGCTTAATCCTAGGAACAAAAAGAAGCCCGAGGAGCTACAGGCATTTGTAGGCCCGGCTCCTGGAGACAGGGTTGGCTGCAGACCAGTGACCCTCTGTTCCTGCTGAAGCATTAATGAAATAGGATGGAAATTTGCCAGTTTTAAGAAGACAAGCAACAAGTATGACTAAGGAGTCACCTGTTGGTTTGTTTGTAATTGTTTTAGAGAAAAAACAGATTGAGAAAGATTCAACAGTTCACATTTCAAATACCGTCACATGACTCCGAAAGAATCAGACCTCAAAATCCACTCTCTGATGATGCAGATTCCACAATCTGTGCACTGACTGGCCCAATGGCTGCACCACTCTCCTCATAAAAAAGTCTCATTAAATAAAGACAGAAAATTCTGGTAACCAATAGCTAAGGAAGATGCACATGCAGTTCAAGTAGCTCTCTTCACTTAGGACATAAATTTGTAACATCTCAAGAGAAGCTTATCACATTCTCCCCGATATCTGCAACTTGCACATATCCAATTATCTTTCCTGACGCTGCTTCAGCATATCTATCCAGCAGGAGCAACCTGCCAGCTCTGCATCCAGCTGCAGTGCTGGCCTCTGGTCATCAGCTGCTGGCATGAGCCAGGGAAGGTGCTGGTCTCCTCCTGTCCACATTCCCTCTCTCCCCTAGGACCAGTGCAGCCTTTCAGCCTATTAAAGCCTTACTCACAGCCAATTTCTTTGGGTTGTTACAGTCTCTGTCCCCTAAACTGGGATGTACACATTGTGCAGGACCCCTTAACATGCTCACAAACTTGTGATTGTTAACTTACTTTCTAAGCACATCCATTTACATTGACTGACTACTACTGACTGCTGTTGACGAGTTCCAGACACGAAAGGCTTTGCAGCTGCCAACAGGGCAGGTCACTTTACTTGCCTTATCAAGCAGCCTGGTCACTAGCACAGCATTTTCCTAATCCAGGTAGGGAAAATCTTCGGGGTCCACAGATATTAAAGCAGATAAACTGATACTGTAGAGAGCATTTTGAGAAGGATTTAATGTCCTTTGATAAGAGTCTGATGATGGCTGAGGACCTGGTGGTAAGTTTAAGGAGATTACTAAACCACATGGACATATCTGAAGTTCTTCAAATGCCTTTAACACACACCCCTTTTTCTGTGGGTTCTCCTCAGTCCTAAATATTTATAATTTCATGCTGTGCTTTCATCACTTCCAGTTTCAAGCTGTAGCTGTAAACACAGTGACTACAGCTAAAACTACGAAGGAAGAAAGTATGACAGACCTGCCACGAAACATCAGAAGAGCACAGAAGTTTACATAAAACTCAATACATTTGAAATCCCCCAGTTTTAACTAATACATTGCAGCAGTACAAACGCATACGTGAATGGGTCTCCTGGCTTTAGTGTTATTATCCAAGCAGGGCAACCAGATCCATTGGGGTGACAAAAATCTAAGATGTTAAAACTTCCACTGTAGTATCCAGATAAATACTGCTACAACTCAGGAAGAGACCAGTTTAGCAAATATAGCTGACTAAGACAAGGGAAAAATCACATCTGAATAGGTTTTCTGCTCTGAATCTTCCTTTTGAAAAAGATCAACAGGTGCACATCTCTCCAGATGGCTGCTTTCCCAATTTACTTCAGGATTCTCTTAACCATGTCCCTTCGCAAGAGTTTTCAAATTATGGTGCAAAATATATGGGCAGAAAATGCAGTACCAGAGCAGGTCTGGGGTTTATAGGGAAAGGCCTGTAAATAGAAAGCTTCACTAATACCCATCTCTCTCATCTGATGGAAAGGACTGACTGATCTGTCTTATGATGCTAAGTCACATGACCATATGACATCAGAACACTAATCTGACAGCAGTCAGAGAAACTAGCCACTATATATTAAAAATGGTTTATCAAACTCTGTATTCCTCCTGCTCAACTGGTAGTTTTCAGGGTTGTGATCTCCAGCCCCGTAAAATACACTATTCCTAGTAACATGTCAGAATTGGCTTAACCACTGCCCTAGCAAGCAGCTGTTTTCATTCCAGTCATCTGGTTACACTCATCAGCTCATAAAACAAAATATCCCAAGTGCCCAATATGGTGCGTGAGGTCTATTCCTTTTGTTTGTTCTCTGCAATATCCCCAAACAGTCTCCCAAGAAAGCACAGTCCATTGAGGACAGGGAAAAATATTAGAACCAAGCTAGTTTTGCTGCCAGGACCCTATCAGAACTGGATCCAAAGCTATAAAACCCTGACATATGGCAATTCACTTAAAGTACTGTTGAAACAATGCCTCTTAAGCAAATATACTAAAGAAACCGGAAGCAATCAAAACATACAGCTCTGGAGAGACTTCTCTAAAAACATGAATGAGTTTTATCCAACTTCTGGGGAGAGAAGGAAGGCATTCATCTCACTTCTCAGGGTTTCTAAGTATCAGATCACATCAGAGGCCACCTTTCTCTCTCCATAATGTCCTGCAGTTTCCTGGCTTGTCCTAGCTGCCAGTGAATGGTAATGTTAATTTATGTTACAAACTGAGATGTTCTTGTTGCACCTGAAATAAATCCAACCCTGAGTGCTCCCAGGAGGTCACCTTGATTTTCTGGGGCTGGGGTAGACCTAATCTTCTGCTGCAGAGAACAGGATTTAACAATTCTCTTGAGGATGTTGTTGTGTAGCCAGTTTTTCAATCAGAATATTATAAAGCTTGACAGGAGGGGGAACATGGTGTAAGAAACACCATCTACCTCCCAAATGTCCTCCAGCCTTTTCCCCATTATGCAGCATGAAGAAACAGAGATTTCCTCATGAGCTGGTCCTGCTGAACCCACTTTCCCGCCTCTCTCACAGCTGGGCCATAAGGCAAGCTCAAGATGGGTACATCCTGTGCTCCTGGGGATCAGGGGTGGCAAGCTTGCCTAATGCTACGAGAGGACACTACAAGAAAGATGCCAAAAACGACTCTTGAAGATGTGCAAGCCTGTATGCATACTTGGAGTCAAAAAGAGATGTGGCAGAAGCAAGGATGATGACTTTCCAGATGTCTGCTGGAAATACAACACAGCAGAGAGGCAGCAGCTCAGGAGGCTCCCGGATTGTGGGCAAGAAAGGCGCCAAGGAGGACCCAGGAAACAAGGATCCAGGAAACTACAGGCCTGTCAGCCTGACCTCAGTGCTGGGGAAACTCATGGATACCTTCTGGGGTGGAGACCATCACATGGCATGTACAGGAGATCATCACATGGCATGTAGAGGAGCACCAGGGGATCAGGCCCAGCCAGCATGGGTTTGTGAAAGGCATAACTGCTTGATCAACCTGATCTCGTTCTATGACAAGGTAATCTGCTAAGTGGATGAGGAAACGGCTGGGGATGTGTCTACCTGGACTTCAGCAAAGCCTTTGACACCATTTCCCACAACATTTTCCAGGAGAAACTGGCTACTCATGGCTTGGATGAGTGCACTGTTTGCTGAGTAAAAAACTGGCTGATGTCCCAGCCCAAAGAATGTTGGTGGATGGAATTACTTCCAGCAGGCAACTGGTCACTAGTGGTGTTCCCCAGGGCTCAGTTCTGGGGCCAGCCCTGTTTATTATCTTTATTGATGATCTGGATGAGGGAATCGAGAGCACACTCAGTCAGTTTGAGGACAACATCAAGTTGGGTGAGAGTGTTGATCTGCTGGAGGACAGGAAGGCTCTTCAGAGGGATCTGGCAGGCTGGATCCATGGGCTGAGGCCAATTGTGTGAGGTTCCACAAGGCCAAGTGCTGGATCCTATCCCTGTGTCCTGTGGTGTAACAATCCCGGGTTACACTATGGGCTGGGGCAGAGTGGCTGGAAAGCTGCTGAGTGGGAAAGGACCTGGGAGAGCTGGTCAGCAGCAGCTGAACATGAGCCGGGGTGTGCCCAGGTGGCCAAGAAGGCCGAAGGCAGCTGGCCTGTGTCAGCAATAGTGTGGCTAGCAGGACCAGGGCAGTGACTGTGCCCCTGTGCTGGGCACTGGTGAGGCCACAGCCAGAGTGCTGTGTTCAGTTCTGGTCCCTCAAAGAAAGATATTCAGGTGCTGGAGTGTGTCCAGAGAAGGGAACAGAGCTGGGGAAGGGTCTGGAGCACAAGTCTGATTGAGGAGCAGCTGCGGGAGCTGGGGGGGGGTTCAGCCTGCAGAAGCAGAGGCTCGGGGAGGCCTTGTTCTTTACCACCTGACAGGTACTGAAAACACCTGAAAGCCAAGTGGGGGTCGGGCTTTTCTCCCAAGTAATGAGTGAGAAGGACAAGAGGAAATGGTCTCAGGTATGTCCTGTTCCTCTAACAAAATGTAATTTTCTATTTTTGGAAAACCAAAACAATGACATGAGTGACTCATTTTTCTTCTGTTTGAGGCAAAAAAGAAAATATGTTTCAGACACTGCACCAGGGTGCCTCCTAGCAGTACTTTAGTGTAACATCTACTTTTAAAAATTGCATGTTGAGGGGAGCAGGGCTATTGCTAGCCTAATTTTAGGAGTGGGAAAGGATTTCTAGGATGATATACAGTTAGTAGCACTGGTATTCCAGTGACCAGATAACTCTGTCTCTACTCCCTCTGCTATTGCTTGTCTCTCTTTCTTGGGAAGAAGGTAACATCTTGGTAGGTCTAAATATCAGGAAAGGTTGAAATATTATCTGGCTTTATTAAAATATATTGAACTGCTTAAAATTTTTGAGGAAGCGCTGCTACCTGTGTAAATGCACTTGACAATCATGCACCTTAAATATTTTTGTGAGTGTGCTGATTTCCAATAAATTATTCAGGACTGATTTCAGGCTTGATTTCCTGAAGTGTAAGACAGGTTCTTTCTGCCTTGGGAAAAATCTCTTCTGCTCTCCTACCGTGTTGTTGCACTGACTCCTGTCATGAAGCTCAGCTTCCTCTGAAAAGCTTTGTGGCAGCTCAGGGACATTCAACAAGCTTAAGATTTTAATGATTTTTTTAATCTCAACAAGGTAAGATTTTAAAGCACTGTAGTATTCAGTTACAATACTACCACAAACATGGCACAGCACAATTTAGAAAACATGGCCTAAGGAAACTTGGAAAGGAAACATGGAAGGAAACTAAAAATTCATATTACCAGCATTAACAAAATAATATTTTAATCATTTATAATTTAAAAGAGATTGATTTTCTTTTAAGAGTTTCTGAACTTTTGCATTTTTTTTCTCAGAAGAAATACCTCTCCCTTGCGAAACTGAAATAGGACTGGAAAAATTGATTTCATGAAAAAATAATCTAAAGAATAAAGCTTTTATTTTTTAAGTCTCAAGGAAGACAGACGTTGTTGCGGGAAAAATAGTGTAATTTTTGGGAACAGTTTGCCCTACATCACAGACAAAGTCCTGCAAATACTCTCATAACCAAAGAAGTTAAAAATACATACTCTGACAAAATCTTGTTAAAAATCTCAGCTATGAAGAAATGATTATGTGCATAAGTATTGCCACCTAGTGGACAAAAAACCCAATAAAAACAAATGTATTCAAATTCAAGAAAGGTAAGTTTGAGGAAAAATGAGGTACAATTTCATCTTGAAGGGCCTTGTGAGCGGTTGTGTGCTTTGCACTTAATCATCACTGCAGGACATTTTGTCCTGCAATTGTGTGGACTGGGTTAGATTTAGACTTCATGCCCAGACCTCAAGAAAGAAAAAAATCCAGTTACCTTTTAATTTGAGAAAGGAGCTTTAATTTGTCAATGCAACTGGAACTGAAACCAAAGAAACAGACAGCCAAGTCCTTCACTATTAGAAGTCCAGCTCAACTGTATCCACTTAATTTTCAACATTTACTTCCACACTAGACTTACGCCATCGCTGGGCAGGGGTGGTGGGAACAGAAGTTTTGTTTCGGCTTCTCTTGGATAAAGTGCTTTGGCTACAGCATTTGTTTGGCTTTACAAGAATAGCTCAGATTTGAAACAAACCCATTTTAGTTTAGAGGAGAAGCAGCACCTGAAAATGAGAGCAATACCGTGTCCAGGAGAAGCAGCCCTCTCCACTCAACAGAAGAATGAGCAAATGTCACTCTGTGTTCCCAGACCCGAGCTGGCTCACAGCCACGGTGCCTCAAACTTTCCAGCCCAGTTAACCCAACACCTGAACAACAGCTACAGGAAACCAGGAATCAGTTTACACAAACCTGAAAAACAGGACATTTCTCCCTGACCACAATTGCTGGCTACTGGACAAGTTTCAGTAAGTAACACACCGGTTTGCATCACATACATTCTGACCTGGATATACAAATTCTTGAAAAATGTCACTAATTGGAACAGGGCATTACCAAAACTAGTGCAAGAATTTTCCTTGCTGTTTTGGAAATACTGTAAATGGCAAGGTGTCAAAGGAGAAGGTATTTTATGCAGTGGTAACAAGAGCAGTCTCTGGGAGTATTTGTGTTAGGCCATAGCAAGGGTTGGAGCAGAGGGAGGATGATTCACTCGACTGCATCCTGTGCCATGTCCCTTTCCAAAGGCCAGGGAGCTTCTACCGTCCCTTCCCCACACATGAGAGATACCTACCTCAGTTATTCCACCATGGCCATGGGATTAACGAAGACATGTATATTCCAAAAGGGGAGTGAAAATGTCATCTCTGCCCACAAGAGTCACACAACAGTTTTCAGGAGCCCTCTCACCACAGACTGATGCAGTGAGGTCAGATAACGTGGAGTGAAGGTAGCATGTGTCCTTCATAGTCTTCTAGAACAGGCAATGGGACATGCCCTGGCCAAAAGATTGGGTTGGTTAGCCAAAGAGGAGGTGAAAGAAAGGGATACAAGAAATTGAAGTGAATGGTTGAGACTAAAAAGAGAAGCAGATAACTGGAACAAACTGGGTAGCTCAGTGCTACTTGCCAGCTTGACGCCTTTACCTTTAATGGCCATGGATAATAAAGAGCTGCTTCATTTTGTTTGAAAGGGAATTGGAACATGTTGTCAGACCTGAGTCAGAAAAAGTTTTGTTCCCCACTGAGTCACCACTGTAGCTGCCTACTACAGTATGTGATTTTCATTTAGAGCTGTCATCCTGAATGTACGCACACTGATGATGTTTCTCTAACAGATCAGGTGCACGTGACAGCCTAAGAGAGTGATACCTGATTGAGAAAAACCCAAGAACACCTCTTTAGGCTGCACTGTGTATCTTACTTGGTAACAAGCTGTCTCATGAACAAACACAAGGTAGTCATTGCATTTGACATTCTCCAAGGGCTGCTGCACATTCAGACTAACCTCACTGCAGTTTTATCAGGAAAATACTCACTTGCTCCCAAGAAACAATGGTGTGGCGTTCAGCTGGCTCCTTTTCCACAAACGTCACCTCAGCAACTCCTGGAGAAGTCTCTAAAAGGAAAAGAGGAGCATGTTTGCAGCTGGCACGGGTGAGGCCAACACTGTGAGACAGACAATTTTGCAAGTTAATCTGAGTGACAGCCAGGGAAAAGGCATTAACGACTGCAAACATTGTGCTGGTGACTAAGCAGTCACTTTCTTTTGTCTCTAACTGTACTCAGCATGTCTTGGCATGAAGATGCCTAGTGCTGTACAAAATATCATCCTTTGAATTTTTTTATACATATATATGCACATATAACGACATATCTACACACACACTGATTCGGTGGATGGCATCCCCGCCCAGGGCAGGAGAGATTGGAACGAGATGATGTTTAAGGCCCCTTTCAACCCAAACCATTCTTTAATTCTACTATATAAACACACACAAAATTTGTCTTCAAGGTGTGATCTTTTGCAGAGGAGTCATGAAGAAAAAAAAAAAATCAGTATGGGTTCCAAGGCAAACTCTAACAGGGAGATGAATCTTTCTTTGCAAGCATGCCCTGTGGTTTCTGTTGGGTAGGATATCCTCAGCTTGGGACAAGATGTAGTGCGGTGCTGCTGCGAACTGCTAACAAGTCTTTCTCACAAGGACGGGAACACTTCAGCTCTGGATTCAGTGGGTTTGGGCAGACACAGAACCTGATCCTGCTGAATGGATCTGCATGAGCAAACATCAGTCCTCTGAAATCCCAGCTGGACACATGCAAATTTGTTATGAGCAATGAGCTTGTAATTTATAAAAATCATCTGCGTATTTTACGGCAATGAATGCTATATAAATGTAAAATACTAATCCACATAGTGCTACCCCTTGCAGGTGTGTGATGGCAGAACAGCCTCCCTTACACTTCTTATTTTATAATGTTTTACTTCATCCACAGCCAACTGAAATAATTCCCACTGACATAATTCTCTTTGGATCAGGTCCAGAAAGACTACTAACTTGTTGTGAGAACTGCAAGCCCAGCAGACAGGGCATGGAATAGAAGTGATCACTATGCAGGGCTTTCAAGACTGGCTCTGCTGTGAAAGTATTGGCTCCTAAAAGCAGCCACACACATTATAATTGCTTTCTGGTAAAACATACACAGTGCACTAGACAGGAAAAGCAGGCACTAGAGAGCTTTGGTTTGTTTTTCATCTTCAATGTCAGGCCTTTAATTCTATCAGTGGCGTTGTTCGTGTCTGTTTTGTTGGTGGAGGAGAGGCATTCAGTTTCGGGAAGCCTAAACTTCAGTTCAGTTGGACATATTGAGTAGATATGTCCATAAACATGGCATCCAAAAACTAAGCTCCAAGTTAAAGACCGGAAAAAAAAAAAATCATAATAAGTCACATAAGTAAATTTGTCTGGGCAAGGGGGACCCCCAACATACAGAAGACTCTGATGTTTCACCGAATTGCCCTTCTGGTAGGTGGGTCCAAGGCAGGGTAACTTGTCTCTTGCTCAAGTATCAGCTGTTTGAACAAATGTGTGGAATCAATGACCTAACCGGTCTTTCTCATTTAACCTAGACAAACCTTATGACAAGTTGAAGAGATTATAATAACAGAGTAATTGTTATTTCTGTGATCAAAGAAAACATCAGGGATATTTAATTCATCATGCACAACAGCTTGGCTGGGATGACAGAAGATTAAATATCGTATCAGTCAAAGAAGATGTCTAGGAACGAGAGAAATGCAACTTCTAAAGAGGTCTGAACCAAATCCAAGATCAAAAGAAAGAGAAATTCCATCTTAAAAGCCTGAATGTTGTATTAAAAATATCCCGTGGGTATTTAACAGTTGTGTGTAAGTATGGATGGGAGCTCCATTAAACATTAAGGGCTAACTTTGCCATGAGTTGCTTTTTCTTCCAGATGGAAAAAATGAAGGAGCCACCCTGGTGGCACCTAGATACACCATAAAGCTTAACTAGTTCAGGTGACTCCACCCTATTAATTACTCTCAATCAAGATCATAGTAAACTCTGTCCTATTTTTAGGGCATTTCATCTGGAAGCTTCCAAAAATGCTTTGCAGTATTAATCAGAAAGAGTCAATGTAATGGTGTGACACAAAGCTGAAGCAGGACATCACAGGATTTTCAGTCTTTACAATACTGCTAATATTGTCTATAAGTTGGATAAACTCTCAGCATAATTTTAAAATGTCTGAATAGTTACGTTTTTATCTAATAAAGAATGCTAACAGTGAAGTACAGTTCTGTCCTGGGAAATTCAGAAGAGCTAACACCTCCCATTCTGAGTTAGATATGAATAATAAATCTTCCTGGAACTTTTTATTACTCATAGAACTTCAGCAAAATGAATCATACTGGCAACGGCAAAGATCTCTCCCTTTTTTCCCTCAAGTTATAATCTCCATAATGCCTGTGGGAAATCTCCCTCCTTGTAGGGACTTCCACAGAGCCTAAAATTAAAAAAAAACCCCAAACCAACAAGACAATGCCTGATTTTACATTACAGTAGGCAGAAAACATCTAGTGACTTCATGAGACTTTCCAAAAGATTTAAAGTGAGATAGTTTCTAGTACTACTAACAACTGAGCAAGGCATCTTTCTGAATGAGATCCCCTTTGTTATTTGAAAGAAACAAACAGTGAACAGATTGGTAATGTTTCCCAATTAGCTCAGCAATTCTAATTAATTTGGTGGCACGGTTGAAATGCCTAGGACTACTTCACTGGAAAAAATGGGCAAAATTCTCAGAAGGTGTTGAGAGACAGAGAAAGGAAGCAGAGTAAAACATCACTGTGATGGACTGGGATGAACATTGCTGTATTGCACAATACAAGTTGTCAGAGACACAGAGAGAAAAACAAAAAAACACAAACCAGGAAACACCTTCCATGGGAAAGGAGAAGTTATAGGACTTTCAGAGCCATACCTGCTTTGCCATGTCTTGCTGGTGTCAACACCACACCTACCCAAAACAGTTTATATGGCAACATTACATTTGGACACAGCTCACATCTCACAGATCTCACACATCTGAGGGTGGTGAAAATGTGGGCAGGGCTAGTAATTTTTCAAAAAGAGCTACTTCAAAGAAGCCTTTGCCATGAAGATGATCATCAGTTTCACTCACAGAATAGAATGATAATGTTGTCTTGACCTCGCAACTACAAAACTAACAAAACAAACAAACAGAAAAAAAAATTCAAAAAAATCCAAGAAGCTCCCCTGAAGTCCAATAAGAAGTCAGTATGAGAACACTGATCAGGGACTGGGGATGAAATCCTGTCCTCACTGAAGCCCAGAGCAAGGATTAACCCTGATCTTTTATTCTCATCTGTCTGAGCAGCTATCCAAATCCACGTGCAGGTAGAGATACTCTGAGGTTACAAAGTGAAACTCACTGTCCTGCAATACGGCGTCGGGGTGAGGTAATTACAGTGCTCACTTTTGGCTCCATAACTCCCAGGAAGAAATTCCAGGACTGAAATTTGTAATCTTGTTGTACACATGGTTTGGGATAGATGTATGGCTTTCCAGCCATACAAATACGACAGTCCTATGCCCTATGTTGCTGAAGGATGAAAGGTCTAGTGCTGAAATCCTTTGCACATGCAAAATACTTGCACAAATCCTTGTGATTCCACTGCCAAGAGTAAAGTTTTGTCTGAGAATCTTTTCTTTGGATGCCTTGCAGTCCTGCTGGACTTCAAAGGCAGCTGAAGGGATGCAAGAAGGCTCAAGATCTGAGCAAAACCCAGAGATGGCAAGTGGGGCGTGTTGTGGAACAAGTCTCACAGTGTGGGAATGAGCTGCAGGGCAACTATTTACGGGGATCTGATCCTGAGCAGATTGCCAGATCAGTCTTCTGCCAGAACATGGCACCACGCTGAACTCCCTCCATTGGACACACTCCCTGCTGACCCCACACCACCACAGAGGATCAGATTCAGGCACAATTTACACATGAAGGCTGTGGAGACCTCATAGGAACCTTTCAGTATCTGAAGGGGCCTACAGGGAAGCTGGAGAGGGACATTTCATCAGGAACTGCAGCGACAGGACAGGGAATAATGGGCATAAATTGAAAGAGAGAAAACTTAGGTTGGGTATTAGGAAGAAATTCTTTACTGTGAGGGTGGTGAGACACTGGCACAGGTTTGTCCAGGGAGGTTGTGGATGCCTCAACTCCGGCAGTGTTCAAGGCCACGCTGGATAAGACCTTGAGGAGCCTGGTCTAGGGGGAGCTGTCCCTGCCCATGGCAGGGAGGGTTGGGACTATCTGATCTCTACTGTATGTCTCCTCCCACCTTTTAACATTCCATGATTCCATAATTTCGAATAAAACGCCACCTTCTCCGTCTTTGATGTTTATGAAACTTCTAAGTCGAGAGATTCGGGATTCCTGCCGTTGTTTACAGAAACAAGGATATGTCTGTGTGTGTGCAGAGGCAGCTCAGCTGCGCGATTCACAGGAGGGGCCGTGACAACCGGGTGGCTCCCCCCGCCCCCGGCCTGCCCCGGCCCCGGAGGGCTGTAGCTCGCCGCCACTCACCCAATATCCTTGTGACGCCCAGGGTGAGCTTGTCCAGGTATGGCTTGATGCCGGCGGGGGGTTTGTCCTCCATCCTTCGCGGGACCCTCCTGCCTGTGCCCAGCCCGGCAGAGAACCACGCCTTTCTGGCCTTCCTGCTGCCCCGTAGCCGCGGGGTGCGCTGGGACTAGTAGTTCTGCCAGGCGGTGCCCCTACCGGCCTGCGGCGGCGGCTGGCGCTCAGAGGACCACGATTCCCAGCATATCCCGCGCGCGCCCGCGTGCCTCTGGCGCGGACAGCCAATGGGCGGCGAGCGCCGTGGGGGCGGTGGGGGTACGCGGGGAGTGGCGGCTGTTTCAAGATGGCGGCGGCGGCCGCCGGCGGGGGTGGAGGTGCGCGCTGGGGCCGGGGCTGTATCCTTGCCTGGAGCTCAGTGTGAGGGGACAGCGGCGGAAAGGGCTGCCAGGGGCGTGCGGGGCGGCCTGTCGGGGGGTTTGGCATGGAGCCGATGCGGGGCTGTGGGGCGGGTGGGGTTCTGTGGCCGTGGCACAGGGGTGTGGGGGCTCCGGTGGCGAGTGTGGGGAGGCTCCGCCTGGCGAGAGGGATTGGGCGTGTGCCTGTGCGCAGGGGGTACGCGGGATTTCAAAGCAAAATGGCCTGGGAGAGAAGGGAGGGTCCTGTATCCTCTGTAGTGTGACCCAGCTGTGAAGTGCTGGGGGAAATAAATATATGGGAAATGGGGAAACTGCGTCCAGCTTAGGGAAATTTGTAAGAGAGTCAGTGGAGAGAATGGGGTTGTGCAGCCGGCAGAAAAGGAGGTTCAGGGGTGACTTTGTTGTTCTGTACAGCTCCCTGAAAGGGGGATGTAGCCAGGTGAGGGTTGGTCTCTTCTCCCAGGCAGCCGTGACAGGACAAGAGGACATGGTTTTAGGCTGTGCCAGGGGAGGTTTAGGGCGGACATTAGGATTTCTTCACAGAAAGAGTGATTAGACATTGGAATGGGCTGCCCACGGAGGTGGTGGAGTCACCATCCCTGGAGGTGTTTAAGAAAAGACAGGATGTGGCACTCGGTGTCATGGTGTAGTTGACAAGGTGATGTTCAGTCATAGGTTGGACTCGATGATCTTAGAGGTCTTTTCCAACCTCACTGATTCTGTGATTCCTTGAAACTGAGGCTAGAGGCTGAGCGAGGAACAGATGCGTCTTTTGTGACTAGCACCTAAGCTTGACTACAAGCTTAACGTTTAGGGTGAGCCTGTGTGCGAGCTGGAGGGCTCTGTAAGGGGCGAGTGTGAGGCTGGAGTGGCTTCACCTGCAGAAGACCTGCAGGCTCCCATCGTGGGAGACTGCCTGGGGCTGGACATGTAGGTGGAGTGGGTGGTGGCTCCGTGTGGGTGATGTTGGGGGTTCAGCCTGTCAAAGCCTGGCCAGAGACAAATGCGCTTGCGTGGTTCAGAAGACCAAGAGCTGGCGTTGGTGTTTGGGCTTGTGTGGCTGAGTTACAGGCTCAGCAACTTGAAGTCGTTGGGGTAGAACCGACTGTCTGGGCTGGTGGAAATTTAGGACCTGACAATTTAGCTCCAGGTGTGAGGGGTTTGAGGCATTGCTGTTACACTGAGAGTGGGATTTCAGCATCAACTGGAAGTGATTGGAAAGAAGAGTATGTGTGTGTGCTCTTGTCTTGATGCTTGACTGCACACCCACTGGGACAACAATGCACAAGTGAAATGGGCCAACCATTCCATGCCTGTTTTGGGAGCACATTGTTATGATTTCCCATCTGTGTAAAGTAAAAAAGATTGCCTACGACTTCCTCTGTGCTGTGAGTGGGATGAAGGTTGGTGGCCACATATCAGACTTGTGGCCACACTGTCACTGCTCTGCTCAGTTGTGGAAGTGTTGATGCAGTTACATTGACAGTGTATTTCTATCAGGTAACTACTGGGGTAACAGGTTGTTTCCCATGACTAATACGGCTTCTTGAGCCCAGCAGTGGCCCCATGCATCATGATTTCCAAGAAATGAAGTTCTTCCAGACAACCATTTCTATATTACATGTTTTGGTGAATAGGTAGTGCTGCCTCTAGTCTTGGAAAAGTTTAAATACTTAGAAATGTACATGGCATAATTTAAAAATAATGGTAGTGTATGCTTTCAAAAAAAGAGGAGATGGTGAGGAATTTGGTGGATTGGGTAATGTTTCAATAGGTTTGGAAAACTGAACTTTCCATAATTGCTGGATAGACTCAGCACAGCAAGGCAGGTTGTGTAGGTGAGCTGTATGGCATTGTAAGGTGTTCAGTTTCTCCAGTGCTGGTCTCTGTTGTTGCACTGAGCTTTAGCTGTGGTGGTACAAGGTTTATAATACTACACCTGCCTTACTGGTAATCTTGAGAGGCATGTGGCAGTGGATTAATATTAAAAGGTTGACGCTGGTGCTGTCCCCAGTCTGTTACTCTGTGGCAAGGATGTTGGACCTACCTATGAATCAGCCTCTGAGTCACTGATTTTCAGTTCAGCTGATTGAGGTAACCTGCTCTAAGTTTGGTTATCCTGATAGGCTGCAGAGCTTCGCAGGAGAGTGGTCCTGGCAGCTGGGGGGAGTAATACCAACAGCTTTGACTCATTTTTGCATCCAGCTACTAGGTACCTATCCACAGCAGCTGGCAATACCAGAGGCACATTCTAAAAGCAGAATGTTGTTTAGGCAAATCTTTTCATTTCCCATAGCCATGTGTTAACGCGCAGATTAACCATATGTCAGTCGAGTAGGCAGTTGCCTGTGCTGAAGTTTGTTGTTTCCTGAAGCAGTGTGAGCTGAAGACACGCTCCTCAGTACCCTGCAGTTTGCTGTTGTGGTTGTGCTGACACAGCTGTTTGGGCTGGGATGCAGACTGAGACTTCTGATCTACCTTGGTGCTTTTTGAAGAGAGAGTATGCTCAGTGCTTTCCTCGTAGAGTTTGTTCAGCTTCCTCACCTGGTTCATGCTATGACCTCACCGTGTGTTCTGGCAGCTGGAGATCGCAGGCTGCAGCTCACAGAGAGCAAACGTGCTCTCAGTGCTTGTAGAGAGAGCTGGCTTTGACAGCAGTACCCAGTGAATGTGTTTCTAAACTGGTGTGAGACTGATGAGTGGTAATTGCTTACACGTGATAAAGAGCATTGACAAGATCATAAATGAGTTGCAATCCAGCCCTTCCAGTGTGCTAAGCACCAGTTGTGTGACGGACAGCGGGTATTGACTGAAGTTGCTATCCATGGGGGGAAGCTCTTAGTCTTTTCCTAATTTTCTCCACCATGTGGTAATTTACTCAATTAAATTTTGAGATGGTGCTATCACAATAAAATTTTAGTTAAGAGAGGAGTTTGTATAGGTTAATTGAAATATTTCCACAATGTCACTTTATTGTATGAATGCGGCTTCAAAACCTTAAATGCATTTATCTGTTAACAGTATAGAAATTAGATAATTGAGTTAATTGGCCAACCATAGAAGGCTGGGAAAAGTAAAGGGTTATAAACAAAAGACAGTGGAACAGAATTTTGTGCCCTGTGCTTTTGTTTTTTACTTTAGTATTGCCCTAGTTTCAGCTGGGCTAGAGTTAATGTTCTTCCTTGTACTTGGTATGCTGTATTTTCTATTTAGCATGAGAATAATGCTGATAACACACAGATGTTTTGGATGTTGCTCAGCACTGCTTACCCAAAAACATGGACTTCAGTCACCTGTGCTCTGCCAGTGAGCTGGGAGGGATCATGTCGAGGACAGCTGACTTGAACTGACCAAAGGGATGTTCCATCACATAGAACATCATGTCCAGTACAATTGGGAGCTGCCAGTTCCTGCTGGCGGAAGGGCTGTGCATCAGCCAGTGGGTGGTGAGCAACTGTACTGTGCTTCACTTCTCTTGGGTTTTAATCCTCTCTCCCTCTCCCTTTTACATTGCAATTAGTATTATTATCCTGTTGTATTTTACTTTAGTTTAGTTTATTTCAGTTATTAAACTTTTCTTATCTCCACCCACGAGGGTTACTGTTTCTCTCTGATTTTCCTGCCCACTTGGGGCAGGAAGGTGGACAGGGGGTGAGGGAGTGGCAGTGTGATACCGAGTTGCTGACTGGGATTAAGCCACAACAAGTATGGTAGTTATTTATGTGGGAATAACAATCATTATGTTCAGCTAAATGAAACTGCTGCTTTAAGGAAGACAGTATGGTTTACACCCTTCCCTGAATTATATTGAATCTTATTTTTAGTGGCTTCTGGGGGACAGAGGTTCAAGTTCAGTGGCTGCTAACATAGCATAAATAATACGGTGCCCTGTTCTTTCTGATTTTTAAGTGTTTTCTGTGGTCAAGTAATGTAATAGTTAAAACGCTGGGATATTTGAAAGTTCTTCAAAATTCTTAAAGAAAATCAGTCCTCAGGCTTTTATGTATTGCTCATCGTGTAATGATCAGATGAGAATGACCAACTTCCTTTGAAACCTTTTGCATTTATCCTCATTTATGTTTCTTAGAATGTATTGCCCAAAACGTATTTCATTGCTGTATGAATAAACCCTGTTTCAGAATTTGTTTTCTACACATCAAAAGATTCCTTATATAATGATAAACTGTTTAAATTAAAATAAATATTGCTTCATTGGGTTAGTAATTGCACTTGTGACCAGGGCTGGTCCCTGGGATCTTTTGCAAAGGTAACTCTTAAGATAATCTTTACAGGCTGAAAGTTAATGCACAGTGAAGAAGGAGTAATGCCTTTTGCTTTAGCAACCTCTATGGTGGTGTTTTTTTTTGGACCAAGTTTTCCTTGCTTTTCTTGCTCCTGAAATGTTAACAGTTTGTTTTCTTACCAACAGCTGTGTAAAATTAGGAGACAAAGTACTTATTTCTACAGTTCTGTTTAAAGAGCCAAGCTTGTTCTCTTTTTATTACCTTTAACAAAGCCACATGCAGCTTCTGATGAAGAAGAGCCACTGGTATCTGTTTCAGGTATGACTTTCTAATAGATGTAAACAAAGTTTTTTCCTGTGAATGATAAAATTTGCAATGTCTTTTCAGGTAGTACAATTTGTGTACGTAAGTGTGTAAGGTAGAGAGTCATCATAAGTTGTAATGGGAAATAGATGATTATAGCAAAAGATTTATGCTCTGCTGCTTAGATAAGCACGCTGTACAAGATGAATAGTTTCAGGGGAGTTGTTCCTGTTGCAGGTACAGCATGGCTTTATCCAATTTATAAGGCAAGCTGAATTTTTAATGTGGTCTCCAAGGAATGTTGAAGCATTAGAGGTGTTCAGGTCTTTTGTAAATTTTGAAGATATCAATTGAAATGAAGATTCATTGTGTACAGAAAAAGCAATTATTTTTTTTTATTAGTTCTTTTGGCCTTGATTTACCGAGTGCACACTTGTGTACATTGCTGGCGTGAAGATGAGTGTTCTTAGTTGTCTTTTGGAATTTGCTAAGTGTTTTCAAACGCAGCTCCCAAAGTGACACGAGGTCCTGAAAACATATCTGGGGATGGTTAACTCTAGACTAAAATTCTGTATATGTCATCCAGCAGTTACAAATTTTGAGGAATTGTACTCTTTAGGTTTGGAGTAGCATGGTTACGCTTCAAAACTACTGGCCAAACATCGCTGTTGAACTGTGCTAGCTATAAAACTCATGCAGAGATTTTTAAGCTGGGCAATGTCAGATTGTTTTTCTCTGTTCCCTGGAAAGAAAGCAGTGATCCTAAATGGTGGAAATCAATTCACTCTGGGAAATGTTCTTCCTCATCTGTGGAAGAGAATTTCAGGAACTTTGCTTTTCCTTATGTACGAGCATGGAGATGACACCTTATAATTTTAGTTCTTTCATTTGAATTGCTGGTACACTTCTGAAATTCATTACGCAAATAAATGTAATTTATCTGCTCATATAAAATTAATATTTTTTTGTTCAAAACTTTTTGCGCTTCTGAACAGTCAAAAATCGAACCTTGAGGCAGTACCAAGAAGCTATGGGCTTTAATATGGCCCTGGGAGGTTTTAGTGCTAGTGTCAGTGTTGGCACTTTGTATTTGCAGCATCAGGATTTTCAGTGCTTTCATGTTCTTACCGTTTGTAGTGGTGATCTAATTCAAATTGTGGCAGGAAGTGTTTGACGAATGATCTGTGGAGTGTGCACTGCAGTGTTGCCTTACTCATATGCCTGCTCCTGAAAGGAACAAACAGCCTGAGCATCAATAGGTTGGCTGTATGACAGAAAAAGTGGTATTTTATCATGAGAGTGGTACTTTTAAGAGCTTTACTGCTGATTGGTTCCTTACTGTCTTTGAGTATCAAAGCAGAAGCTCAATTTTATGCTTTTGCATCTTAATCAAACACAGTTTTTTTGCTCTGAACCTCAGTCAGAAGACATGATGTGCATTTCGGAATTTAATGTTCGTTGTGGCTGGGTGTGCTTCAGTGCCGTGCATCTCTTTTTCTGCTGATATATTCATCTTAATGAAAGTTTGTATGGAGTGAGAGGCTGAGGGGGAACTGCAAACATATGCCCGAGATCCTCATTCTTTTCAAAAAGAGCTGCTAAGGCAAGGATGCCTTTGTGGAAGAACAAGGCAAGAGTTGGGTCCCTTTTCACTTTATAATCTGTGTGCTCTGCTTGTGTTTCATTTACAGGAGTGTCTACAAAAGGAAATTTAAGAACAAGGTATTTGCCAAAATATCAAACAGGTCAAACTGAACTGAAGGTGCCTGTAGCTGTTGCTTCTGTTTCCATGGATCCTGATAGAAGTACGGGAGATCTGACAGGGCAGCAGGTCAGTAAAGGCAAATTTTTTTTCCTCTTAAGAGTGCACATGGTAGAAAAATGGCAGAAAATTCTTAGATTAAAAAATTTTAAACAGTTTAAGAACTGTTATTTTTACAGTGTCTTACACCTTTTGCCCACTTTACATGGTGGCTTTCTAGCAGAAATTATCACCTAAACAGAACAAAGGCTGAATGTGCTAATTTATGTAAGTGATGTGTAAGTGTGTAAAACAGATTATTTATATTTCTATGTGTATAATTGTAGAGACACAGTGAGTGTAGCCTTCGGTAGTGTCTAATCTATATTTTTCTTGCTAAACATGCAATAAGTTGTGTTCAGTCTATTCAGTTTCATTGCTCTAGTCATCTCATTTAGAAATAAGGTGAGTAAAGACTTTTTTTTAGAGAGGTTTTTGCTGTGCCTGCTCATTCAGTAGGGTAAAATCACTTTTTGTTTTTGATAGTAAAAATTCAAAATGTATTTGAGTAGTAGAAGTAGCTTTGTCAGTTGATGTCAGCTGCTTTGAATTGTGTGGTCTCCTCCTGTGAGACTAGGTGATGCTTTTCCTACAGTTCCTTGCATTAGAAATTTTAGGGCAGCGGGGTTTCCTTTGGGAGGTTGTTCTGTGTTGTGAGAGATGCTGTGATATTCAGAAATCTGTGGAGAGATGCCATGGTTTGTGGAGTACAATGGCTGTAGAAGTCATTTGAGTACTGTTAAGTCTCTTGCCTAGCAGTCATTTTCGGCAAACCTGTAAATCACTTGAGTTTGGCATCCTCCCACTCACAGGCAGGATCTAAAACCTTTGACTGCTTCCGCATCACTGTTTTATTATCACGCAGTTAAATCTTGTTCTTCATCTGAACTAAGATGTCCTCCTCTGTCTTCTGTGTGCTGAGTAGGTGCTGTGTGCCTCACATGTATGTTCCAAACTCTGTTGTGAAGACAGGTTACTCAGCTCTTATTGCTTTGACAGTGTCATTGCACTTTGAATCCTTCAGCATGACACATGACTCGTTATTAAACTAATATTAATTTTTAGGGCTTTTCCTGGACTTGTACATTTCCCTTTCTCTGTTTATCAGTACCTGCTTTTAGAAGGCTGGTATGTACCTCTACTTTGCAAATGATGCCGTTAAGTGACATGCAGATAAATTCCAGAAATAGCCCCCATTATGCAGGGTCTTTATGTAGAAGCATCTCTTCATAAGTATCTACAAGCCTGCTGCCTCACAGATGCCTTCATATGTCACATTAAAATCTGTTTTGTTGAATGGTGCATTGATTGCATTACTTCTTGTTTAGAGAGTTTTTACTTCTTTTTTGTGAAAGCCATTGTATAAATGGGTTTTGGTGTACTTTTAAAAAATATAATGCCTTATATATGAAATCTTAATTGGTGACTCGTGCTTTTATATTATTGACAACAAAGTGTGTTCAAAGCTCTGTTTCTTTTTTGTCCATTTTAACCTTCTGTTTTTTGCTTACTGTGCCAAATCCTCATGGAAACTTTGTACTCTGAAGATAAGCTCTGAATTACTTGTAAAAACATTTGTTCTGTTTGTTTCTTGTTGTGGAAGAATAACTCCTTTTGCATGGAATTCTCATGAACAACACAAGTCACTTTCTACAAGGTGGTGTGTGCATGTCTAGGGAGAGCTGATGCTTTTACTTTAACACAGAATTGTAGAGTGGTTTGGGTTGTATGGGACCCTAAAGGTCATCCAGTCCAACCCCCTGCCGTGGGCAGGGACACCTTCCGTTAGTCCAGGCTGCTCAGAGCCCCATCCAGCCTGGCCTGAACATAATCCTGAGTAACATGCTGTAGGCTGAAGTAGATGAGCTGCTGTGGTCCCTTCTGTGATTCCGTGTGATTTTGTCATGCAGATTGTCACCTTTCAAGTTGTGGAGAGAGATCTTCCAAGTACTGCATTACAAAACTGGGTTGTATCCTGAACTGTGTAGAAAGGACTGAAATCTGGGAAAAGGAAACAATACAGTCTTGGCCTCTACCTCCTTTGTCATCTTGTTTTGATGGTTGAGCCATTGCTGTGCATGATTCCACAGCTTTGTTTTGACATGTGTTATGGTACAAGTCTGCCTTTGAGAATTTCTTGTGTACCATCTATGCATACCTGTGGGTGATAGGAAAAACTGATTTTCCTCTTCATCCCACGAATGTTTGTCTGACAGTATGTAATCAGTTTGGGTAGTAGTTTGAGAGACCTTCTGGTAAAATCTTCTTCACTAATATGATGGAGCTTCATTCTCCTTTTTGAGAACTGTAACTTTCATTTTTCTGAAAGAAGTTCCATCATCTGGCTGCTAAAAAAAAAGTCACACATTTTTAGCATGGGAATTGAAATTCCTTCAACCATACGTTTTGTTGAATTCAGTCAAGTTAGACATTCTCTCTTCATTTGTATGACTGTAAGTAACATATGTTTGGGAAGGAAACTGTGAAATCAAATGCCCCTTGAAAAGTGCTGAAATTTGCCTTGTATAATTCCTTTCCTCTCGCCCTGTGAGGAAAATACATTGAAGTTAAAATAGGAATGTACTGAAGGGTCGGGTAGGTATAACACGAGTCTGTATGAAAACGTCACCTCTTTTAGTAGTGGACATTGTTCTTGAATTGTTTTTAAGACACTGTTTAAGACGCAATTAGCTAATAACGAAAGGGGTCATTTCCTTTCTGGTGTTTGAAGATCAGCTGGTGTTACTGATAATGAGAGGAGAGAAGCCCAGTGTTGGCTTTGTATTCTTTTGTGCACTATTGTGTTAACTTGGCCAGACTTCAGGGCATCATTCTTTTGTGTCGTGTTTAGCGCTGTATGTACTGGGGGAGGTTTGTAAAAGTGTAAACTGAAACGACTTCAGATTGGATGAAAATGCTGAAACTTGCCAAAATCTTGGACAGAATCGCACAGCTCTTATTGCTGTGTTTATCATGGGATTAGTATTTCGTGCCTGCCACTAGCACTGCGGAACTGAATCGCCGATCACAGGAATTTTTGGTGAATAAAGGCAGTTTAGAACCCTTTCTTGCTTGGAAAGACCCGACGCCGGGAAGCTCGTTCCCTGGTGGTACGCGGGCAGCAGTTGTGCCCTCTGGTGGGCACACGCAGCGACTACAGCGGATCTCTGTGCGTTCCCTGGAATGCGTGGAAGATCGGAAGTGCTGGGCTCTGTTAAAGCCTTGTTTTAACAAGTATTTGTTACAAAGGTAGCAAAAAAGCCATTAAAACCAAACAGTAGTCATGAGTGAAAGGGCGTGTGCTTTTCTGTGTATTAGAAAAATGAAATAAGGACTTACTGTCTACTAACAATATTTTGCTGTTTTGTATGCTTTGGTCATAAGTGCTAAGGCAGCACATTTTTTTCTTACTCTCTATGTTGTGATTGTAGTATAGGAAAGTTTGAAGTTGGATTTGGATATTGCTGCACTAGATTTCCAAGTCATGAGAACTTACTCCCCTTTATCTAGTATGAATCAATGAATAGTGCATGTCTTAAACCTTTACCCAGCATGTTTTAGTATTGAAGCTAGCAGCTTGCATTTGAATTACAAATGTCTTAAAATAATTCTTCACAATTTGGTAATCTGTTTCACTGAAATGTACTTACGTTTTAAAAAATGTGAATTTTATTTCCAGTTGGAATTGATCTACTTTCAGCTTCTAATTATTAGGTCTTGAAATGCTTTTAATATCTTATGAAATATTTGTTTTCTTTTAAACAGTACTTTCTAAAATGTAACTTTAAATTTTCAGGGCACTAATGAAGGAGGAATGAAGAGTGCTTCTTTAAAGGATTTGTGTCCTGAGGACAAGAGACGCATTGCGAACTTAATTAAAGAACTTGCCAGGTAAGAAGAAGCATCACCTGAAAATGCATTATGTTTAAAGAGAGTCATTCTTCTAATTAACATCAACTGCATTGTAAAACTGAATATTTGCACAAGGTAATTTTTCTTGCTGGAAGATGTATGAACAATGAAGCAGCCTGGTTGGTTTTTCCTTGCTTCCTGAACCCCTAAATATATATTTAAAACAAAAGCCAAAGTTCTGTGACCAGCAGTAGTTCATCCATATAAACCTAATCACAGGGCTAGAATTTTGTTTGTTGCATGTATCAAGTGCTATAAATAAACACATTTTGCTTTTGGAAATGGCAAACTTTGTTGCTATGAAACTTTGTAGTGCTTATTATTTGTCAGGGGTACATTAAAGGTGGGTTGCTGACCTTGTGGATGAAATGTTGTTTAGTATTTGCCTCTAATTTTAATTTACCTAGCCAAACTTTTATTCTTCTTTCTTCCCTTAATTTCTTCAGGTTCTACCTGCTCTTTGAAAGGAGAGGCAGAAATAGTGCAAGTTTCTCAGCTTCAGCAGAAAGTCTTAGTTTCTAAGTTTCATTCCAGTGCTAGTTACATTCGCAAAGGTAAAAGATGTGAAGAAGAGGTTGAATTAGAGTGAGGAGATTTTGGTCCTAGTCCTTGTCCCTAACACCTCTGAATCTCTGGAAGTCTGCTTCCTACATAGGGGCTGTAAAAATTAGGAGGAACACATGGGCCTTTGGCAGGCTTTGCCACATCAGTGGGGAAAGTCTTGTGAGATCATCCCAGGTCCTTTGGGCTAAAAGTTGGTGTACGTGCTTAGAATTTTTAAGGGCAAAGTTTTTCTAGAACAAAATGCAGGTTCTCTGATATCAATGAAATGCTTTTTGACATAGATCTTATATGTCTGTGCAATAATTGGCAAGCATTACTGTCCTTTTTATACAGGAAAATTTGGAAAATTAGAGAAATTAAGTTACTTGCTCAAGGTCATGCAATAACCCTCTGGTGCAGTTAGGAATATTTTCTCTCTGATTGTCCTTATCCAGTGGACCATTTTACCTGCTAATAATTTGTACTAATACAGGATCTCTTGCCATACAGTATTTTAGTAATTTCTAAAGTTCTTCATGCTTGCAACTCTATTTTATCATGCCTTGTGTTAGAAAATGTATAGTTAAGACTGTCATAAAGAGTAGATTGGTGGGAAGTCTGGTTACAAATTGTCAGATGTTGGAGCTATTCGGACACTGTTGCCACTGTTGATATATAGAGGTATATTCTAATATTAAAAAAAGCCTTTTATTACATTGTTCCTCATAATACACTGCTCCCTAGTGAATAGTAGTACACTAATTCATTCGAGCATGGGATTCTTCTTAAATCTCCGATGCTGTGATTTTTCCCTGAGGACAGTTTGATATTTCTGCCTGACATTTCTTTGAAGAAAAATAGAAGGTGCAGCAACATTAATTTTGAAAAGTAAAATTAGTGGAACACTATTATTTTATACTTAGTTCTCTTTTATTTTTAAACCTAATCATATTTTTATTGGATGTAATTAAAAGTCCTTTGCAGAGTAATAGGGAAGTTGAACTTTAATTCCGCTCACCTCGTCACTTTTTTAAAACTCTCCATAATTTTCATCCTTAGTTGTGCAATGATGGAGGGTTTTTACAAGCAGTAGAACATTCTTTGCTACTTTGGAGAAGAAAAAGGACCAGCAGAATGCTGAAAGTTTGGCAGAAACGTTGTCCTGCAGTAAATACTTGGAATAATAAAGGTCTCACTTGGGCTATGCCTCCCTGTTCCTTATTTTGCTACGATTTATGAATGGTAGTTGAGGCTAATTCGTGCATGTTACAGGATGGTGAACAGAAATAGATTGGTCAGTAAGTAGCTACATGAAGGCTGTTGTAAAGTGGTAAAATTCTGTTTGTTTGGAAACCAGTTGCAAAATATGATTAACTCTTGGGGCTTGAATTTCAACCAGGTTTTGCTTCAGCAGTTCAGGGTAGTGGTCTTTCCCCGACTTCTGTGACTGCTGAAGAAGAGAGCTCTCCTGTACTTTTCTTTCTCTTCCTACTTTTTACTTCTCTTCCTCCAGCTCTCATTCCCACTGCACTTTTGAACAATGAGAGGATGTGTGCCAGTGCATTCACTAGTATGCAGCAATGTAAGACTGTCTTGGTATCAGTAAATTCTAATGCTGGCTATATGAACATAATTTTCCTTGGGAAAAAAAGAGTTTCTGGGCTATAAAGATCTGCTGCTAGGGATTCCAGTGTCTGACATCATGTTAGCTGTTTGGGACTTTATGAAATTGGATTTTGAGACAGCTGTGTCCTTTGTAATCCTCCTTTCCAGGCTAAATAATTGTAGTTTTTGATCTATTCTGCCACCTGTAAATCTAACCATTATCTTGCCTTTCTTTGAATGTATCCTTTTAAGGTGAAATGAGAGAGGCAGACAGGAACCAAAGTTTAAAATACTCAAATGTTGCTAATTTGAGCTTTTTAATTCATTGTATCAGCAGATTCTTTTAAGATCAGTTTTGTAGAGGAATTTCTGAGTGGAATGAGTCATGCCCATGATTGCCAAAGTGCTTTGTGAGCAAATGGGGGATCCTCGAGTGTGATCAGTCACTATTTTCAAAAGTAACCAGCGTGGCACCTTCATGCTTTCAGCAAGGTGCTCCTGGCGTGGTGGTGAAAGTGGCACAGTAAGAGCAAATTTTCTCTCTCCCTGTAAGCAAAGTCCTTTCCAAAGAGGCAAAGAAGACTCTCTCTGAGCTTTTATTACTGCAGGCTGCTCCTGAAGCAGTCATCAGCTTATGTAATGAAATGAGCAATGACATGGTGAAGTCACAGAAAGATTCTTGTGCTCGTACTCGCTGCCAGTGTCAGGACACATTAGCCTCTTCTGAGGAGGAGCAGCACAGGGCCCGCTGGGACATAGCCAGTTGACTCTTGAACATTAAGGACTTGCTAGACACCACACTGAGAATGATTATGAAGTATTCTAGAGTGGAATACTTTAAGTGATATGCAGATTTTGAGAGCTCTCTGTCTTGGCATTTGGCTGAATGGAGAGGATCATAACTCCTTAGAAGAGAGTGTGAGTGTGTGTGTGCTTGCAAGCATTCACTTCACTCCTAACTGATACACAGCCATAGTTCCATGACTTTGGGGCTCCTGGTTAAGACAGATACGTCATAAATACTTCTCTCCTGTTCACACATGCCTTTCCAGCTCACATAGGCAATTTGCTTTTGAGTGAGCAGGGGCATTGACTAAGTGATGTGGAACAGTTCATGAAAGTTTAATTTTTGTTTTTAGTGATGAAAATTGGTATCTAACTACTTTATATTCTTTCTTTTTTCAAATAAGATAAACATGGAGAAAGCTGGCTTCCTGTTGTCATTGCAAACAAATCTTCAAAAGCAATTTAGGTAGAAAGGTGTCATGATGCCCTTATTCACCCATGGGAGGGAGTGATTTCCCTTTCCAAATGAGACACAAGATGGTTTTTGCTATTATATTTGTTTCTTTCTGGCTAAGATAACTGGCATGCCCAGAATGACTTGTAACTGGCAGCTACTAAAACAGTCTTCAGACCGCCCTTGTCCCTTATTGAGAAAATGCTTCCCCCTTCCCAAGACTCTGGATTCCTACACCCTTTGTAGGGTACTAGTCTTTTCTACTAGCTTAGCTCTATGTGGATTTTTTATCCTGATACGAAGTTTAAAAATTGACCAACTGAAATTGGAATTTTCCAACAAAAGGTGAAAATGGGTATCAAAACAGAATGTTAATTTGGTTAGAAATGGTTTAGAAACCATTGCAGAGGAGGGCAGTAAAACTGTCGTAGTGTGTCTCTGCTGTTTTTCTTCAGTCTTTAAGATCTTTATGATGCCAAAGAGATTTTTGCTTTTTTATTTTTCATATAATTGTAGCTCCGTAGCCTTTTATTGTATAACTATATAGATTCTTAGCTAGTATTTTCTGTACCCTGTTAAACAGAAAGACAAAACACATTCCTAAAACCCTTCCATAATCTTGTTCCTTTCAGAACCAAGGACCTCATGTCTCATAACGGGACATTCGTAACACCCTGTCTGGGAACCAGGGACATTTCGCTGTCTGATGTCCCATAAATTATAAACAAAAGTAGAGGTGGAAGTTAGGGGGGGCCTCAGTGGGCGGCCAAACCAGCGGGTGCAAACCGAAAACCTCTAATTGGAAGATTTGGGTCGAATATGCAAATTTGTCAAACCTTAAAAGTGTCGAACTCCTGTATTATGTGTGCATTTTGGGTCTACATCTTGTGTGCAGTTTGTCCATTATGTACCTGGAGGCCTTCAAAGAAAGGTAACCACTTACTTTATCTCCTTAACATTGTCTAGCTTCTGATTTTAGGTGCTTAAAAAAGGCAACATTTGAAGGACAGCTTGCCTGTGGTTTTTATTACAAATTTTGTGTGTTTGACCTCTTGGGTTGCCTTCTCTCCTGGGTTACACTGCTTCATATTTAACCAAATTGTTACCTAGCTTTAATGTCAAAATCTCTTATTTTTTTTTTTTTTTGTATGTTACTTTAGGAGCAATATTGTGCTGCAGTTCTCTTAATTGGTCAGGCAGTGAGACTGCAAATGAGACATCCCTAAGCTTGTCTGGAAATTACTTTTTGTTGATAGGTAAAGCATGCCCAGGATTATTGTATCACCAATCACACTTACCTTCTGTGCTTAAAAAGTCATTTGTAGCTATAAATTCATGCTGTGAAATCTAGTTTTGTATTTTGCAAGTTGCATATAGTAAAATTTATCCATTGTGTAGCAATTTCAATTAGGTTTTGGGCGCCCAGTGGTTTTTTTTTTTTAATTTATACAAACTGCATGTGATACTTGAGTAAAATGTATCAGATTTGTGAACCCTGATGCTTGCACAAAAATTACGTTTTTGTCTTTTTGGAGTGCATCTTCGGTTGGGATACTGATTTCATTCCATATCTATGTGTGCAGGGCTTTGCATGATGGCCTTGTCTTGGCCCTTGTGTCTGTGGTGGGGTTTGTTGGTTTTTGTTTTGGTTTGTTTTTGGTTTGTTTTTGTTTTGTTTTATTTTTTGTTTTGGTTTTTTTTGGCCCATGGTGGTCTTTCCTGTTCCAGATCCCAGTCTTTGCTTGGAATCTAAAATTTGTGGTTTTCAGGAGTGGTCACCAAAATATTTTCATCTTTACTAACTAGTTGGCAGACTAATACCAGGTCAGTGTTTCCTAAAAGATAAGTGTTCCCAAGGACTGTAGGACTGATCAGTGAAGTTTCCAATGTCTAAATGTCTCTTTTTGTTTAGTTTGTCTTCTGTCTTAACTAGCTGAGCCACAATGTTCTTAATGCATTTCAGATTTCTCTTGGTAAAAACTAATTTTTTAAAATTTTAAAAAATAGAAGGTGCCATTTTTAATTGGCTTTTCAACTCTTCATTTGTAAAGTTTGTCAGTGCCTTCAGCCAGAAGGAGTTGAGTTCTGTCCCTAGTGTAGTGTTGCTGTGAGTATTATTATGGCTCTTTCTTGTGCATGTCAGTTTTTCATTAAACAAATAGAACTTGAAGTGCTGTTGACTTGTGCAGTGCTTCAAAAATTTCACCTGAGAGCATCAGTCCTGCTTACTCAGTGGAATGAGTCAGTGTCATCAGCAAACTTCTTGATCAATTCCTTCTTTAGCTCAGACAGAAATACAAGGATCAGCAGTGGACTTGGCAGCACACAATAACAATTGTTGAACTAGGAATTAATTTTAACCCTAAGGCTGATGTCCTCAGAGAGCTGTTTGTCAATGTATTTGTGTTTTGAGTTTTTCTTTTTCTAAACAAGCGCTCCTGTAAAATAAAATATTTATTCAAATGCATCTATAATTATATAGGCTTTGAACTGTTGAATTTAAAACAAATCTTAAATGAAGTTGGTGCATATCCTGTGGCACAAGGTAGGCGAATGTGAATTGCATGCAAGAAAATGTTGCATGCACTAAATGGAAGGAATAGTTCTACTGATTCATCATCTTTGCTCTCAGCTGTCAGTCCTCTGTTTGATCCTTGGAACAGGAATAATGGAGCTGGACACCAGCATGTTGCTCAGTGGAGCAGTTGTGCCGTTTGTAGTTGTGCCTTCATTCTTTCACTGCTCTTTTCTGGCCCAAATGGATGAATAGTGGGTGAAAGTACTTTTGAGGAGCATTATGAGCCTTGTAATGTTTTTTTTACAGCATCAGTGAAGTCCTCCATAGTTCTGTTAAAAATCGTCTATTCTTTACTGCCAGAAAGCAAAGAAATAAGGACTTAAAAAAACCCACCTCACTGAGCTATGTATAGGAAGTGACATAAATCCAGCATAATCTGATGACATTCTTGTATTCCTTTTCTTTAACTTCCTTTTGCCACCTCCTGTGAGTAACCATCTTTTGTGTCTTGCCTGCCCTTTATGGGCTGTCTCCTGCTTTGTGATACATAAACACATACTGCCACATTTCTTCTAAGATCACTTACTGTTCTCAGTCATTTACTGCATAAGATATGTGGCACAATATATTCATGTGTCTGGGAGTGTGACAGCTTGCTGTGATCTGTGTTAAATACAAACACAGCACATGAATGTGATGCACACTGATACAAGCAACAAATCACAGAATCTAGAGATGAGTAGAACCTGCTAGGTTTAGTCTGATTTCTCTAGTGCTCTGTTCTTTCTTACCTTATTTTCTTATACTGTTGTTTGATTTTAGTGTTATTGGGTGCTAGCATAGCCCAGCATTTCAGTTGTCCAGAAATTTTCTCATGCAGCATCCCTCCTGCAAGTTACTAAGCAAGCTTCCTTCCTTACAGTGTCCTGGAGATTATACTTGTCCTCTCTTTCCTTTTCTGTTTCCTTCTTGTCTTTCATCCACATGGTCGTTGCTGTCTTTGCTGTGTTTTTCCAATCGATTTTTTTAAAATTCTGGCGTCTTTCACTGATTATGTGAAGGAAGGTCATGTGCGCTGTAGTCACTTAGGTGGTTGCTCTGGACTTGGAGGAAACAAGTGGGCTGTGGTTAGATGTGAAAGCCACTGTCTGGAGCCTGTGGCAAATGTAGTGTGGTTTTACTGCATCCACACCAAGGATGTGTGATGGATATTTCTCAGAAGTTTGTTGTCTGCTTAGCTAAGGAGTGCAGAAGTGTTGGTATGGGTCCAGAATTAATACATCTGGTTCTCTTTACCGCGCTTCTTTAATGCTGTGTGCACAACCCTTTTGACAGCCTGTGAGAGGAGGGGAAGGGGCCTGGGAATAGGTTGAAGTTATCACACCTTCCCAGGCCAGGGCCAGGGTTATAAGTGAGACCATGGGCATACGAATAGTGGAATGTTTTTACACTAAATCCATGTCTTTTTTTTCCTGTAGTTTATAAACTTTCCAATTGATAGTTTGGTGCAAGCTTTCAAACTGCCCTGATTTAAAGAATTTGATTGTATGACATCTGTTGTTTGTCTTCCTCTAGGTTTGTGGAGAAAAAATGTGGGTTTCGGTATTATTATTTCCAACTTCATGCAGTCTGCTTGAGCTGATATGGGAAGGGCTGTGGGTTGGTCTTGGAGTTGGGGAATACCGCTTGTCTATAGTTCACCCCAGGGAAGTGACCCAGTTGTGGTATTTATGACTTTTCCACTGGAAGATGAAAGCAAATCTGTGCCCTCTGAAGGGAAACACCTTATCATCAAATGTATGGGTCAGTCCTTGAATGGAACTTTCTGTTAAGAGTATGAGTGAGTCTGATAGGGGAAGTGGAGGCTTAGTCTTACGCTTTTATATATGTATATGCACATATATATATCTGTATCTATCTATCTTTTTTTTTCTTTCTCTTCTTTCCTCTTCCTATAAGATTGTTTTACTTAAAGGAAGTTAAAATTGGAGTTTTCTAAAAGTTGTATTGCTTTGGTCTCCTGTCACCTGTGTTGTGTCAGCTGTTTCATCATCATAAAAGACTGAACTTTAAGAGCCTTCAGCAACAGAAATTGCCTAAGTGCAGAGCAATAATATTTATTAGCCTAAGCTCATTACTTAATATTTTTGTGGAGCTTTTATAGAACCATGATTTCCAAGCCACGTTTTTTAGCATAGTTACAGGATCATCTGTGCATAATGATCTTCTTGCCTATGTGATACCAGAATAATTGTTTTTATAGCCTGCTCTTGAGGTGCAGAATAAATGATCATTGTAAGCCTTTCTCACATTGTCATCTTTTAATCTTGATCCAATTATTTACACTGAGCAGCAAGATACAGGGTGCCATGCCCCAGACAGAAGGGAAAATTTACTCCTGCAGCTTCATATTTGAAAATCCCCAGAAAAGGACAAACTGTTTTGTTTGGAGAAAGCTAACAAGAAAAATGATTATTTCCTGGACTTGTATTTGGCCAGTAAAGGTGAAAGAAGGATTAGTTTACAGATTAAGAAACAGAGAAGTTTTCTAGAATTTCCTTCCTCTCTCATCATCTAAGCTCTCCTATTTGAGTTTTCTGTCTTCATGCCCTAAGCTTGTAAGGATTCCTGTGAATCTTCATTATGGCTGCAGGGAATCAGACTGCACAAATGTAATGGTGGGTTCAGGTCCTTACTTTGTTCTTCCGTGCTGCCCATTAATTTGCATGTTTGTCTTTGAAAAGAATGATGTATTGCATAAAGTCATAGCATCTTCCAATGTAATATAATAAAATAAACATTGTGAGGAGCTAGCCTGCTTAAGGGTGGAGGGAATATTATCCATTTACCTGCAAAGTGGTGGAGGAGTTGGAAGTCAGGCACTGTGGTTATGGGCATATGTTTTATTTTTCTCAAATTCTTTTCAGGGTAAGTGAAGAAAAAGAGGTGACGGAAGAACGGCTGAAAGCTGAACAGGAGTCATTTGAGAAGAAGATCAGACAGCTAGAGGAACAGAATGAACTTATCATCAAGGAAAGGGAAGATATCCTTTAAAAATATGTGCAATGGCTCACTGAAATAAAAAGTGAAGTACAGAGAAATAATTGTTCTAATTTATAGCATAGAATAAATCTGCATGTGCTGCCATTCAAAAGCAATCAGAGAGATGACTTGTCAGCATGTGACACTGGTTCATTTGAGCTTAAAACTGCCGTCCAGCTGTTCTTATATGTTGTTTTGCTGTGAAATAGATATTTGTCAACTAAAAATGACAATAAGGAATTTACACATTAAAATATGATTATAGATTTTTATTTTTTTAATTAATTCTGTTAGGTGGTTGTAATTTAGGTCCAAAACTTGCATGGTATTCCATTTCTCTCCATGTCCACAGAAAGACAATCTACACTGAAAGCATATAAACTGTATATATGTGCCAGGAGGTTTAGCCAGTTTAGACTTTCTGGTGGTGTAGGGTTTGTTTATAAAAACAGTTAGCAGATTCTCTTTTCTTGCAGATTGTGACTTGCATTTTTTTAAACTGAACATGCTTAGTCCCAATCCTGGAATATCACATGCAAAGTCACTATTGCAGGAATTGCAGTTTTCCTTTCTGTAGTGTGACCGACCTTTATGAAATTGTCTTGTTCATTTTTCTTCCGAATCTTTGATATTGATGCTTTGTTGTTAAATTTCTCAGGGAGCTAATGGCTGACTATGGCGGGATATGGGAAGAGACAGGGCTGCAACTACAGCAAGAGCAAAGAGTGTGTGATTCGTCAGGAGCTGTGTTTCCAATAGGGAGGGCAGTAATGCTGTTTTAAAAAGCGTGATGCAGCCTGGTGTGCAGTACTGCTTTCTGTCCTGAGTCATCCCTTGTTCAAGCTAAAAACGAAGTTAGTGACAAAAAGGGGCTGTTCAAGCTATGGGCCAGTGTTGAAGCAGGAATAAACAGAGATAATCCATAAACTTAAACATGAAGTTAGAGGAGGGCTCTTGAAAATTCGGGCTGTCCTGTTTCACAGTTTAGCACTGGGAGGCTTAACAAAAACAGTGCTTTCTTTATGACGGAACTTGCCTGGCTTAGGAAAGGCATTCAGTGATGTGTGGTCTCTCAGCAGGGCATTGCCCTTGATGACCCACAACATCCCTGATAGCACAGTGGCACTTATTTTTTTAGAGTGAGTTTTGTCTGTTTGTACTAAATAATATATGCATCAACAAACTTAGCTGGCCATGAACAGTTACTGGAAAATATAAAATCTGATGTATTTCAAGAGCCATTAGATGTGGCAAGAACTCTTTTACATTGATTTTACTGAAGCCAGTATTTTGTTGTACATTACGTCTTGTGTATTTAGCTCATGAATGTGGGTGGGATGCATGTTCCTGATTTTTTTGTAATTTATCCACACAAGGCTTTCACTAATTCATATGAGGTTTATTTGGATACTGGAAAGTAGACATTGTTGCTTGTTTTTTTGTTTGGGGTTTTTTCCGCTTTCTTTTTTTTTTCTTTACCAGAAATAGGTTGCACAAGCATGAATACTTTTCCAGAAGTCTCGTAGACGTGGCAGAAGGTTAATGCATGCAATTTTACACTTCATAAAACTCTGTAAAACCTAGATATATAAAACAAGGTTATAATTTAAAACAATGTAATTTTAACTACTGCAATACTTGCCTATCATACATGAATGATTCAAGATCTTCAGTGTAACTCTGATCACTTAATTTTTTAAAGCTTGTTGCAGAGACAAGAAATAGTAGAAAGGACTTGCTTATACTGAATACAGATTATGGCTGTTTTAAGTACAACAATTTTAAATAGTTCTTCTTGATTGTAGAGTCCACTTGGAAATAAGATATCAGGGGTATAACACCATGAGAAAAAACCTTAAAGGTCTGGTAAAATCAGTTTTACTTTTTTTCCCCTCCCCCCTATAACTAATTTATTCTGCATAAGATTACTTTCTTTGCTGCAGTACTTAAAACTATCCTGCAGTAATAAATTGGTGCTTCTGATATAACTGCAGCTGTCCAGCAAAGTGCAATTTCAACTTTGTAAAAGTTTAGTTCACTTAGCATGGAATGTGTGTGGGGTTTTTTCAGCAACATTTATTTTGTTGTTTTGGTTTTTTTTTCTTGAGATTCTTGCAGGAAAAATATTGTTTAGTGCTTGAAATCCCTACTGTGAGGAAAATCTGTCCTTATTTTGCTGTAGCTGTTTTTTTTTTTTTTCCCCAGAGAAGCTATGAGGACCTCTCTGTTCAAATTCATTGCTGATGAGCTTTGGGTGTAGGGAAATGGGTGATATGCAATGATCTCACTACAAAACCTTGAGTAACTTAGCAGTATTTAAAAAACAGTATCTGTCTGCAGCCCAAGCTCACATTTACTTTGGAGCTGGCCGGTGCTGTCTGGGTAGGAAACAACAACTAAAATTCCATGCAAATTTAAAAGTCAGTTCTACCCTTCCACTGAAACTTTGAAAATTGAGTACTTAGTACTAGGGCATGCTGTTCATGGAGAACCACCCTGATGAGCATGCTCTGAACCATAAATAGGCCAGCTTATTGTCAGGGTTGCCAATATCACAGAATTACTATAACAATACTATCACAGAATTAAGGAAAATTAGGGATTTCAAATAGTTGTCTGGTCTACACCTTCTTCCTAAAACAGTATTATTTAGACCTGTCATCTTATAATTTGGTCTGAAGTAGATATTTTGGCTTGGTTTTTCTCCAGGCATTTACACTTGAAACTGACTTCTTTCAAAAGAAACTTGATCTGAAGTGATTCAGGCAATTCTGAAACCAAAAGAGGATCGAAACTAGTGCTGCTGTTTTCTTAGGAGATGTGACACTTAGTGTTGTTAAGGCATGCATCCTGTGATGACATCTCTTGTGGTTCTTACTAAAATTTCCCCAATTGGGCTGAAGTAGATAATCCGGTAACACGTGCTCCCATTCTTTTATGGCCCCCACAATGAAAGCATCTTAAAACTATGGAGATGAGAAAGTGGTGGGAAAAATTCACCTTCTGAAAGTGAAGTCTAAGTAGAAGGTAGAGGAAGAAGTGTAAATGGAGTGTGTATTGGGAAAGTGAGATCTAGAACCTGTCTGGAGAGAAAGACTTGGAAAAAGAGGTTGGACTGGACATGACTGATGTGAAAGCAACAAAAGCCTGTGACTGATGGGTTCAGAGGTGTTTGGGATAAGCAGTCAGGGTTAAGTAAGAGCTAGGATGATGGCAGGTGACCTGGGGTTGGTCTGACGATTGTGAGGCAGCTGATGAAGGCAGGGATGTGTCTGTTCAGTGTATTCTAGCACTCTATGAACTTTTTGAAACAAAATTTGAGACTAAGGTCGTGTGGGAAGACTCGCCATGTGTAACCTCTCCCGATGTCTTCTTCAGCATTGACTGTTGGTATTGTGTTTGCTGCTGCATGGATACATTCTGAGTGACTAAGCTGCTTCTAATGGCAGTCTAAATTCTGGCATTGACTTTGGAGTGTGTGACTTGCAACTTCATTGTTCTTATTTGTGTTGTTTCATTTCCATTTTCACAATAAGGGATGAGCAGTGTGCATCACGTTATGCACTTAGACTACTTGTGCTGCCTCTTCTTCCACTTTTGCTAAGAACTGTTATGGAAAAGCTTCTGGCTTTCCTTGTTTTTTTCCTGACATATTTTCAATCACCTATTATTAATTTAGGTTCCAAATATAATTTAATTTAACAATCAGGATAATATCCTTTGTAAGATGCCCCAATACTGTCATGATAGATGTCTTAGGAAAAAAATTATAATGAGATTATTAAGAAACAAGTACTACTGATATTTCATATCTCAAAGAAATTATGTTGTGATCTTTAGCTTTTCTTGTTATCACCATTAAGGATTTTTTTCATGTAAATTTGATGGTGTTGCATAAATGAAGAAGAAAAAGCAGCCTTAACATTTCTGTGAAGATTCATTAATAGGTGAAGAGGAAACTTCTTTAAAAAAATTTAAAGAAATTGGTTATTGAATTCTAAGGTCTGCTTAAATTATTATTATATAGACAAAGAATAGGCAAATAAAGGGAAGAAGAGTTTCTGTTTATTCTGAACTTTTTTTTTCTTTGTAATTTAAGCTCATCAGCCGTACTAAACTGCTGCTTTTGTTTATATTTAGAAGGTACCTGGGTTACTTAAGCTTTTTGTGGGAATTATTTTCTGCTGAACATAGACTTGTAGAATGATTTGGGCTGGAAGGGACCTTAAAGATCATCTAGTTCCAACCTGCCTGGGCGGGGTCACCTCCCAGTAGACCAGGTTGCTGAAGACCCAGCAAAGTTCATACAACGAATCCTACATGATTTACTTGGTTAGTCTTAAAATTGATCACATACTCTGTTTACATATGTCCTTAATATTATAGAACTACTTAATTAGTTGGTTTTGCATGCAGTTAACATGAATATTAATTGAACTAAAACAGTTCATTTGCTTATAGTGTTAGTGAGACATAGAATATTAATTTGCTGGAAGAATAATGAGCTTTATAAGCATTATCTAGAGACTTTAATAAAATGCTTTTAGTTTTGCCATAGTACTGTTCATTACATTAGTCTTGCATACATAAATTAGGGCCACTTACATATTTTCTCCTTTTCCCATCTTACTGTGTTAATGTAAAATTAGTATTTTTTTTCAGAAGAAAAATAGTTACTGGCTTGCTTAATGAAAGAACAAATGGTAGAAAAGGAGGTATCATAGTACAGAATTTACTTGCTTGTTCTGTCCTACTTTCCCTGTAATGTTAAATTTTCTTTTCTGAAAATATAGGCACTTCTGTTTCCTTTCCTTTTTTAATCTGACACACCAAGCTGTCGTCACTGGTGAAGAATCAAGGAAGGTCTTGCACAGAAAGGCTTTGGCCGTGTGTTTTGTTGGATGCGTAGCAGATTCATGTGTGTGTGTCTCCCTGGGGCTCCTGGCAAGGGGACAGTCTGAACTCGAAATGACAGCACGGTATCAGGGAGAAGTGGGGCATGGACACTAACACTGTAGTTAAACATGTTTATAGGAAAGTGGGTCCCTGCCTTGTTGCGCCCCCACCTCCTTGCACCCCAAAAAAATGAGAGGCAAGAAGAACATTTCTGTACAAAGACAAATTTGCCATTTGCAGGAAACTTGTACATAGTGCTTTTGAAAGTCAGGCTATTTATTTAAAACTCGGTAACAATTTTAGAGATTAACTTTGGCTAAGTCTGTTCCTGATGGTATAGTTTCTGACAAGTTATGAACTGAGGGTTTGAAATGACCGTCATTATTTTTCTTTTATTTCTTAACTTGGCTCCCTCAGCTTATCATTTTAAGTTTTTTCCCTTTCTATTTTTCATATGTGAATGCATACTATATATCTTCTTGTGCATCATAATTTGTTTGAAGGTGTGTGAGGAGAATGAAAAATTAGTATTTTTCTGCTTTCTTCCATTTTATCCAAGTGCTTTGCTCGTTGAAGGTGTTTCTCTTACTGTTGTTTCAGGTATCCTACTAGTAAATGTTTCTAAGCAACCGTTGTGGTCTGTTGAAAAAAAGCTGCACTTATTAAAAAGTCCCTGAATATTTATATGGTATTCTGTAACTGCAGTATTGGCTAAATAATGTATGTATTTACGAACTTAAATGTAGAAGAATCAGTCAAGGACTATTGGGTAAATAAGATATTTTGAATTTTTCATGAACTTTTAAACTAAAACAAGGTGAAACATATTGTAACGTTGAGTGTTCAGATGGATCAATGGCTGGAGATTCATTTAAAGCTTTCTGTGTTTAATCCTAGTTAGTGCCTTAGAGCACAATCTAGCCACATTGTCCATGTTACGAAAACGCCCAGAATCAGCAGGCAGCATCTAAGCAGTCAACAACAGCCTCCGTAGAATATGAGCTAGACGGGCTTTTTTGCCCTAAAACTCTGCACTCAGTGGTGCAGGATTGTCTGTGAGATGATACTGTCAGCATAGAAATACAGCTGTAGAATGGGAGAAGCAGACTTGCTCTTGTTTTATACCAAGGGTGGAGCGGTGTTGTTCCATGTGTGACTGGCTGAATAGAAGATTTTCCCACCCAGCAGCTTTGGTATAGAATTTTGGAGGCCCCCTGAGGTGAGTGTTAAGGGCTAGTAGCATTCTCTCATCTCCTGTGTTTCAGGACATTTTTACACTGTGTTGATCTGTACCTGGTACTAGAGACTTGATGACTTTGAATGTTCTGACTGAATAAGAGCTGAAGTTCTGCTCTGCCAGATTGTTGATAGCCACTGGTAGCTGTATGCTTCACAGACAGTCTGTCTCCCAGCTCTGGGTATCTGAAGCATAGACTTGTGATGTTATCTATATTAGCTGTGTGGTGAGGGTGTCAGAACTGGATATGATGATGGGCTGCCCCTGTCAAAACTAAGCAGGAGAGACCTATCAGTGGAAATGCACCTTCAGCCATAGCAATCTCATGTATCAATATCAGATATTGTAAGAAAAAAGAGTGAAGTAGTTCAGGTAAAAAAATATTTCTCTGTAGAAGTCAAGCTGGTCAGTTTAAGTGTCTCAGGTGAAAGGCAGATCTTTCATCTTTTTTCAGATGCTTAGACTGACCAGACTATTTACCTGACTGAATCTGACTCCTGGTTCTGTGATTATTGCTGAAACATTTGGCTTTTAGGCATGAAAGCTTTCAAAGTGATGTTTGAGTTAAATTTTTTCTTTATGACATTTGGCTCATTTGGAAACAAAGACTGAGATCTTTTAAAAGGAGGCACAAATGGGAAAATGAGATCATTAATTGTTGAAGTTGGTACTGTAACAAATTGACTAGAAATGTGGATTCAGAGAAATTGATGTACTTTATCCTTTTAAACTAAATGAATTCTCCATCTGCTTCAGCTTCTCAACTATAATGAGGACGTTGGGCTGACTCTGCTATTGGTTTCTCTGTCTTCCTGTACTATTTTGGAAAGTTTAAACATTTCTTGCATAATTAAATACACTTTCAATAAATCAATCTCATAATAATTGTTGTTCAGGAGAGTTCATTATTCAGTTCAGTCTTTTAAATTACTGTTCTTCTTTAAAGGATTCTTCTGACGTAATGGCTTCTTCTAAATCCATTTGCCATGCTCTGGCTTGTAATTACTTTAGATTTGAAGAATAAAATGAATGGCTTTATTATTAATCAGTAGCAAATTTGTCTTACTGTTTTTAGAGTGGCCTTCACTCATAAAATAGTTTTAATGATCTAGATAGCAAAACACTTCATACCTCTCTTTCAACAGAGATTTAGTGAAAGCAATCAGATAGTTTCATGGGGCTTTTTTCTTCCATCTCTCTCCGATCAAACATTTGTCACAGTGACTGTCATCATGTGTTTGCTGTTGTATGCTGTGAGCTGCTGGCCCCCTGAAAGCCTAGTTTTGCTACCTGCTTTTAGATTGGAAATTCTTCAGGCTGGGATAGCCTTTATTTTTGCCTCGTGCTGTGGAGACTACATTGCACTTAAACACAGCATTACTTTAGCATTGGCTATTACAGTGGACATTGGCCTGTGTGGACTTTGTCACTGTTCAAGCATAATGAAAAATTCAGCTATTTCTTACCTCCTTGCTATTGATGCAGGATTTCATAGTCCTTATTGACAGTGCTTTTGTAGTCAAGAGTTGCAAGTCTGTGCCTTCCCATAGCAAAATGCCATCTTGTTTTACAGCAGCTGAGGCTGGACAGGTAACTGTCCTATGTGAATCTTCTTCATTTGGCATCAGTTTTGTCCATAGTCTCTTGTGAGGTTCTTTAAACCCATCCTTAATTTTAAACTGCCAGTCAGTGCAAACGAATAAAAATGCTTTTTCAGCCTTGCTTTACTTTACTCCTTTACTTCTTAGGATCTAGCGGATGTTACACTAATATCTCATTTTCAGAGGCTACTTAGAAAACGAAAGTGCGTTAGTTGTAGAGTTATAGACATTCAGTAAATCTCAGCTTTTAATTTCCTTAGGAATTCACTGCTATTACAGCACTCTTGGTTTTGTTTCCTCTACCAATAGTGATGTTTAACCAGGGCTAAGAATTTTGAGTAATGCTGAGGACTTGGAGAAAACATCCAGAGAGGAATGAATAGCATCTTTAAAGTCTTAATTCCAGGGCTCTGTGGGAGGTTATTAAAAGTGTAAGTGTAAAACTGGATGGAATTTATTCGGATACAAGAGCTTCACTGAAGACTTTCACATACACCTTTTAGCCTTTGTCCTGTTGGTGTTACACCTTGTTTGGTCTAGTGTCAGGAGTTGTAGTTTTTCATTTCATGTTTAAATTTTTCAGTTCAGATCCTAGTATGTATATGTTTATTTAAATAAGTTTTTAACTGTGGAAATGGTAATCTTTTACTGATGGCAATATGGTCACTTTCATTGTGTGTATGTCAAGAAATTTACATAAAGGTCATCCACTTCTTGGGACAAAAAATACCCCGGGGTTTATAGCACAGGGAGTACAGTTGTAGTAATAAGGATTATGTTGCTGATAAGTTCCCCTCAAGGCCCAGTGATGGTAATACCCCTATATTTTGTCTTTAAAGAAAACTGCTGAGAGGCAATAATTTTTTTTGTATGTGTCCCATTTTCATTAATGCATGGTAATTGATGGAGTTGCAGTGACTTGTAACAGTAATGAGTTCTAAACATAAGAATGCACTCCTTTCTAATAAGTGAGCACTGCTGGGGTTTAAAAGCGTACTAAATCAGTTGCTTTAGTATGAATTTATTAGTTTTTTTCAGCATTAGCTTTAATAGTAGTTATTTACATAAGCGTACATCCCATTAACCGCCATCAGGGCTGGAAAACATGCTGAACTGTTCATATTTTCATATAATTATTGAACATAATGGTATCATTTGCATTTCTAAACAGTGATGTTTCTGTCAGGCTTGGAAATAGTGTCTTTACGCAGTCCCTATTTCACATCCACTTATTTGACATCGTTAAATTTTATGCTAATGTGCTTCCCTAGAATGTCATCAGTAGGACAGATGCTTGCACTTTAATATACAAATCAGTGATGCTTTTCCCTCCCCCCTCCCCTGAACTGCAAAAGAAATAAAAAAGCATATCTGCACTTTTTAGATATAGTTTGTTTCATTCTAAAGAATCTGTAAGAAATGAAACTTAGCTTTCACCCCCGTTAGTCACTTCCAAATGTTGTAATAACAGACACCTTTGTTATGAACTGTGGGAGGCTATCCTCTGCCTGGAGGAGGAAGAGTCTTCTAAAATCCAAGGCAATTATGTGTTAAAATAAAGATTGTAGCCTTGAGCTTGCCTCATGGAGCAAGTTGCCTATTCAGGCAGTGGTCCATGGATTGGCTTTCCTGGCAGCAGAGCATTGCTGTAGAGAAGGTTCAGGGAGGGAGCAGCTTCACCTGCTAGACTCTGTGTTTGTCAGCAGAAGTGCATATGGAGTTGTACATTGCCAGGTTTTTAGTTTTACACTTAAAATATTTTTTTCATTTTGCAGACAGGCAGAGGTATGTGAGCTCTTGCCGGCTAAGTCTGGATGGTAGTTGTTGTTTGAACAGTGTTGGCTGGTTTTTTTTATACATATGTAAGAGCTTTGATACCTGTACTGAAGTCAACACTGAAAGCAAAGCATCAAAAACCTGAGCAATTATTGCCAATAATTGTAGTTCTGAATGTGGAAATGATGGAATAAAAATAAGGAAACATAATCAGCAGCAGCACCACCACCACACTGCTCTTCTTCCATTTAAAAATGAAATGAATATGTTGCATCTGGTTCTGTATGAACTTTTGTCTCAGGATGACTTGCTTACCATTGCAAGTAGAGTGCTAATGGTGGAGCAGATGAGTGCAACCTGCAGAATTCAGTTGTGGTCACAGGAAAAAGTAACTATTGAGATAAAAAGTGTTTTGCTTATGGGCCAGACATAACCCATGTGAATGGAAATCCAGCAAATCTCCAGTTCAGTTCTCTGCTTTTCCTGGCTTATCAGATGTGGCATTGGGCAATCCTGTCTTCTCTCCTACTTACCTATTTAAAAATTTGTGGGACTGCTTGCTGGCCTTTGTGTAACATGAAAGGTTAAATATATGCGTGTTGCTCAGTTATGGCATTTCATGGACACACTGTGAAAATCTTAAATAAACCTCAAAATGTTAGGGTCAAGGAAAAGACTGAGAGAAGTATGTTACATAGATTTGCCATTTTCATTGTTTTATACATAAAAATAGATGTTAAAGAATACCCCTCTTGGTCATGTCTTAGAAAAAGGTTTGAAGAAGGCACCCAAATAGAAGAAGATACTTGGAGTCAAATGAAAAGGCATATTTTATGCATAAAGGGCCACGTGAGCAAACTGGAGAAATATTCTGATGGGTTCCGGGCTTATGGTGTCTTTAATTATAGATGATTAACAATTTGCTAGTTGCTTTGCAGACAAGTATAGAGACAAAAATCCCTTCTGGGAAATGTTTGCAGTGTAAGACCTCATTCTAGTGGCGTTTGTAGAGATGTGTTTTAAGTCATAACAAGTAGCAATATTAAAACAACAACAAAAAATTTGCTTTTATTGTGTCAGGGAGAGCCATTGAAGTTTTGAAGATTTTTGTTACAGTTTTGAGCTTGCAAATAGGACATGCAACCACTTCATAGCAAAAAATTTGGAGCCAGGTGCTTTTTGATGCACCTTTTACCCAGGATTAAAATAAGGACATACCAATGTAGAGCAGCAGTTGGTGAAATGTGCTAATTTCAGCTGTGAAGTACTGGCAAATTTAAAGAGAGGACCTCTGGCATGCAGAGCAGACTGTTGTACTGCAGAGATTCTGAGCTGACCTCTTGTCAATGTCTCATTTAAATCCTGAAAAGAAGACTCTAGGTAATTGGCAAGTATCCTTATTTTAATATGCGGCCGTAAAAAGGTAACGTATGATGATTTTTAACATCAGAAGATTAACATTTTACCTTTAAATAAAATATGATTAACTGGTGCAGAATTAAAAGTAATAGAACTGAAATATTCAAACTATGACTCTGTGGTGTCAGATTATGCGTCAAGTGTGACAGTTTAAGTACTGAAGTGATTTAAAAAATGAGTCAGCTGAAGGATGTATATCCCAAGTAGCGAGAATAAAATGGAATGAAACAATCGAGGCTATCAAAACTTTCTCAAAAAGTCCTAGCTGAATGAACCAGGAGACCAAAATGTGGTGTTTACAGTGACTGGGTCTTGCCCAGGTGCCAGTGCAGGTGCAGTGAGGGAGTAGTTGCCATGCTGCAATGGCATCCTAAACCATGATTTTAAGCCACCAAGTCATGATTATACTTATATTTAGTTATCAGGCCAAGACTATTGCTTCTGGATTCGTCAACCTCCAGGAAAGTTCAAATATGATTGATTTAGCAATGCATATTTTCTTTCAGCAGTTTACAGGCAGCCAGGCTTCTTCTTATCCCTGTACAATTTCATTTCTGGTGGATTGGCACATGTTTTGATACATGAAGCTACATATTTGCCATCTGAATTACTTAGTGTTACTGTTTGTAAATGTGAAAATGCCATTGTGAAGGTTTGTCATTTGACTTCTGCATGTTTTAAGTCCTTGTTAGTAAAAATGATGCTTTCCCCCCCCACAGTAGTTGTGTAAACTCAGCTTGGAATTTGACAATAAAGTGGCACCTTGCTGTCTTCTGAAGTCCTGTAAATGAATTTTTAGAGTGCAATTTGGGCATTTAGTAATCTTGTAGAGATTGTTTTCAGCATGTTTGTGCACATTAAGCTGTGACACTTTGAAATTGTGTAGGAAGAACCAAGAGGAGGTGTGGAATATGGCTTATTCCAAAATGCAAAACTAAAAGAAGTGGTAAATGTATTATGGTCACAAAAATTGGCAAGTCTCATTTTGTTTGCATCCAGAGAACAGAATACTGAAGTAAGTGTGTTGCTTTCATGTAGTTTCTTCAGAGAGTAGAATTCTAGTAATTACGTAAATATGCAAGCAAAGCATTTAACAGCCTTTATAAAACATGTACTCTTCCAGTGTGGATTTCTTCATAGTTCATTATCTTCAGGGAGAAGTTTTTGGTTTCTATAAATATTGCTGGGCACATTGATGAAAGATCCTTAGATGATTTTAAAGATGTTACTCATCATCTCTTAATGGTGCAGAATAAGACTCAAGTGAGCACAGCTCTTGATGTCCAGCTGTCACTTCAGGTAACTGGACAAGTCCTGTGAGGCCTTATTGCTCTGTTCCAGTGCAAATAACCATACTTAACTTGCCATTGCTCTTTGCTTTAACCTGTTAATAAATCTACTGCGTAAATTTTTCCTATGAAAAGAGGGAAATTAAAAAAGAGAAATATGTTTCTGATTATCTGCAGAGAGAAGTTATGGGAGCAAGTAAAATGAACTTACCTTCAGGACAGAATTTGATTATGGAAAGGATTGCATGGTGTTGTCTCTGGTAGTGTGGGGCTAGATTTGGTTACCCAGAAAGGCTCGTGGTTTTCCCAGAAAGCCATCTGAGTATTTCCTGGGTACATCTGCTCTGATGCACACACAAGCTGTGAATCCTGGTTGATTTTAATGAACTGTTTATATTGAACTTCTCTTATGTTGGCAAGGTTCATGTTATATATTACACTTGCCTTTCTGGAAACAACCACGGGACAGTCCAAAGATTTTAACAGCAGTATAATTGCATTATTCTGACTGAAGGGTGACTGCCTCAGAGATTCTCCTGGCTCATCTGCAGGGGACAGGTGACTATCAGGAACCTTCTGGCTCTTTCAAACAATCCTCTTAACATATTTCTGGTCCTAAAGCTGTAAATATTTGCCTTGGTTCATTTGTTAGTTCTCTCCTCTGTGCCATTTTTTAAGGATCAGTGTTTTAAAAGAGCTTCTGGGTTTTTTTGACACCTTTTAATTTCCAGGCTAGACACAGTCACAGCTAGCTTAAACATGCTTGTTCTTGTGCCAGTGTTTTGCTTAAGTAGATCTTCCTTCTATTCAATGTTTATGCAGAAGGGATTAGAGCAATAGATGTTCCCTCTCTCAAAGACAAAAGAGGACAAAGTGAGGGAAGTTTCTCTTTCAGTTGTTGCTGTATGAATGATGGGAACTCTGGACTTCTGGATCAGAACAGGTGAAAAATCTGAGTGAAATGGAACAAGGTTGTGAGGAATTGTATGATTGAAAGGTCAGAGAGCTCAGCAAAATCAGAACAGCAATGTGTACTGATTGGGATTTGTTTGCCTCTTCTTGCATATGGAAGTTGTCTTGATGAAGTTCAGCTTTGCAAAGCTACATAGAAAAACTTTTGGTTGGTGTTACAAAAAGTCCCCAAAGGTCAAACTTAAATGCACATATATGTTACAGCCAAAGGTTAGTCCTTTAAAGTAGCTGAGATGACTGAGCAGACAAATTATGGTGTGACTTTTAGCAGGACTCTTGACTTCCACCATGGCAAAGCTGTCTTCTCAATTCTTCTCATTAGGGATCTTGTTCAGTCTTGTTTTACCATCACCCACCACTGTGGGTGTTCTTTTGTTAGCTGTTCAAGTACATGGAGCTGTTGTGAATGGTTTAAGTTTTCAGAGAAAAGGCATCATGACGCTGGATTTGCTGTGTAGCTATTGGTGTCTCAGAACTGTGAATGGTGCTGCCCACCGTAAAGTCAGGATTTACTTCCCAGCATTATGATTTTTACCTTTTAAATACCAATAATAAAGTAATCAGAGGTTTGGGATCTTCATCTGAAACACATTTACATTTTATTTGCTGTTCATCCTGTGAGTTTTCACTGTTCATGAGGAAATAAACATGGCTGAATTAATTCTGAAAGAAATTACAGGACAATTGATTATTAATTCAAAGTTCCTAATTGCTGTCCTTGGGTGTTTATTTGGGCTTCATCTTTGTCTACATCTGTCCCTCTTTTGGATGATTTGCAGCTCTTTGCTATTGCCATGTCTTTTGCTCTTTGTAGACACTAGAATAGATTCTCTACCTCATATATCATAGAAAACGTATGAAAGGAGAGCTCTGCAATTAATATCTTCTGAATGAGTAATTATTTTCTGCTGGTCTGTGAGATTAAGTAGAGTGTTGGTAACTTTCATTGCAGGAGTTTTTCACTGCAGTTCACAGTTTTGACATAAAATTACTGTGGGCATGCTGAATCAGTGATATTTTGTCTCTTTTAAATCTTCTGGCCTCAGGAGCAATCCAAAATGTGTTTGTGAGCTGTAATAAAGACTGGTTCGTTCCCCTCACTCTCCCTTCTCCCTCTGTCCATACTGCATTGCTTAAGGTATTCTACTTCCTTTTTCTTTCAATGTCAAGAGTTTTATTTTAATAGAACTTGTGAAATCTGAAGACTTACAGAAGATTACTAAATCTGCCAGAAGTTTATAAGGCTCATGAAAAGTATATGAGATTATACATAAACTCTTTTTCACTCTTTGGATCTGCTTGCTAGGTGATATGAAACTTCATTCCCTAGGAAAGAGGTTTTCTGCTCAGGAACACAGTACGGTATATTCTCCAAATTTTTTTGGAAGATAATTAGTCTAACTGTCTTTGAAGTGTGTTGCTTAATATGGGCCTATTTTTCAATGCTGTGTGTTTTGAAAGGGGTGTGTTGTGTATTTGCTGTAGGTTGATTCAGTTTGTGTTACTTTGTGTCATGTTTTATGTGTTTTGGAATTTAACATTTTTTCATGTCTGCTTGTCATTGTATGAAGAACGTTTTTGGTTGGGAGAAGTATGGCTGTAGGAGGGGGCAGGAAGTTTCAAGGGAAGGCGCATACTGGTGTGAAGCATAAGGCTTTGTAGAGTTTCTTTGGGCAGCTCCATGGAGGACAAGCATTTCTCTCTCCTGTGGACTGCAATTATGCTGTTACATCACATGAAGAGAACTAGAGATGATACTTTGGAGTTTCTACTCCAGACATTCTGACAACATCATGTTTCTGGTAGGTATCTGTGGGACTTTCTGATACCCTTCTTAAATAAGGAAGATAAGCCGTGACTCATGTACTCTCCATTCAGTCTGAGCTGTGCTGAACTCGTTGGAGAGATGTGCTGGAGGCCAGTCCTTCCTCAATTGCTGGAATCTCCCTCTCACCCTTGGTAGTGTTTGCCTTGCCCACCTTGATCGCAGTGACATCTGTGATGCAGTGCTTTGGGTGGGCCTGCAGTCGATGTGTTCAGAGAGTGCCTTGTGTGCCTGTAATGCAGACATGTCCAGAAAGGAGTGCAGTAGCCAGTCACAGCACAAATCCTGAGTGCAGCACATGGAATCCTTCTCTCCTGAGGAGACTCAGCTATAAATTTATGTGAATGCACACAGTAGTTCCTTTTTTTCTGCTCATCTCCCATTTTTTGTCAATTATGTAGCATCAAATATACAAAGAATGGAGGAACTGAGTTAGGAGTTTATTGTGTTAGATACATTCCCCTAGAATTTGTTGAAGTTTGTTATTCATCTTTGGGATTTGAGTTTTTTGATCTCAATTTTATCTCAGGCAGAGTGAGTGTTCTGAAGTTGTCCATATTTGTGGGTAATGGACAGAGGTTCTTCCGTGCTTGTAAACTTTTATATCAGAACAACCATCATCAAAACACTTTCTTTGTAAAGGGCTATGGACATAAGAATTTCATGTTTACAAAGCCAATTTGAGAATCAAATGTAATATCAAGCCTAGTGCCAAGATAAGTCTCTGGTAACAGGAGAATAATTCACTGTAACATCTTCGTACGTTAAGCTGTGCTGAATGCACATTAATAAAACAGATACATAGAGGGATGGTGTCGCACTGCAAGATGTTTGTCAGGTTGTTTTCATTGGCCTGACAGAACTCCAGTATGAAAGGTACAGAGTGTGGACAGATTCTGTAATGAACTTGCATACCAAATCATCTGTCAGAACCCTGGTCAGCTGGGAACAGGCTTGCTGACAGACAGGAGACTCCTAGTATAGCCATGTGGTGCTTTGTCTTTTATTTAAAACTCAGTTGGCTCCTTGTTCTGTAAGTTTAATAGAGATGTAGTCTCTATTGCCACAATGTCAATTTTGCTGTAGTTTATCCTGTAGAGTGTTGAAGGCTATATGCCTTGCTCTGTGGAAGAATGCATTAGGAGTCTTGGAAAACACAGCAATGCTCAAAACAAATTTTGATTAAGATTCATTTGCAAAAGGAGTCTCCCACAGCTTTTATGGCCTCGAACAAACAATGGTTTGGTGAAATAAACTGTTATATGCAAAAATTACAACAGAATTTATAGTGGCTAGACAGCCTTGGTGCAGTCTAGGAAGTTGTTAATTGATCCTAACATTTTATTATGATGGATCTTGTGTAGAAAAGAAAACAACTTCTAGCATCTTATATATTTTATTCTTTCTTTTTCAGTTATTTCTTAGATTAAGAATATCTATAGAATCTATTCTGTCAGCCTTTTGGCTTATATAGTATTTGTTCTTAAATAGGAATTGAAAATTAAGTAAATTAAAAGCAAGAAACAATTATTTTTCATTTAGAGCTGATCACCATTTTAAATTTCTATTTTGCAGGCATTGTTAATACTTCGAAATGCAATTTTGTCTCACTAGAATGCATTTCAAAGTAATTCAAAGATGCCATGTTTTGGTTTTATGTTCTTTCATGACATAGTGAGAGACGCGTGTTGCGATCCTGCTGTTCTGTTGATTGTGCTCTGACATAATGCAAGTGATTTATTTTTTAAAACTCTGTCAGTCTGTCATTGCAACATGCATGGTGTATCAATACTGAATCAGTCATCCTGTTAGACTTAAAAATCATTATGATTTTTTTTAATAATGAGCAAAACATGACAATTTGTGATAAAAGAAAACTTTGACAAGCAACCAAACACCTGATGCAAAATGGAAATATTGTTTTCATTGAAAAAAAAGAGGATTTTCTTAAATTTCAGTGGGTTGGTTTTGTTCCTGTGTTTGAAAAGTGGTTTTGACAAAAAGTTGGTGTTATGTTAGCAGCATATAATAGAAAAAGATCTTTAGGTATCCTTTTCTTTCCCAGCAGGGAATGGATCACTATCTGTCTTTCTCTCTAGTTTCTAGTTCTTCAGATAACCTGAATTTAAGTTTAGATTTCCATTCTGATTTGGAGCCTTTGCCATAGCTGTAAGCCTTTGTCTAGAAATTTGAATTGTTTCTCACTCAGCAAATTAAGCTCTGCACTGTCCACTGCTGATAAGCTTTTCAAGCTGCCACAGGTTTCCTCTGTCCTCAGTTGTGCTTTGTGAAATGCGTTAGTGCAGTTTGGGTACCCATCCCACAGATTTCTGGCAGGGTTCTCAGAAATGGTGAAGTCGAGCACATTTCAAAGGGCCACGAGTATATTGTGGGGAAAGTGATGGGTAGGCTGTTTGATCAGCATTAACTACAATGCCAGTAAACCTTTAACTTAGCTGCCATTAATTCAGCCCGACTGAAATAGCGTTTAGACTTAATGAAACTAGTTTTAACAGGATCTGCAATGCTTTCTGTGTGTGAACGTGTGACATTTTACAAGTGCATTGCAAAGACTAAATTGATTCTTAGAAGAATACATTTCTCTAGTCCAGACAAGACCTAATAGATCTTTTTCCTAGATAGCAGACTTAACTTTTTCTTAATTTTCTCTCTTGATTAAAATCCTGAATGGGGGAAGGTTTCTACTAAATGTCTGCTCAAAACAAGCTTAGAGAAAATGGAATGTCAGCCTTAAAAATGTCACTTTAATATGATTTGACAGGATAAGGTCCTAGAAGTCTCCTAATGATATATATGCAAGTATGGAGTATGAATGCTTGCTGTATTTGGAATCAGTGTGTGCAGGAATGTATTTTCAAAAAATATTGATGCTGTGGAGAGTGCTTGGAATAAGGAGCACTGGCAAAGAAAAAGGACTGGCAAACCCAAGATACAGAGAAGGATGAAAGGCAGCTGAATATTCAATACAGATGGTAAAAAAGAAGTATCAGGCTGCTGGGGCAAAGAAGTAGATCCCTTATTAAAAGGGAAAAACCAGAGTTCTCATTAAAAAAAATTGCCTATTAATACTTAGATTTCATAAGGGAAATAGTGCAATTCTAAAAGATATTTATACTTTCCAGTGTGAAATGGAAAAATTTCCTTTGTATCTCAGTGTATGTGCAGGAGCACTTGTATAGTTTTAACATTTTTTCATACTGCTGACTATGTTTTTAGCACAGAATGTAGTCTAGTTTTGGTAAGTTAATTTTTGTCTATCCATAAAATTCTGCTGACTTCTCTTTTGTGTCTAAATACTTGACTGATTATTGAATTCCATGCATTTGTGCATACTTCAGAAGTCTTATTTAATAATTAGTGTCTAGAGAATCAAGGAAAGGCACATGTCATGCATGTGCCACATATTTAAATCGCACTTTAAAAAAGCCATTTGCTCAACACTTCATTTTTAGCGTGTTCTTGGTTCTACAGAGGAGTGTATCATTAATAAGGAAAGTTCAAAACCAACTTAGGTACCTATTAGGCATAGTTTAATTTTATTTTTTAATGTGTGTGTGTGTATTAGCAGATGCCTGCATTTCAAAAACAGTGACAATTTAACCTAAACTCCTGTGAGTGACATTTTGCAGCCAGTAAGCAAGCCTATAGAGTATGGACAAAGATATTAGAGCTTCCCATTGATCTGTGGGCAGTACCCATTCATAAATCTCAAAATTTTTATTTGTTATTGTTTTTCTGCTCTCGTATAATTGGAAATGGGGTAACAATTCTTTGGAATAAGCTATAACCACTTAGGTGTTTTAATAATACAAGGTTTTGCAATATTGTCCAACAGTTGTTGAATTTATTTTTTATTTTCTTGGTTTAGAGCAGGCACATTACAGTTATACTTTGTTTATCTGGAACTGTTATCTAAAACAATATTATGGCAACCAATTATTCTGTGTTTAATGTTGGTGGGCAAATTCCCCAGACCATCTAAGCTTGTTTAATATCCCCTTGCAGTGTTTGGACAATGGACTGATGTTATTAGAAACTATGAATCAAAGTTAAATTGAGGGTATGAATCATGTTTAAACTGCAGAACAAAATCATGGTGATGTGAAAGTGCAAGTAAGTAAAGGAAACCATAGGATAAAATAATTGCAGCTTCTTGCTTGAAGTAGGTGCAGACTGGTTAAATCCTTCATGATGGATGTGCAGCTTGCACAGATGATGCCTGCCCTGTGCTGCATTTGCACTGTGTTGATGCGAGGCACAGGGCTGTTGACTCTGTGTTCTGAAAGCTCCTGTTCTGCAGCCTGGCTGTTGGCTGAGCCAGCACAGGGGTCCTCTGCTCTTGCTTCACATCTGAAAGAGGGGTAGAGATAGTGCAAATGGTCAAGGTGTTCCTACCAGCAGCTGGCCTGCCTAATGCAGTCTATGCCATGGTCTCTTCCACTGGCATATGGTGCTGTCTTTGCTGCCAGGAGACCCTTGAGAGGATGATATGGAGAGGGTGTACGAGTTTGCGGGAGAAGCAGTCACTTCTGTTTGTTAGATCAAGAAGCAAAAAGGATTGAATGAAATTAAATTAAAATTAATGTTACTAAGAATCCTGTGAGTTTGATCAGTGGAGCTTGGGTTAAAACAGAAATAATTCTTCTCAAGCTTAGAAACTTCCATGTTTGCTGTCCTTCCAGGGTAGGGTAGATGCTCTGGAAGGATTTCTGTATGAGCCCAAAGCTTGCTTTTCCTGAAACATGCTTTTTGTGGTTTTCTGCAACTGTGGAATATTTTTGTTTTCTGTTGGCTACTAATAAGTGATGTCTTTGTTCCTGCTCCTACTGGACTCTGAGTATTTTTAGTGTCTCACTGTCTTCTTTGAGGAAGTGTTTTGGTTTGAGCTTAGTTAAATGTGAAAATGTGGGCATATTTAAATATGCACAGGTATGTGTTCAAATACTTAGCTGCCAGTCCCAGAGCAGCAGGATATGTGCATCTCGGCATACTCTTGGATGTATCTATCTCTGCATCCAGTTATGGATGCCCAAAGTAGATGCATATTTGTGTAATGAGTTTTTCCTGAACAGCACAATCCAGGTCCAAACTTAACAATTTGTTGTATCTGACTGCCATTAAACAGTGTGGAAAATGTTTGATGCAAAAGCATGGGAGTCTGTCTTGTAAAGTATTAAATCTGAGAAGTGCAAGGAAGAGCCATGAGAAATTTAAAATAAGGATACTAAGTGTAATTCAAAGCCACACGTCTCTTAAAACAACAAAACTTCCTTCTCACCATCTATGTGTTAACGGATTTTGTGGTTTTCAGTTGAACTCTTGATGCACGTGTGCTGATCTCTATGTAGAATCTTTTCAGTAATCCGTACTGTTATCACTGCATTGGTTTTAAAAATGTTAGCTCTCCACAGCTCTGAGCAGCTGCATGGTAAACAAACCTTTTTACTTATCCTTACCTTAGACTTTATGTGCAAACCTTAATACCTTATTCATATAAGGTCTGACCTTTCCTACAGTTGCAAACAAACCTTCAAATAAACCTTGAATTATTAAACTACCCTTTATGTGAAGGTAATGCAGTTCTTACACTATTTCATATTTCACTAGTTTCCATGCTTGTATTACAGAAATGCATTCAAATGGCAAATCTGTCCTTCATACGCAAAATAGCTTTATCTTTTCCTAATCAGGCAAAAAATTCAGTCTAAAGGTTTTGTTTGACCAGAACTGAGATCCTATAATAAACATTATAGGCATAGAAGATACTGCTATTCACTTGTTAATAGGCGTGTAAGGATCTGTTTCAAGTTGTATTACAGGACTACCATAATAAACACTGGAGATTGATGTTACTATTTTAGAAGACAACCTTGTGACAGAAGTTCATGTTCTAGTAACTGTCTTGTTTCTGTTTAATTGTGTGCGTGTGTGAACCAAATATTGTCAGGTTGCAGTGGTGTGTGTATTTTGATTTGCATTGTATTAGCAATTCATGATGGGAAGGTGAAACCAGGAGTCATGGGCTGAGGGGCTGTTATGCCAAGCATAACTTCATCATCCTTTAAAGGCGCCCTTTCTCTGGTAGTCAGCCTCGTGAATTCCCAAGCTTGAATTGCTACGGATCACAAATGGGACTTTGAGTTTTGTGGTGGGAAGGGAAGAGACTGTAGAGATCAGTAAGCGGGAATGAATGTATGAGGATGGACACACATCCTGTCTTAAAAAGTAAACTTGCTGGAGTTGTTTTTGGGGGGAAAAAAAGAGCCACATTTCAGCTTAGCATTTTAAGTTTCTCTTAAATGTCAGTCTGAAGCATATTTGCAGCTGTTCCTCCTGAACAGTACAAAAGTTTGACTTGTATGGTTTTCAGCAGCATTCAAAAGATTTCTGTGCCCTCTGGAAGTGTGCTGCATTCATTTATGGCTATGGCACAGGCACAGGAATGGAGATGGCCTTGGTTTATCCTGCTTCACTGCATGCATCTCCTTCCTTCAGTCAAGGTTCCCAGTTTAAGGAGTCAGCCAGTGTCCTGAATATAAAGGCACAAAAGGCAGGAGAAAAATGATGGTTAGTGTTTCCCAGGTTGCTATGACTTCTGTTCAAGGCCCTAGGAGTTGAAATTCCTTTTAAGAGAACATTTGAAAGTTTGGGACAGGATACATGAAGTATGGAGATGTTAATTACAGCTAATGAGAGATGTGAGAAGGAGCATGAGTAGTTTGCTTGTTTGCTTGTTTTCCTTAATATTATATCCTTAATAACAAGTTTGCTTGTTTTCCTTAATATGCAGTAACATGAACCGGAATACCCGAAGTGTGGGTAGTTTGTTAGTGAAACCAGTCTAGGAATTTTACAACAGGTTTTAGTGAGCTTTTTGTATATGTGGTGTTAATAAGTTCATTGTAGATTTTTGATGTTTTTCCTTTTTCAGTCACACATGGCTTTATTTTACTGGTTTTAGTGAATTGTGTTGTAAGTCATACAGAATATGTATGACTGGAGTAATGTTTGTACTGAAATCTGAATTTTTGCATGCTTTGCTGCTTGTTACTTTCTTCTTGTGAGCCTTAATGGTGGATTAAAATATTTGCATTTATTTTGCCTTAGATTTTGATGTATTTTGATGAAGTTGACAACCCTTACGTTATTGTCATAAGAGCCACAGGGAGGATATTTAATGTCTTGAAAGAGACCACTTCAGTGTATCTCACAGAAATGCTTAAGAATATAGAAGAATTTCTTTTCTAAAACTGTAATTCTAGGCTTGTCATTATTGCTTGTCTAGGCAATAATTCTGGGCTTGTCATCCTAGAAAGGCACCTTCACACGTCTTTAATTTCTGTAACTAGTTTTAATAATTTCCATGGGACCATCCTGAAAATAGACCTTTTCTCAGTTATGCCCTGGTTATGCAGGTCAAATTGATTTATTTTTTGCTACCATGGTTTTTGTGGTCTTTGTGGTCTGTATAAGCATACATAAACATGAAATTTTGGATATTAAACTGTACCTAGCATTTTATGTTCTTTCTGATGCAACTTCTTCATTTTTCAGAGGATGAACCATAAAAAGAACCTGATACATAATTTACTTTTTGAACATAGTCATCACTATGCAAGTTAGCTTGCGAATATAGAAACTTTGGTAATTCTAATAATTGTTCAGATTGTAATAATACTGTATAGAACTCTATGTGAACTGGGAAATTGTGTGTGGTGTTAAATGCAAAATTACACCTAATTTTTTGAGAAGTGGGGTAGTGTTGTTGAGGAGATGGGAAATCTCTGGGGTTTTTTAGTTTGCAGTTGATGAAAAAAGTACAAAGCTTTGATTTGTATACATCATGGTTTTTCCCTTCAGTGTTTATAAAATTAGAATGGAGATGTGTATGTGTCTATAAATATTTAATGCTTTATAAGAACATACAGGGTTACTGAATTAAAATAATGTAGTTGAAACTTCATTAAATGGTTAGCTTCTTTTGAAATATAATTAGGAGATGCAGTAACTTCCATTTTGTGTGTTTAAACAGAGCCAATGGGTATATGTATCTGCACTAAACTATGTGTCTTTACCCAACCTTTCCACTGTGTTTGAATAATCTCCTCCTAACTTCTACTTTCTTGTAACTAATTTATATAATGTTGCTTCTCACTTAAAATCAGCTCATTCTAAGGACTGATGTAATGTGTTGTGCTAATCTAGGTCCTTTC